>JAUESF010000057.1:1285413-1308926 GCA_032274765.1 Malacoctenus tetranemus
CGCGCCCCCCCCCCCCCCCCCCCCCGCCTCCGCTCGTCTCTGTCACCGCCCGCCCCTCTCATCTCTTCTCTCCATCTCTCTCACTCTGTCTCTCATCTCGCCGTTCTCAGGGGCAGTTTTGTGTAATTAAGTCCGTGGTAGCGCTGTGGGTGCGCCAGCTTTTGCCATCCTGACGGCCAAATTAAAAATTGATTTCTTCGACTGATTCCGCGCACTGGATGAATGCTCTTGCCTCCTCCTTGGCCTCACTCCCCCCCTCCCTCCCTCCGCCTCACCCCCTCCCCCCAACTTCATATCGACGCCCTACCTTTCCGTCGGTGGCGTCCTCTGATTTTCACCTTTGCTCTGCGCTGGAATCCACTCCAGGAGCGTCCCCCTGAAAGCCAACGCCTCGCTACCCAGCAGCTACCTGCGTGATTTATGGAAATCACAAACTGTCAGTGAATGCCACTAAAATTGAAAAATGTCCCAAATATAGAATATTAAATACCAGCTGGAATTGAGCAGCGTGTTATCTATCCATCAAATGCAACATTTATGCTAAAGCAGGCTCACACTGTGGGGTGTTTGGGCTCATCAAACATTCACAACCCCCTCCTCAACTCCCCCCCGAGGATCTGGATACAAATTATATATATAAATATATTTGGTTTTCTTTTTGGTACAGCAGACAAGCAGAGTTTTGGACTTGCAGAGTTTCTCAATGACAAAACAAATCAATGGAGTTGCCCCCGAAGGGAGGCTTTAGCCCTGCTTTAGCCTCACCAACAGAACAGTAAAGAGGAACAAGCCAGGATCCGCAGTGTCGCATGCATTCAGATTTCATGAACCCCCCCCCCCCAACAGCACTGCTGCGTGGGTCTATCAGGGGGGAGAGGCAGAAGTGATGATCGAATCAAAAGGGGGGAGGTCAATAAAAGCAGTTTTCCCCTGTGTTATTAACTCTGTTCTCATTGAACCTTTGACGAGGGGTCTTTTTAGGTCCTGGAGGGGGGCGTGGAGCCTATTGGAGCTGCTGCCTCCTGTTTAGAGAGCTATAGGAAGCGTCTGGGCGAATCAAGTGCTCCAGATGACACCTGCTGATGCTGAGTCAGCACCAAGAAAAATATCTATGGAAGCCAGATTGTGTGCTGATAAATACAACCCCAATTATTTCATATCTCATCCAATACACGCTGTGTTATTACTTTCTTTTGTCATCCGTCCCCATTGTCTACCCTCACTCTTTGGTGTCGGGGTCTTTGGGTCAATGCTCAAACCTCCAGTTGCTCTCATGAAACTATGAATATGTTATATAGCAAACATCACTGCTGGTGTGTGAATAGTTGCCTGCGTGAATTAGGGCATGTGAGGCACGACTGGGATTCTTCAAGTAGTACAAGCGCGACATAAAAAAGACTTGATTCACCATTTGATGTGTTTTGTTTTGGGAGAAGCACATGGACCAATCAGAGCGTCAGATCCCTTCAACTTCAGAAGATGAAGCCACTCAGTTTGTTATATTTTGCTATTATAATAGCAGAGTTAGTTTTTTGTGAGGAATTCTCCAGTGAAGCAGGCACAGAGTCCTCCTCCTGGCAAAATATCACAGCCATTGAAGTCCGGACTGTGCGGATTTGATGAGGATAACACGCAAATAACCTCAGTGAACCTTTTTGTAGCTTTTAAACTCAGTCTAACCCGATAAAACCAAACACCTCGTCCCCATCCTACCTGAGCTTTGCAACCAGCTCTGATCCCACACCATCAGTCGAGTGCCGACCGTGCACCAAGCTAACAGTAGCTGCTTGCCTTCGTTGCCGTTGTGATTGATGACACAAATCGGATCAGCCACTATCCCCCCTGACCCTCTGGAAGTCTGGATGTCAATGACATATTGAAACGCCTGAGTAATGGTCCGTCACCGCGCCTGTGATGTCAAGTCTCAGCTTTAAACAAGTGACTGAAGTCGACCCCCCCTCCAGGCATCACAGGTGGCCGAGAAATGGAGCCTTGGCCTTTATTAGCATGTGGAGAGAGATATTGCAAAATCCAATGCAATGGGTGCTGCTCTGATGGCAACTTGGCAGTTTTCTGTCAAACATTCAGTTATAATTCAGAGGGTTTTTTTTTCGTGCTTCTTCCCCCCGCCCGTGTCGTGGGAAGTAGATAAAATAACTACCAAACGGAACGATCACTCAATGTCGGCTTCCGTCGATGGACGTCCTGCATCCTGTTTACCCGGCGCCGCTGTTTAAAGAGAGAATCAGGCGGAATATAACTGTGTTTGAAGAGTTGTTTGTGAACGCATGTATTGACTGAAGGTAAAACCCCGGACCTCCGCGACCATCCGGAGCCACGCGGCGGATACACACAACCGATCTGAAAGTCATCTGTTGCAGCATGTGTTTGCTTTTTGTGTTTTTGTTTTTTTTGTCTGCCCGTCTCATCTTTGCCCAACATGCTGCACGATCCTTCCTAAACAGCAACACCCTCAGGCTGCTTCTTTTTCCCTTCGTCTTTTTAGTGGAGACAGAACAGTCAGAGCAGAATGGATAAACAAAATGAAAGGAAGGCAAAAAAAAAACAACCTGAAGATAAAAAAAAAGTCAACATAAATCCTTCCCCTCTCCTCGTCCTCCTCGCTGCTTTTTTCCCCGCTCTCCTTCACGTAACACTTTCTTTTCCAACACCTTTAAGCCAGGCGAGTTCACGCCTTATTAGCTGCCAGTTTTAGCGTTATCGTGGCTAATTACCACGACTAATCTCCACTAATGACGACATTATGAGGTGTACAGTACATGTGGTGGCGTGGCCAATGCGGGGAGATAACCAAAGGAGGCTTAAGTTCAAGAATAACCCCGCGCATCTGTGTTCTCGTGGAACATTCTGCTGCTGTGCGGAGGTGTAGAGCTCGACAGCCATGGAGAGAGGGAGAGGGGGAGGGGGAGGGAGAGGGGGGAGCCTTGAGTGTGGAGGGAGAAACAGGATGGGATTAGAGGGCATTTGAAAGAGACGCAGCAGCGAAAATGTGGAGACAGCCGAGCACCGGACCGCTTCGGTAGTGGAAAACATACGTGGCCTGAACAGGGCGAGTGGAAATCCGAGGGAGGCTGAAAGCTTTACGCTGTTTCATCGATGTCTGGTGTCAGATGCAACAGAGTGAGAGCGAAATGCAGAAAGCAACATGAATTGAGAGCAGAGGAGTTCCTGGACATGTGGTCATACGTGGTGGCGCATGTGGTCATACGTGGTGGTGACCGGTCGGACGTCGGAGAAACAAAGGCTTAAAAATCAAGGAGAAAAGACCAAAAACGACCATGTCTGTCCAGGAAGCAGAGAAATACATCAAAAACTCAGTGTTACACCCGAATCAATAGAAGTATGGTGACATGTGCTCCAAACAAAGCCAGCAGATAGCTTCTCCTGCTGTCGGGATCAAACCCAAGACTTCACACTAACACAACTATCTCCCTGAAACGTTTAGCTTCGACAGCAGCGCCGAAAAAACAAAGACGGCGAGGCAGAAAGGCATTTTGTTTTCCCCCCTTTTTCTTTTCTCCATTATCTGTCAGTGGCCGTGTGTAGGTGTGTGAGGGAGCGTGAAGAGCGGCGCGCCGGCAGAGAAAACGCACACACACACGCACACACACACACACACACACACACACACACGTAGACTTGAGCTGGCTCACGCTATTACCTTGAGGACGGCCCTCTCGAGCGGTGTGTGGCGGCGCGTTCGACAAATAAGGGAGAGAGGCGAACGCCGTGGAAGACGAGGGGAATTTACTTCGCCTTTCGCTCTTAATCCTTTATGAATGCATAAAGGAAGAGGTACAGACAATGAAGCCATGTCCCATCAAAGGCTGCTGCTAACATTTGTATTGAGGCTAAAGGCGACTCCCAACCCGGTTTCTGCCTTCTCCCTCGAAGCTCTCTTCATTTTTTTCTCTCGCTTCTTTCCGCACTTGTGCTTACATTTCCAAGCTGCATTGGTGTTTGTTTGTTTTGTTGTTTGCTGGTATGCTTCATGGATGCAGCCCAGACTTAGAGGGGTTAATACTCGGGGTGGTGGGAGGTGCCGAGGACGCCGTTCACCCACTCAACCTCCGCATTCACAGGCATAAGTGGAATCAATGCGAGCGCGCCCCGGGCAACTCGTTTGGCCCCGAGTGGTTGCTCCCGGTGCGTTTTCAATTTTTCAGCATGCGAAGGATTTCCCTCCCCGAATCATTTGACATCAGTAAACCGAGCTGACCTGAAATCTCTTGTCAGGGGATCACGGGGCGAGTTCCAGCGCTGCGAACGCTGCCCCTCCTCCTCCCCCTCCTCCCTCCCCCCTCTCCCCTTTCCCCCAGCAGTCTCAATAGCTTTTACTCAAATCTAATTTCAGCAATTAGCGAACATTTACAGCCTCTCAGGGTTGTAATTGGAATTCTGGAGTCATACAGCTGCTTTTTGTTTAGGAGGGTGATCAGGATGTCTGGTTTTGAATGTGAATCCAGCTTCAGATGCCATGTTTTGATCTAAAATCACACGTGATTTGATGTGATGTCATCAGGTCTGCCTGTAACTCTTCTCGTCCTTCCTCCATCGATTTCTCCGTGCAACAGGTGGTGTACAAGAACAACGACTTCAAGCTGGAGCTGTCGCGGCTGGCCATCGAGCGCGACCCCAAGATCACCCTGAACGGCGACCTGGTGTTCCGCTGCGAGGACGTGGCGGCGCTCGACCCCGTGACCTTCGAGATCCCCGAGTCGTACATCTCGCTGCCCAAGTGGAACACCAAGAAGACGGGCTCCATCTCCTTCGACTTCCGCACCACGGAGCCCAGCGGCTTGCTGCTCTTCAGCCACGGGCGCCCTCAGGGGCCCAAGGAGCAGAAGCCCGGCAGGGAGCTGAAGACTGACTACTTCGCCATGGAGCTCCTGGACGGCTACCTGTACCTGCTGATCGACATGGGCTCTGGGAAGACGAAGCTGAAGGCCAGCAACAAGAAGGTCAATGACGGGGAATGGTGCCACGTGGACTTCCAGAGGGAAGGGAGGAAAGGTGAGGAGGGGCCTGAACGATGTTACACTGCACACTTCTTCAATCATGGTCACTGAGACCAGTGTGTCACTGACTCGCTCCTGAATGATTCGCCCACCATGTAAATGCAAGCAGTGGACGCGACTCCATTGTTTTTACCGACGCCTGCTTGTGGACACAAAGCAGCAGCATCTGCATACGTGAGTGTGTGTGCCGTATCTGATGGATGATCTTGGATGATCCGGAGGTGGGCAAGCACCTTGGACGTTATAGCTCCCACCTAATGGTGTCTTATAATGAGGAGGGGTGTGATCGAGTGTGTGCGTGCGGGGGTGAGTGAGAGAGAAGGAGAGAAAGAGAGAGAGTGAGTGAGTGCGCGCGCGTGTGATCTCACTGCTGCTCCTGCTGTAATTGGCTTTTAATAGAAAATTAAGATGGAGTCGTTAATCACAGAAAGAGAGAGGGCCTTTTGTTTCACCCACTCCCTGCTGCATTCTGCTTCCCTTCTCCTCCATTTAGCCTATTACAGACACATTAGACACACACACGCGCATGAACACACACACGCACACACTCACACACACTGCCCTCTCCCCGTACGTCCTTCTGTCTCGCTCCTCCGTCCCTGAATTAGCTACCTGCCGGCCCTCCCACTCGCCCATTCACTCCCCCGCTCTCTCACTCACCCACTTGACCTCCCACCCGCTCGTCCAGACAACACACCTCTTCACTCGCCGTCCCCTTGATTGCTTGCGACACACTTGTAATTCAACTAAATGCAAAACAAACACTCCCCCAGCAGCAGCAGGCCTCCGGAATTATGCGGTGATATTTGGTAACTAAGGTTGTCCTTCGCTTCCTCCTTTAGGGTCCATCTCCGTCAACAGCCGCAGCATGCCTTTCAGCTCCCCGGAGGGCAGCGAGATCCTGGACCTGGACAGCGACATGTACCTGGGCGGGCTGCCCGAGTCCAAGGCGGACCTGATCCTGCCGCCGGAGGTGTGGACGGCGCTGCTCAACTACGGCTACGTGGGCTGCGTGCGCGACCTCTTCATCGACGGCAAGAGCCGCGACGTGCGGCGCCTGTCGGAGATCCAGAGCGCCATGGGCGTCAGCAGCTTCTGCACGCGCGAGCTGCAGAAGCGCTGCAGCAGCGCCCCCTGCGGCAACGGAGGGCTGTGCAAGGAGGGCTGGAACCGCTACATCTGCGACTGCATCGGCACCGGGTACCTGGGCGCCAACTGCGAGATAGGTGAGGAAGGTTGACGGTTGAATGCCGCACAGAACATGCAAAGGCCTCACTGAGAAATAACTTTCTACCAGTGCAAACCAGCATGAAACAACCTGATTCTTTCCTTTCCACATTCAAAAAGACAAGAGAAACATGGATGCTGGCACAATCAGACAGTTGTTTCACACTGGGGCCTCTACATGGACGGGACATCACCCGTGAGTCCCTCTCTCTGCCGGGCACGCCCGCCGGGACAAGCAGGAAATACTTCGGTGGCGAGACATTGGCAGCAATGAGGCAGCGCAGCCAGAAAGTCCTGCCGCCATCTGTGCCAGTCACGCAGAGCCGGACGGCACGCCAAGCGGGGGTAAAGCCAGTCAACAGAGTCTGCGTGATTCATCCCAATTAGCGGGGTCCCGTGGCCTGCTCGGGTTGGCCTGCAGGGGGGTGAGCGAGCCGCGACGCTGTGAGACTCCAAGGAACGAGAAAGGCCATGAAGGAAAAAGGAGGATGGTTGGATTGAAATCAGAACAGTTGAGACAGAATGTCTTCATTTTGAAGTGGGATGTTTACAGTTCAAATCTTTGTTCACTTGGAGAGCGTGTGCAGTTTGAGGCTGAGGCTCTTCTGCCATCTAGTGGAGGCTCATTCCACTACGAGGATGCGGCACAGAGCACTTCTCTAATAACCTGCTCCATCTTTCGTTCTGTGAAGCAGCCGAGTTCACAGATTAGCTGAATTCATGGGGGATAATCAATAATGTGTCTCCCCTGTCTACAGAAGTCTTCAGGCATGCTCATTATGGAGCCTTTCAACTGGGATAACTGGTGTTCAATAGATTTTAAAGACAAGCCAGAGTGAGGCATCCTCTACTCTCTTAATTAGATGTCAATAACATTCTGAAATACTTTTATTTTGAAGGTTCCCGTTTTTCTATTTTGGTGAAAAGGTGTTTTTTTTTGTTTTCTTGCTGGTGTTTATCTTCACTGTAGTTGTCAGCGAGTCCATAAGCTTTTTTTTAGAGAAAATCTGTGTGTAACAACATTAAACACAATTGCTGTGAAGGATGGTTGCCATCGAGTTTCACCTAACTATGCGTATATTCATGAAAAGCTCATGTTTTATGAGGTGAGATGTATTTGTCAGACAGCCAATACTGTTTTTCTCAAAGGTAGTTTATTGTATTCGATTGTTTGCCTCAGTGTAGGTTTTTTTTTTTCCTCTGCATCCTTTCTCGCCTTATTTCGTCAGGGTTTCTGTTTTTTCGGTACCCTCCAAAATGCTTAAAGCTCTCCGTGACAGTGACTCACGTTAGCCCATGGTGACACATATCGACCCACACTGCAAAGATAAGAGCAGTCTTCGGGGGAGGCGTCACTCTCCGCCGCGGTCTATTTACGGCCGAGTTTGAGAGACAGTCACCGCGGCCGTATCTGAATAAGAAGGTTTTCTGGGGAGGATGCTCTTAGTTTTCTCAGCTTGTTGACGGTTTAGTGTTGAATGTACTGTGAATTTTCAACAGTTTTCTTTGACTGAGTAATTGGATTTTGTATTTTTTTAATTGAATGAGCTGCCCCGAATAAATAATAATAATAAAACTAATAATATTGATCAGGAATTCAGTAAAATTCACAAAGCAACATGAGAGGAGAGTCACAGTCTCTGCAGTGTGTTGCCATCAAACTGCCAAATCTATTCAGACGCCTGCAGAAGTGCAGCAGGATTGATTCTGGTCTTTGATCGGTGTGATAAGACTGCAGTTGCTTTGATCGGGGTGTTTACTCCGTGCCCCCCCCCCCTTGATCTGGTGCCACATCCAAACAACTTTTGACAAACAAAGAGAATCTGTATTCGTTCTGCTTCGTTTGAAACGGTTGGAGGGCACAGACAGAGAGGGGAAGACAAACTGGGACACCTGGACGCTCTCGCAATAACATTCACTCTCTTGGGATAAGAGAGGTATAGAAAAAACGCGGTTATTAGAATTACATCCTGTGTTTGTGTCCCTAACCTTTGTCCTTTCCTGCCCGTCTGCAGAGGCGACGGTGCTGAGCTACGACGGCAGCATGTACCTGAAGATCATCATGCCCGTCACCATGCACACGGAGGCGGAGGACGTGGCGCTGCGCTTCATGTCCCAGCGGGCCTACGGCCTGCTCATGGCCACCACCTCCAAGGAGTCCGCCGACACCCTGCGACTGGAGTTGGACGGCGGCCGCGTCAAGCTCACCGTCAACCTGGGTAGGCCGCGGTGGATGTCCCCCGCTAACTGTCCCGTCCCCCCCTGTCTCCCCCATCGACACTCTCTATCTCAGCATCGGATGCCTGCGATCGACTGAAGTCTCAGTTTCTGAATCTGTCCCTCTGCGTCACCGACATGGTGGCAGTAGAGAGTGAATAGTCAACCGAATGCATGAGAACGTGCATCAAGCTCAACTCTTCCAATTGGACTCGACAGAGGGACAGATACAGAAACGAGAAAGACAAAACGCAGAGGTATCCCCCTGAAAACGCAGCAGTAACTTCTCTTCATATTCTCTGACCTCTTCATCCCCCTTCTTCTTGTACTCTGTAAAGCCCCCCAGCTCCAAAAAAAAGCTCCATCTCCAAGGAAACAGTCCCCGACTCAAGCCCAAGCCTTAACCTGCTAAATTGTCTCCACAGTGGTCGCCTTGTTCCTGTCGTGCTCCTCCGCTCGGGGTTCCTGCTCCCCCGGTTTAGTCAAGCGACCAGCTGCTTCTGCTCGCCGACAGCTTGAGTTCAGCTAGCTGAAATTTACAGATGTAGAGACAAAAGGGAGGATGAAACAAGGAGGCGTCTGTTACTGGGGGATTCAGTGAGATCATCCACAGAGAATAGTTTGTAATACGATGATTTAACAAGCAGGCCGAATGTCTCCCTCTTAAGAACTGGCTGCAGGAAGACACGCTGACCCACTGGTTTAATTTAATCTCACTGCAGTGAATATTCACACCTTAGGGAGAGACATGTATGACCTTTGAAAGCTGTACACTTGAGGTTTCACCAAGTTACCGTGCTTCCTCCCTCTTCTTTGTTTGGGAGGTTTGAAGGTCTGTTCTCAGCTTCCGAGAAGGTGCCCGAGAGACAAAACGAGCATTGTTTGAGGTTTTACTTCGCTGTGCTTCCTCCACCAAAGTGTCCCGGGTGAAAAGTCCCGAGGAGTATTTCCAAGAAAAGAGTGGGAGAACCCTGCCGGAGGAGCATGACCAAGGTGCACCCAGGAGTGTGAGAGTTTTAAGCCACCGTAGAGACGGCAAGGGGGGGTGGGGGGATGAGAGCTGGGGAGGTAATGGGATAAACCAAGGTGGCCATTCCTCTCTCTTTCTTCCCTCCCAATGAGCTCCTGGCTCTCTCTGCCACTCCCCCTCCCTCCTCCCTCCTCCTCCTCCCCCACCTGGCTCAGACCCACAAGATGGAACTTTTCATCCCTTCAATGGCCTGTATATGTCTGCGGCCCTCGGATCAAACAGTCAGAGAGACCGGCTCACAGCTGTAGCTGACGCACAAAAGGGGGCCCGAACTTGACCTGCTCACGCCCCCGGGATCCCAGAGGCTAAGTCCTGACTCACAGGGACACGCGTTTAACCTTCTCATGCTGCTCTGATCCTAAAATTAATTAACAAGCTAATCCAGTGGCTCCCAGTCTGGAGCAGAGGAGCTTCGTGGGTGTGACTAGAAATCAGACAGTTTGCCGTGAGGCTTCGCCTGCTTGGATGTTAAGAAAACCAATGAAAGACGCCTTTTAGAATGAGACTAATGAAAGGGCTCCTGGCTTTTATTTTGAAGGCCCATAACAGGCTGTTTTGAGGGACTCAAGTAAATGGGAACCACTGACTTCAGTGACCTCTATTACATGGTAAGCAGGGAATTCTCCACTGTTCAATCCCTGTTAAGACGCCTGAAGTCCCTGTAACGAATCACAAGCACTGGTTTTAATTGGAACCATTAAGCCTTAATGTCGTCTGTCAGCATCAACAATGCCGAGCCCGTTTTGTACATAGTGTGTAGACTACTGTCAGGTTGTGACATAAACATAGCAGTCAGTGTGCTTCAGACCATCAATCCCTGAGATTAGATTAACCCGGGAACATCAGAAGGTTCCCCGGCGCCGACGCTCCTCCAGCACCACACCTGTTTCCAGCGCAGCTCTGCAGACTGACCGCCGGTCCCTGACTGTTTGTGTCCACTATTCTGTAGCGGTTGACAGCTCGAGACCACAGCCCAGCCACTCTGCCACATGCACGCGGAGCTCAAAAGTGTTCGACAGAGGCGGCGTTTGCAATTACATAAGCAAAAAGAGACGATGCGTTCAGGCCCTCTAAAGGTAGCCTGTGTTTATAGACAGAAAGACTCTTCCAGGGAAAATTTAAAGGTCAGAATTTTGGTTAACACCTCTGACCGAGGTTTTGACCCAAACTTTGCTCTCCAACACTGTTATTGTAGAACTCAGCTTTCTGGTAGCTCGTCAGTACCATCGCCTCCAGCCTCCAGGTTTCCGTGTGCACTGGGCAGAAAGTGGCCGGGATGTGCAGATCACCCTTTCTTGTCATTTACACTGTCGGGTCCCCGGGTGCCGCAGAAGGCAAGCGTGTCTCAAATTACCGGGGAAAAAGTTTGGAGCCGGAGGTGCGAGACGTTTCCATCTGCCGCGGTGGCGGCGGCGGGTGGGGGGGGCACGCTCGCACACGGCGCACGCGTAATGGATTAACGAAGTTTAACAGGAAGTCTGTCAAGCCCTCTAATTATGGACCGGAGCGCCTCGGCGCGGGGTTGGCTTCTATGTAACTTGTTTACGGAGGTAATTAAGGTTATTTTGCTTCAGTCAGACAAAAGAAATGAAATATTGAGAGGAATTAAAAGTGCATGACAACGCTGCCAGATGGCGCGTTGAAACTTTGATGCTCATTATCTCGGAGGTGATGGAACCTCTGAATTCCAAACGCCTGTAAGAGGTTTTCATTGTCTCGGCGAGAGCATCGCGTTGCCTTCTGCTGCGCTTCCGGGTGGGGAGGGGCGGGGGGGTTGATGGGAGAAAAGGGTGATCCTGACTCAGAGACTGTCCCCGGATGGTGGCCCCAGAGCAATGCTTGGTTGTCTGCAGAATGTACCTTGAAGGATGTGAAAAAAAATTGTCTTTTTTCTCTCTCTCTCTTTCTCTCTCTTTTATCTTCCTTCTCACTCGATCTCACCATTTCGCTCTCTCTCCCGCCAGATTGTATCAGGATAGACTGTAGCCTCAGTAAGTGGTCCAATCCAATTTTTCTGACTAAAATGTGAAAGAAAAAAAAAAAGAAAATGTCCCATCTCATTTCGATCTCGTCCCGCTTCTTTCAACTCTCTCTCTCTTTTTCACCTCTCCCATGATTAGCGATCCCTCTTTCATCACCTCCTCTTCTTTTATTTGTCCCTCTTGTCGTCCTTCATCTGACCTCTGTCGCTTTTCTTTAACTTCCATCTCTTTCATTCTTCTCCTCCTGTCACAGATTTAATTTATGCCTCACCTGCATTATCATGTCGTCCCTCCACTGTTGCCCTCCAGTCCTGTGTTCTGAAATCACCCTCCCTCCCTCCTCTCTTTTACCCTCCCCAGCTTATTTTCCATCCCAGTCATTTTCCTGTCAAACCTCTGTAAAAGAAAAAAAAAGGCCCATTCAGATAAAAGGGCAACTTGACACTCCTCTGTTGGATGTTCCCGCTTTCTATTATGCGTCGCTGAGCCTCGGCTCGGCACACACAGGTGTTGCTTGTTTGTCTGTGTGGGCCAACCTGCGGTTTCAGGGGCCCCCGGAAAGCTAATTGCTTCTCCGTCGAGAGACCAGCACCACCTGGCGTGTGCTTGTTTTCTAAACAAGCTAATGTTTTTGCTGCCTCGCGCCGGCAGAGCGGTAGCAAACTGTTATTTCTATCACTGCTGCTCACAATTGAACGACCGGCCCACAGGTAAGTGCTGCCGGCCGCGGCGACAAAGCCGGGAGAAAACCTCATGCTTTGCAGCGACGACTGCGTTCTGTTTGCTGCTTCTTTGGCCTCTTTTCCTCCCTAATGAAGCACTAGACAAAAACACAAATAGATGCACACTTGAACACACAAACACAGAGAAAAAAACCATCCTCTATTTATTTGGGGAAATACTGGAGTCCTAATAAAACAAACAAAACTCAACAGAAGTCGTCTAAAACACCAAATAAAAACAGCTGATGCAACGTTTGAGTACCAGTAAGGAGGCAAAGGATGAAAATGATGAACATGATGTTAAATCAGTTCAGTTTGTTGTTTTTTTTTTGTCACGTTGCCTGGTTAGATAAGTTATTCTCAAGGCGAGGTTCTCTCATACCGCTCAGGAGATGGTAGTACCCGTATTTGGCCACTTGATGTCAGTGCAGCACCACGCATACCACAGGCGCGCCCTGCATCAGGGAGAGTTGGAGGATGGAGGTGTTTTTGCTTTCTGTTTTTTTGACAGCACCTGACAGTTTGTCTGTTTGCCTGGTTCGAACCGGCTGATGTAATCGTGGTATTATCTGTTGAGGTCGTGTCAGGTGCGCGCCAGGAGCAGCGGCCCGCCGTCAGGTCATCCGGAGGTCTCTTCCACCAACTCCTTATTTCTCGCCAAAACCTCTGCAGCAATAGAAATCACACATTTTGCTGCCTGCTGTAAATATTGATCCAGCCATTCACGAAAGTGAAGCCCGGCGTTCGGATGGCTTTGTAAGAGCCTAACCTTTACAGTTTTTGGTTGGCCGCACATCTTTTGTTCGCTGCTCTGCTTGGCGGACGCTCCAAGTCCAAAAAGCAAGAAAGAAAAACGAGCAGTGGGTAAAGGAGAAGAACAGGGTGTTAAAAATTTGAGGGAGAGAGAGAGAGAGAGAGAAAGTATCAGGCAGGAACTCCAGACAACATTTTATTCACTGCCGTGACACCTCCCGGTCGATGTCTCCTCCAGAGGCCTGTAGTAACTAAAGCCTTGAATTTGAGTAAAAAGAAACACCTTCTCCCTGCTGGCTCCTCCATGAATGCAGCAAACAAACAAAATAAGAGCCTGCGGAGAGTGCACAGACAATAAAAATGTTTCTAGAATTCAATTCTTTCTAAACAGATTGCGTTAAAACTCTCAATCTAGATTGATCACGGGACTTTTGGGCGTTCCGCGTGGCTCAGGGAGCGACGGATCGGCCGTCCGTTTCACTGCCGTCCACCCGTGACCCGGCCCGCCCCAGTTTAATGCCTCCAGATATGATATAGAGCAGAGCGGTCGCCCTCGGCTGCGGTGGGGTCACCGTGTCGGCGGAGGGGCGCTGATGATATCTGTTTGGACGTTGGCCTTTTACTCACTCGCAGGCACCTTCTCGCCGCGCGGGGCAGGATGAGATTTGTCGTGACATATGGCCGGCGTGTCAGGGGCAGCGCGCGGCACCGTCTGTTGGTGTCGCGGCCCCCCTGGCCCATCCACCTGGAAGCGCTCGCTTCAAACAGGCGGCCTATGGAGATGAGATGGAAATGAACGGTCCCGTCGTGATGTACTGATTCCCCCGGGGAGGAGATATCGAATGACGGGACAATTCAGGTGAGACCTGGATTAAAACGAGGAGATGTGTGAGTTAGAAAGTGACGTTTGTCTTACGAGAGAAAATCAAGACATAAATCGTCTTTTTTTAGGAATAAACACGTCTCCTGTTATGTTTTTTTTTCCCTTGTCGTAGCTGAAATATGTCACAGTTGCTTTTCTTTGTCTGATAACTAAACACTTTCACTGTTGAGCAGTTTCATGTCAAAATTGGTTGTTATTTTTTCATTCTCCAGCTCAATGAGAATCGCAGGCTGATGACTAACGGTGCCAGAGGATGAGCGCGCTGTCGTCGTGCAATGATGCGCACACCCACAAACACAGACGCACATGTACACACACGGGTATACACATGATGTATGCATTTGCTTGACACCTACAGTGGGCAGATAAATGAGATTTTCTTTTACCCTCCCCCCACCTCCACCGCCTCGCAAAGCCGACACATTTGGGCTGATGAAGCTGTCACTCTGACTCAGTCTCGACTCCGTCTCAGGTTGGCAGGTGTCGGGCTCCTCCCCCTCCTCCCACCCCGTTCCCCGCCCAGGTGCCGAAACGCCACCACGAGAAGCGCCCCACCTGTACGTGTGGAGAATCCTCAGCAGTTCCGGGATCTGAAACGAGGCGGCTCGTTCGATTTAATTTGGATCGAGCCGGGCTCCTTATTTGCCTCCGCAGCTCTTTCTCGCCCTTCTCCGAGCAGATGGCTTTCGCTTATTTTCCCGGTGAATCACAAATATTGAATTTGAATGAGTTTCCAAGCGCTCGCTTACACCGTGAGTCATCGCGTCCTTTTTCTGAGCCAAGGAGATGTCAGAGATGGATTTGCAGCAGGCACCCGGAGTCGCCCTCCGCATGCACAACGCCCTTCACTTTGTAAAAGTCGGAGCGCGTCTCGGAGTCGGACTGTATGAAATTTATTTTGGAGATGCTCGGATTGGGATTTGATTTTTAAAGGCAATTTAATGCTCCAGTGGAGGACGGCCCTGCTCTTATTTAATGTTCCTTTTATCCTCCACAACTCCAGGCCAAATGTGATGCAATGAGCCAATAAGAGGAGTGTAATATTAACATAATGTCTTAGATGGGTGCTCCATTACAGCCGGCCACATAATTCCCTTTAAATTGATTTATGTTTGAATCAATCACCCGATCCGACGGTGGACAGCAGAAATTATTTGCGACTTTTTGGACTCTAACGCAATTAACGCCTATCGATGTGGCGGCACGCAGCAGAACAGGCAACATGGACGAGGCTTGCAGGGGCGGGGCGGGGGGGGGGGTTCGTGGCAGCTGCTCAGAATTAATGTGCTGTCAAACACCAACGTGGAGAAAAGAAAGAAACTTGACATATTTTAATTACATTCCATCTTATTGAGCTTTTTTTCCCCCTTTCAAGAGACGCAAACTTAACAGCTTTTTGATTGGTAAACAGTTGAGCCACACCAGAGATGTCTGTAAACACGTGCATGTCAGTTGTGTCTGTGTGCTCCTGCTGCACACCTGATGATGACGAGGCTCCTCAGAGCTGCAGGTGTGTGTGAGCTCCAGCACGCCTCCGTCTGCAGCTCTGCAGGCAGCCTGGTAGCGAACCTCATGACGATCAAGTGTGCTGAAAGAAGCTAGATGTGAGTTTGCGAGGGCCTCGGTGAGTGCTGTGATTGATAACTTCGACATTCCAGGTCAGGTTTCCACTTTTCTGTCTGTTCTTTCACTGGGATATTAAACCCAGTCACACGTGGGTGCTGTGTTGCTTAGGAAAAGTTTTACTGGTGAGAACCAGCAAGTTGTGGACACCAGTTTGACGCAGTGTTGATCAGTGACGAGCTCTCCGTGCACACCCTCCCTTCGCTTGCTTTTTCTATGCATTGCTCTGGGATGCGGCTCTCGGCTGGAATAGCTGGCAGCGCTAAGCAGCAACCAGTCAGATCCCCTAATGGGAACGCCGGGAGCCGTCCAGACCCATCCAGCCTTTCCAACTGACGGCCGTCCCATGGGGGCCTCAGCCCCGCCTCCGTGGCATGCTGGGAAACGTTGTCCAAATCAGAAATCGGTTCCCTCCCTCCGTCGAGCATGGTAGCGGTGCAGAGGCAGGAATTCAAAAGCTGAGATGGGGGGAGAGTGATAAGAAGTGGCGGAGGGATTCACACAGTCCTTTGAAGCTCTGGAGGTGGGGGGGGGATTTTAAAGTAGGTCCCTCGCTTCTTAGAATCTATCAGGTGTTCCCTGCGCAGCCTCAAACACATCTGAGTGTATTCGATTCTGGAAGTTGTCGGCGCCGCTCCTCTTGTTGCGCTGAAAGCACGGGAGCTCCGCCCAGCCCCACGCTCGCCAGCTCCGTCCACACGGAGGCGGGAGCAGCAGGGAAGGCCCTGCGCGGCCTCTGATAGCAACCGGTGAATACAAATGTCATGTGCGACCAAGGGAAATAAGCAGAGAACCTGCCTTATCTCTGTAATTGGCACAGGGGGTCAGGGGCAGCAGGCGGAGATAATCATGGCTGGGGGTCATAATCTGTTTGCCACTCGTTTACTCTTCTTCATACCAAATCACACACAAACACATAGACACGGTGCTGCACACAGATGCCCCCCCCCGTCCTGCATGCGGTCGATGTTTTGGATGTTTCCTGAGGGGGGGGGATGGGAAGGACAGGCGCCAGGGTCTTTCCCTTTGGTCCCGTGCCAGCGTGCCACCATGTCCTGAGCCGACAGCCAACCGACCCCCCTCCTCAGTCTGTAACTCCTCCTGCGACCCCTCCTCCTCTCTCTCATGCAAGAATGCCCTTTGTTGTGGTCGGTGCCGGGGGCGGGTGGAGGGGAGGAGGCCTCCACCTGAGAGTGTGGTGGAGAGTTTGAAGGTAGCAGGAGCAACGCGGCGTGCTCGTGTGTTGGCGTGGGCGGATAAAAGGTGCACGGAAAACAGAGTCAAAGTCGGGGAGCGAGAAACGAGACAAGACAGATGGAGGAGGGTCTCGATATAGATGTCTCCTTGTGTTTTTATCAGCTTCTATCTTCCGTCTCCATCGCCGCATCGTCACTGCTAGCAGATGGCTGCCATTTCGGTGGCGCGCACAAACGCGCGCTCGCACTTTATTAGATCCGCCGCGATAGGCCGGCGCTCCTTTGAGTTAGAAATATATATCTTAAGATAGCAGCCAAATGGCATTATCGTCAAAAAGAGGTCTGATCCTGATAATCTCTCAGCTTGCCATTGAAACTGTATCAACGCCTGCAGGCTGACGTAACGCACGACCGCTGTCGGCCTTCGCTTTTTCAGAAAAAAAAGTCTTACATCGTTCGAAGAGCCCCCTCCCCCCTCCTCCTTCCCCCTCCCCCTCAGCCCCTCCCATAACCTCCATCCCGCAGTGGTAGAAAAGTCATTTCTGCCTCCATCCCCATATTCGCAATGTGTATATAATAACCATTTGGTAAATGATGCCGCCCTCGTGCCCGCAGAGTCACACACGCAGGGCTCCATCCAAACACGCATGTATAATGTATATAGAAGAGGCCTGTGTGGCATGGCCAAAACACGCTTTCCAATTTAGCCAACGCTCGGCTCATTTTTAAACGCGACACTTCCGCATCTGAAAGTCAATGAAGGGAGTTAACACAGTTACCAGTCATGAATCACAAAGTGGCACCCCTGGGTCCCCCGAATGAGGCGTCATTAGCATAGTTCTACCTCGGTGAATTCACTTTTGGCCACGTGTGTGAGGAGACGGCTCCGGTTCAGAGACTGCTGGGAGCGCTTTGCTTTCCTTCCCCATTTTTTGCAAAGTCAAACCTATAAGTACTGCTTTATATTACAAATACATCAGTGGAAGATCCAAGGCCACCGTTTCAGCCGTGCATTAAGTTAGCGCACGGCTGACTGAAATTTTAAACTGCATTTGGGGCAAAGAGTATTCAGGAAACTGGCGTTGTGGCGTGATTTTAGTGTGTTTTATTGTGCTTCTCCAAGCTGTGATTCATCTTTTTGTAACTCGCTTTTCTTTCAGTCAGCTTCCTTTTGTAGGAGCTGTCTACATGATGCCGGAGTGTAGATGATGATGTCATGAGTCAGTTTCCTTTAAGAAGTAGCATCCAGGTCATAGAGCATCTTCCCACTTAAGCAGATGAGTTAACAAACAACAAAAGATGGAACACTAAATCAAGAGCTGCACGACTTCGACTCTTTTGGGGTTTCGCTCTCCGACGTCACACGATGCATCTGGTGTGTCGGCATAATGGGGCCTTTATGAGGGTCACTGACAAACGCTCCATTTTTATAGCATGAAAAATGAAACGTGACTAATTAAGTCCCAGCCTGAGCGGTTACAGCCCAACATATGCTGTTTGTTAGCGAGCGAAAATATGCTGCGATAATCTAACACAAGTGAAAAAACCTTTTTTTTAATTGGATATAGGACTCTTCCCCAAGAGCTAACTTCCTAATGTCCCACCTGCAACAACACAGTAACGAATGCAGCGCAACAATGATGTGTTATCATCACCTCTCATCCACGTGGGCTTTAGGCCGTGTCTGCATTGAAGGATTACTTATGCATGCATTTTCAGATAATTCACAGACGTTTTCATCCAGTATGGAAAGTAAATCATGTCCCCGTGGCTGCAATTAGTCGACTGTGGCATGTTCGGGGCGCAGTGAATAAAAAATGACATGTTCTGAGCTTTGTGCTTGCCCTCTGCAGCACCAGGCTTTCATCGACTGTGCCTCCTTATGTCGATCCATCGGCAGCCTTTGTTTACGTAAAGTCATTATTACTTAAGTGATGCTTACGATTGTAAAAATTGCGCTCATTACCGCGGCCGGTGCTCCTGCTCATCAGTTTGTGTTTCTCCCTTATAGGAGGCCTTGCACAGGTGTACTCCCTTTAATCAACCCTCTTTATATTTCACATTAAGGGCTAAGACAGAGCAACGTAAATTGCCTTTATTTCCCAGAGGCCTGCTCTTCATTTCCCGTAAACAAGCGCACCTGTTCTGCTCTAGAAGTCGGCTCGGCAGATTCCTCTTTGCCAGCCTGCGTATACGTTTTCTGTCTCGGGCCTGCTGAAGTCCATACTGTCAACAGACGGAATCAATAAAGTGTGGAGTTTCTCTTTTCCTTTTTTTTTGTGTGGAAACACTTTGTTGACTGGCCCAGCTCTGTCACTTTGGAGAGCAAGCTGTTGAGAATCTGTCACAATTTGGAAAAAAAAAGAATAAAGAAGTCCTACGTATATATTAGTGAGAGGAATATATTTTCATTGTGAATTAAGAAAAAGAAAGTTAAGAAGTTTGAGCTTTTGATGGTTTTTTTTGTCCTCCAAACGTAGCGGGAGGCCAAAACTGTGAATACTGAAAAAAAAGGAAATAGAAAGAAGAGAAACTCACAACAGATTCAGGATGATGGTGAAGTTTCAACCATTTGCTGCAGTTATCGCATTTCTTCATCCTAAATGTGTGATGATGACCTGTCATGTGGGGTCTCACACTGTGAAAGTCATTGTCTTGTACTCAAGCGAGGTCTGTCTGCCTCTGGTCACTCTGGTGTCCAAACACAGTCCTAAAACTTGCATACGAGGTCGATTGGTAACTCTAAATTGTCCATGCGTGTCTCTCGTGACAGAACTGTAGCTAGCTTTTACTCCTGTGCGATCAGAATCAACGCTGCCATCTGCTGGTCAGTTTTGGGCTCGAGCTTCCAGTGAACAAATTAGGAGCACAAGTTGTTGTTTTGGGTTTCTTCAGATCCTCTGGCCAATTGTGGTCCATTGGCCTCATCGCAAGCTTAAAATTATATGATGCAATGCACACAATTTGTGTTGCTACACACGCCTCAGTCGATTGTGTTTCTTCCGATTGTCAGTGAAATATTTGGTTGGGTTAAGCCGCGAACATCAGTCACGGTTTACTGGAGCGCCTCGGGCTGCACATTCCACGCAGAGGTTCTCCAAATAGCGACGTGGAGATTAGTTTGAGTCAACAGATTGTGGCGCTTCGCGTTAGCGTACAGATATTTAATTTGACGTTTGATGTCACGGCACTTGGAATGTGAAGTGCTACGCTACTATAGTGGGTGTGTAATTTCCCCCACACTTTACAGTAAAGCCCAAAATTATCCAAGGAGCCTTCGCTTTCAAATGGAAATTAGACGGATGATCATATGCATCTCAAAGCCCCAGTGAATTACCTGAAACTTAATAAATAAACATGTGACCCGCATATTAAGTACTTCTGGAAACATGTTCTTCTTTTCTACCTGTCGAAAAAGTACTTTTATTCAGTTTTCTTTTTAATCATTTCTCCTTCCGGCGGTTGTTTTTGAATATGTAACGAATAACCAAAACACCTGATAGACGTCTGCAAAGTCCCATTAGCTTTCAGACAGGGTACAGCACACAGCACTTTACACAGAGTGTCCTCAGTCGTGCATTAGCATTCCTAATGAGTACAGGCTGCATGTGAGGGTGGGTGGAGGGGGTGGGGACGGGGGTGGGGGCCGGTGTCCTGGAGATGCTCACCGTCACCCCCACCGCCCAGACAGCCAGTCGACTCGAGTAATCAAGTGTGAAGGTTGCGAGGAGCAAACAGCCATTAACCTCCCAAACACAGGCCATCATTGCCGTCTGCGAAAGGACAGGGTGGGGTGTGTGTGTGTGTGTGTGCGTGTGCGTGCGCGCGTGCGTGTGTGTGTGTGTGCCAGCAGCTGGGCAGTGAGGACAGCGCGAACATCCGAGGGCGTGCACTGGTATTGGGAGCGTGTGACTGTGAGCCCTTGACACAGTCCAGCAAATAGTCATTGTTGTGTTGTGTGTGTCACTTGCGTGCACATAAACTCTGGCATCTGGATCTATTTATTCTGATTTGCCGACAAACCTGGCGATGCATCCCACTCCGGCTCCCGTCTCCCGTGCACGAAATCCCCATATGGCAGTACAGTATGGCCACGCTCGGTGTGCCTGGGCCCCGCGACCGCCTGTTTGACATGCCGCGGTGTCGGCCGGTGTGACGCCGCGCTGAACCGACCCATCTGCTCTCGGGCCAAGCTCGCCTGAGGGGGAGCTCATTGGAGGCAGACGTGAGGAAAAAGGGCGTCGGGTCGTGGTTTGGCAAGTCACGACATACAGGGAAAAAAATCTCCCCGGCTACTGTTCTCAGACCAGCTCAGCGAAACAAGGGAGTGACGGAATGTGGGCCGTGCTGTCAGCACCACGGGGACTTGAGCTTTAAACAGCATGCGTTGAGTTTTTCTCTCCTTTCATCCTTTAGATATTCTAAAGATAATCTTGATAATACATAGTTTGAAGAAATCTCATTTATCTAATTTTAAAATCAGCTCACCATCTGCCTGAAACACACTGTGAAACAAGTTTATTTGAGCCTCTTCTCACATTCCTCAAAGCCTCCCTTATTCTGACTGGCCGTCTTCCAGGAAAGCCTCGCTCACATCCACATAAATCAGGCAACATGGAAGCATTTGTAATTGGACATCAGCTTCATTATCCTACAAGCTGCCAATTAACCCAGAACACACACATTTTATCTTATTAGCTCATATCACCAATCATAAATTGGTGAGAGTAAAAAATGACTGTTTAAAATATCAATGATAATAAAGATAGAGTTTTTAGTTTTAGGTGGCCCTGTACAGCACAAGTGTTAAATCTGTGCTTGTTGAATCAAAGGGACCAGTATGTTTGTACTTTTAAGCACAGAATGCTCTGCAACTGTGTTTGTGTTTGGGTATGTAAATAGGGAAGCAGTTGATCATTGCCACAACAAATTGTAGCAACAGTTTGTCAAAATATTCACACATTTTACCGGAAAGGAAGAGCTTTATTATTTGCTTTTTCTGCTAACTTGCATTTGCATTGGGGGCCTGGTGACTCATTTATCTGGGGGAACGCGTGGAATAAGAGGTAGAGATTGGTTTATAGCACGTCTGATTAATGCACGCTTTAAAATTGGTGTTGGGAATACAGGCAGGTAATGTAGTGTTCTTAAATTGAAACGCACACATTAAAAAGTCAACAGGGTGCGTGTGTGTGCGCGCGCGTGTGCGTGCGTGTGTGTTTCAGAGCACTTCAGGGGTCCCTTTCAGTGCAGCAATGAGATGTGCAGTATTTATAGGATTTGTTCATTTTGGGTGGGAGGAGAGCATTCAGACGTTTGAACTTAAGAGGCAACACGCTGAGAGGTTCTGTTTAAGGGAAAAAAAATCAATAGCAAGTCAAGCGGATACAGAGGAGAGGCAGTTCGGGAGGGCGTCTCAAAAGCACAGATACCTGGGACACATCAGTTGTTTGCAAGTGTGTGTGTGTGTGTGTGTGTGTGTGTGTGTGTGTGTGTGTGTGTGTGTGTGCAGGCAAAAAGCTCACAGTGCAGTGGAGTCATTTGAGGGTAAAGAGAACATATTGAAGGAGGAACGGATTGTTAGAGAGCCAGACGAGGAGGCGAAATTGAAAAAGGGTGCCTGATTGTGTGTGTGTGTGTGTGTGTGTGGGTGGGTGAGTGGGTGAAAGGGAGTGGGATGGGGGGCTGGTGGTGGGCGGGGGCGTTCCTCTTCATTACCGACACTGAGGAGCCGTGCCAGGAGCACAGATGGCAAAGGAGAGACGGGGCATCAGGGCTGGCACGTAAACGGCAACACACACACACGCGCAACACTTACATCGCTGCACTTGAGCCAATATGAAAAGAAGCTAAACAATGAGTGTATTTCTCTCAAATGGTCACATAAAGCAAAGGTAGGACAGACATTCGTTGTTAAACATTTAAATTGAAAAGAGCTCCAGCACGCACGCACACACACAGTTTCATACGCGCACACACACACACACAGGTTGTCCTGCGGTGTTCCCGCTTCGCTCTCTTGCCCAGAACAACAGACGTGCTGACGCAGCATCTCTTTCTCTCTCTCATCACATTTACACATTCAATTCCACACACACACGATCTCTGTGTGGCCCCGTGTAACCTCCTCCAGGTGAACCCTGTGCAACCTCTCTAACAAGACTTATTTGGGAGAGAGCAGCAGCTTCTCTGTTGCCCACCACAGAAGGTCCACACACATTTGTACAGCACTGCTTGTTAGGCCCACTCTCCACTAACTATGTCCTCACCAGTCAAAACTAACTCTGCCTCTAATCTACAGCCAGGCACAAAATGACATGTTGTGACTCCTTTGGATGCATTTTAAAGTTTGTGGGGTTGGAGCCAGCAAATGTTGTGAAAGGATGTGAAACACGAGCACACTCCTCCACACACATGCTGTTCTTCCATCAAACTGAACCACCAACTCTCCTTTCTCAACCTAAACTATAATCTAAATCTGGATTAGGTCTGTTATGCTGAATTTTGTTCATATGGGCCCCTTAATTTTTCTCTCATCTCTCCCTCTATTTCAGCTTGTCTGTCTGTGTTTCTGTCGGTCTCTCTCTTGCTTTCCGTTCTCACACACAAACACACACGCTCAGACCCCCCCTGTGGTCCAATTAGAAGCAGTGGTCTGTTTGCACAGCCAGAGAGCAGGACATGTTGGTGTGTGGGAGATGTTTCAATCGTGCACAATAGTGGGCCGCTCGCCTAAGCGAAGTTGTACGGAAATGCAAGCCCTTACACACACACACACACACACACACACACACACACACACACACGCACACAAACTCCTGCAAAGGGGGAAGCATGTGGT
>JAUESF010000057.1:1309026-1323065 GCA_032274765.1 Malacoctenus tetranemus
ACACACACACACACACACACACACACACACACACACACACACACACACACACACACACACACACACACACAACCAAAACAACATATGTAATTGAGACTGACGATGCCAGAGTGCCTTTTATACATATGCTCCAGTGTGACTGTGGATAAGAGAGAATAGCGCAGGAAGGACGAGAGAGGTCGAGAGACGAGGTGTAGTCCACGCCGGCGGGCCCCCCAGGCAAAAGGACGGCAGGGCAAAGACGAGGGAAGGGGGCGGGAGAAAGGTGCGAGCAAGATGGAGGGAGAAAAGTGGGCCTGCTGGGGCCGGAAGGAGGGATGAAAAGATGGAGAGAAAGCGTGACCCGACGAAGCCGGAGCTGCTCAGCGACTAGAGGGGAGACACGGGGGGGAGGGGAGTGACGCCTGGGGGAGTCCTCGCAGCACCGCTCAATGTGCTGCCTGGACGGGCTTTTAAACACTGATCGTTACTCCACATCCACCAGAGCACCACCAGCGGTGCAGAGATCTGCTGCAACGTTATGTTTGTGTCAGAATTTGAGGTTTACCTGCGTTTTTTTTTTTTTTTTTTTTCAGCTGGCGCTGTGATGTGGTGCTTTGCTTGAATGAGCAGTTTTGAAGTCTGAACTACTTTGATTTGCTTCCATCCAAAAACTTCATTAGCCAATTCTATGCAAATAACTCGCAGTGGGAGTAGAGCATCATCACGAGTCTTGAGGAAAAAAAAACAAACTCTTTTTATTTAATTAGCATCATATTTTTGTCTTCTTTGCTCATCCCAGACTCCTTTTTATTCACTGCAGCTATTTAAAATGGATAGACTATGCAGCAGGCACACCTGAAGTTAGCTAATGAAGTCGTCATAGATATTTCTTTGTGTGTTGCAGTTTTACTTCTATTTTGACAGCTGCTCATCCAGACGTTTGACGGCTCTGATGATTTATAATGTATTGACATGTTGTCCTCTGTCGTCAACCCGTTCTCAGGCCAGATGACCGGTGCCCACACCCGTCTCGAGTTCCACAACATCGAGACGGGCATCATGACGGAGCGCCGCTTCATCTCGGTGGTGCCCTCCAACTTCATCGGCCACCTGCAGGGCCTGAGCTTCAACGGGCTGCCGTACCTGGACCAGTGCAAGAACGGCGACATCTCCTACTGCGAGCTCAACGCCCGCTTCGGCATGCGCCACATCATCGCCGACCCGGTGACGTTTCGAACGAAAGGCAGCTACTTAGCGCTGGCCACGTTGCAGGCGTACGCCTCCATGCACCTGTTCTTTCAGTTTAAAACCACCACGCCCGACGGACTGATGCTCTTCAACTCCGGTGATGGGAGCGACTTCATCGTCGTGGAGTTGGTGAAGGGGTGAGTTCCAGGTGTTGCTCAGATCTCAGCCTGTCCTCTGTATCTGTTTTCCAGAGATATATCAAAACCCGCGGTCGAAGGGGAGAAAATGAAAAGATAAATAAGAGAAACAGTGGAAACTCTGTTTTTCTCTGCCCTGGTTTTCATGCAATCATGCACTTGCTGATAGAATGTGCTTTATGGGGATAAAATCTCCAGACTGATTGTTCTCCAGCCCCATAACTCACCACATTATTATTGGGTGTCTGGAACGGATGAATTAGATCTCTATTCTTTCTTGCAGGGAATAACGCTTCAGTCTTTGTGCAGATTAATCACAAAAACCCAGGTTCTACTGTACTGTTTTGAACGCGCGCTGTGATTGGCTGAGGAAGTAGGCTTGTTTTTTTTTTGTTTTTTTTCCCCTTCTCCCGAGTAATTTTAGCTCGCAGAGCACCGGCTCAACTCGGCAGCTTCACTTCTTCCTCGTCCTGCTCTCGGCAAAACCCAGCCTCATTTATTATCATCAGGAAAACCAACTACCAAGAAAATTAGGGGGGAAGAAGGCCGTCCTTTTTACTCAGACCGGACAAGAGTTTTTCACTTAACCCTCCTGTTCCGCGGCCGATCGGCCTGACCCAATTCCAAGATTGAAGGGACAATATTTTAATTATTGCCTACTGGAGCTTGAGAAACCTTTTTTTGGCAGGTTCAAATGGCGTAAACGGACGTGGAAATGGTGAAGGGCTCATTTAACAGGATCTCAAGCAACGGCAACGCAGAGCAGGAAAGAATCAGCTCAGATCTCCGGGCCATTAAAGTTTTACATGAACGAGCACATGAATCGAACTTTTAATGGCATAATGTTCAACGTAAACCTTCAGTTTGATGTGGTAAAGCAAATAAATGTGACGAATGAGCCTGTTTTTACCTCTTAATTAAGAATGTCGGAGCAACAGGGCGTTTTTGAACTGAGGAGTATTTGGTGAATTTTTTTTGGAGAGACATGAAAAGAAAAGACGGAGCAAGCCCGGAATAAACTATTCCGACTTGTGAATCGTATCGCCCTGCGAGCGCTTCATAATTAGAGTCGCTCCTGCTGGCATATCTACCTTCCTCTTGCGGTCTATATTCAGCCCCCCTGTTACAACACAAAAGCCTGAGCCGCTCCTGCCACACAAAGACAAGAGGCTTCATAAAGGAATTGGAATCGGGGCGGAAAACACACACGCGCGCGCACACCTTGAATGAAGCGGCCCACAATAGCCTTAACCCGGGACACAAAAGACGGCCATATTTGTGTGAAGGAGGGAACTGTGCCACCTCGTCTGGCTCCGGGCAGGCAGGGAGTTGAAGACAAAAGGGAGGCGTCTATATTTACATGTCAGACGAGTTTCAGAGCAGGAAACGAATCCTAGGTTGTTCTTAATATCTTCAAGAAGTAGTTGTTTTATTCTTTTTAAAGATTGAGTATAGCTAAAAAACGAGCTGGTGTCATCCAATGAGATGATCGGAAATAGCCATGAGCGTGTGTCCTTGAATGAAAATATTTCAAGCCAGAAAAACACTTTGACATCTAAAAAGGAGTCAAATGAGCGCTGCCATGATTGTCCCCATTCTTCAAGAATTATGTAAAAAACAAGTCTTTGACAGTTTCTCTTCCTCAAGGACAACCTCAACGACCTCACCGCGACGCCTTTCCGTCTCCTTCCTCCGCAGCTTCGTCCACTACGTCTTCGACCTGGGCAACGGCCCGTCGCTGATGAAGGGCAACTCTGACAAGCCGCTCAACGACAACCAGTGGCACAACGTGGTGGTGTCCCGGGACGCCAACAATGTACATACGCTCAAAATCGACTCACGCACCGTCACTCAGCACTCCAATGGAGCCCGTAACCTGGACCTCAAAGGTAAGAGTCGCAACGGGGAACTCGATTCGAAACTTGATGCAGAAATTTCTTATAAAGCCGCACAAAAAGTGTCAGTGTGCAAGGCGACTGAAAGTGGACAGAGGTCAGAATAGAAGTTTGCGAAAGCAGCAGAGACCATCGACTTCACCTTGAGAGATGACCACCCCCCACTCCCCCCGCTCCCCCCACCCCCACCTCCTCCTCCTCCTCCTCCTCCAGACGCTGGCTTTACAGGAGCAAGAGAGCAATCTCAGAGCAATATCCTGGACTCACCGGTGTACCAGAATGACCCGAGACCAACATCGCGGGCCGACACGATAAACAAAGAGTCACAGCAGAAAACAACGCCGGCTTATCGGCTCGCCCGTCTGCGTGTCGCCCTGTTCTGCTGCTCTCGCCTGTGTGTTTCTGCCTGTCTGACTGGAAATACAGTCACATCATGAGCACATAACTCTTAGCAGAGATGTGCTTCTTGGACTTCCATAAATACCAGGGGTTTTTACCCGGGACTGGAAGCAGCTTGTTCTTGTACTGTCGGTTGTGGCTTCTGTGCCTCACTTGTTCCTTAACATACGGACCCCCAGTGGACAGGTTACAAACAGCACTTTCAAACTTCGTAAACCCTCCTACAGGCTCAATTGAAGCCTCTCGCGGCGCTGCTTTGGCCCACAGGCAGCATGTTTGACACCCCCGATCTCAGGCCCTCAAAGTTTGCTTTCCTGATGTCTTTCTTTTGTTTCTTTGATGCTTCAGAGAGATTGAGACTGGAGCCAGACAGTGACAGCATAAAAAACAAAACTCACAAATCTTCCCCACTTGAGAGGAAGACACTGGAGTGTTAACAGAGGACACACAGGAGCGCTGCCAGTGTCAGACTCCTTCAAGTGTCTGCATGTGCAAATTTTTCTCCTCGGCTGTGGATGATTCACTTCGTTTCCGCCTGTGTCACGGGCGCAAGTTCGCCAAGCTCTGGAGGGTTGTTGTGTGTGAGACATCGGAAGTCGGGGCGAGCCCCTGGGTCCACTAAAGGCAGCAAGGAGCCAGAAGATCAAAACGCAGCATTTTTTGGAGGGGCGAGATATGATTCGCTGACATATTTACTCCTGTTTTGTTCTGCTGGAGTATGCACAGTGCATCCGAAGGGATGAGGCACGGTCTGCCGAGGGGATGGCGCCGCGCCAGAGTCCCGAACGTCCCCCCGGGTTGCAGACAAAGTTAATGCACGCAGGATTTTTACGAGCTGGACACAGCGAGTGAGGAGTGCAGAGCAGGCTCGGGGGGCTTTCAGCAGTGACACATGATTAGATAGATGGCTGCTTTATTCGTCTCTGAAGGGCACATTCAGACATCGGGTTCCTCCTACTAGTGATTAAAAATCAAAGTCATTATGAGAATAGGAGTGAAAGAAGAAAAAAATATGATTTTATGTGTTTGTGTTTCGTTGCTCCTGTGCTTCGCCCGTCCCATTGGCTCCTCTGAGCGAGGACCCTCAGCAGGTACTGGGAGGACAATCAGCAGCCGGTTGTCTCTCCTCGTCACCTTGAGCTTCAGCTGTGATCGTCCCTTATAGCTTCCAGTTTGCTGAGCCTGCCCTCAAACAAACGTCCCCATTATTTACACCCAAAGCAGGCGGGATCAATAGAAATAAATCTTCCACAACGGTTTATGTGTCATCTTCATTCTTACGCATTCTTCAAATCTGCATTGTCGAAGGACAGATCAGTAACCACCACATTTGATGAATTCTTCCTCTGAAGGGTTTTTTCTGCCTGAGTTCGACGAGCTGCAGCGTAATTGTGTATTCATTATGCGCCGCGCGCGATTGATGGTTTAAAGAAGCTCGTCTTCTGTTCAACCGTGCGTGCTTCTATCAACACTGGCGATCTCCTACAGTAAAGTGAGGCAATTAACGTTTGTAATTAAGAGGCTTTGTCTTTGATTGATTGCTTCTGTCTGGGATGCGCCAAAGACTGCTGTCAATCAGTGCCGGGATTAGACGGGAGGATCATTAACAGGGGAGCTTTTTTGAAGACGTCGCGGCGGCGGTCCCGCAGCTGCGGGAGCATGTTGTGTTGTTTTTGTGGGCCCCTGATGTAGGAGACCCTGTTTGCACACTCTCCCATCATTAGCTGTCGCGTTGAATTGCCTCTTGTTTGATTACAGCCGAGCAGATTGTGAGGGTGAAGGGGAAACGTCCACAAAGCTGAGCAACATGTTCAGCTTGTCAGTGAACTTGGTTCATTTTTTACCAGCTTAAACTGGTTTACTTCTACTACTACAATTTGCAGACAAGGAGCGACGTACTAAGTGCAACTTTAAACTCATAAGAAAGTGTTGATCCTTTTGTGTTCTTGGACAGCAGCCACCTAAGAATGCACCCAAAATGTTGAGCTCAGCAACAACAATACTTCTGTTGGATTATTTGTGTTTTTTTCTCCCGAATGAAAGCAAAAGGAGCCCCAGATTGGCCAAAGACAGCAGCGCGTGCGACGAGGAAGCAGCCCTCCCTCTGTGTTATTAATGCACGAGCTCCACTGTTTGGAACTCCTTCATTTTCCAGCCCCCCTGTTCTCCATCCACGCGGCTCGCCTGCAGGGGATGGAGATCCAGGCGGCTGGGGCGCCGGCGGGGAGTATCGGGGTTGTAAATCTCGCTTCAGAGGACTTCAGAGGGAGAGGCTGATGTCTCTATCCTCAATTCCCTCGTCTAATTGGCCATTCAAACCGCTCCGCGCGGTTTTCGGCAGCAGCGACGATTCCCCAGTCAAAACACTGTGTGCGGCTCAGTGTAAACAACAGAGCGACGCACCCAAAACCCCCGAAACATGCGAATGCAGGTGGAGGAGGCCTCTCTCCGTGAAGCCGTGTGAACATGTACATAAGCGAAACTTAAAGAGCCGACTTCCCCGGCGCCTTTCCTCTCTGGTTCGCGCCCGCCCTCGCTCAGCAGTCGCACTCAAAGCTCAGCAAATCAAATACGGAGGAAAATAGCAACAATAAGCCCATTTTTTCCACAATCTCTTTGCTCTGTTTTAACAGCATTTCAGGGGAAGGAGGAGAAGAAAAAAAAACCATTCTCCGAGCTTTATCTGTGTAATTGTGCAGAGAAAATGGTGAAAATGGGTTTTTGTGCGCTCTGTCTTCCTTGCTCTTTGTTTTCGGGCTGGCGAGAGAAAAGGAAAGAAATCTTCAAGGCGCCCCTGTCTTTGTCAGCTAAAGTATGATGAGGGAACAACACGAGCGCTCCCCGAGGAGAGCGTACGGATGGATACGGTTCTCCGAGCAGCGAGTACAGGTCCCAAAGTGACGAAGTCATCGGAGTTCTGTAAGATCCCTGCTGTGCAAACGTAGCATCATTCACAAAGTAGCCCCTGTTGATTCGACAGCAACCGCAGCTCCCAATGCTAATGTGCCACAGACGCTTCCCGGGATGATGTGGAAAGTTGATTAAAACAGCGGAGGTGGGGGCGATATCGCAGATTGCGATAAGCTGGATGTAATATCAGAGAGTGATTATATTTGGAGTCCGTTAATTGGATATGGAAGCGTTTGTTTGGACGGCGACCAGCGCCGAGTGCAGGACACTCTGTAAACGACTGGAACCATTCCTGTTCGATTCATCGTTACGCCTTTAAAAAGGAAACGGAGAGAGAGAAACGGGCTCCTTCCTCCGTACATATACGTGACGATAAGAATCATCAGCCACCCTCGCGTCACGCCAGTTAGTTAGCAGACCTGATAGAAGACGACTCACCAACATTTTTGTACCTTGAAATTCTGTGAGAGGGAAATAAGAGGGGATTCTCTTGAAAATGTACCTCATTAAGTTCCATTGTTTATGTGAGATGTCTATGTCTCGTGATATTCAGCATCATCTAAGTCCGGATGTAATCCCGGGAAAGAAAGAAACGCCGTTAAATGGGTTATTCTTGGAACATTCGCTCCTGAGTGTCCCGTTGGGAATCCCTGCAGTATTACCGACATCCATTCCCAGCCTCGACTTTTATCCAGAAAATGGTGGTGTTAATTATCACAGAATAAATTAAATGGGATCCCCTTTATCAAACACCAATCCCCCCCTCCCCTTAATCTCAGCAGGGAACTGTCAAACTGTGTTTTGTTTGATGCCTTGTATCACTAGGGCCGCTTCACTGCTGCATTTTAATTGATTTATTCAAGTATTTTTAGAACCGATCACATGTTGGTGGCATTTTCTTTTTTACAAATTTCTGAGCAAAAATTTCTAAGATTTAATTTTTTGCTCTTTTTCCTGGTTAAATGTTGGCGTATTTCACAGTTGCCAGGTGCCACTGGCAGCCTTTAACATAATTACCGTGTTCAGGTGGGTTTTTTTGGGGGGGGGGTTGTACAAACGAGCACGTTACACAGAAGACAGGCCTCCTGGAAAGGCTGCAACAATTAGCAGCATCCTCTCTGTGTTACTCTGTGACGGGTAACAACAGAGTTTATGGGATGTGTCTTTATCCTGCACCCCGGGGCACCTGTCAGGGTGGACAGAGGCTAATAGAACCCATTTACCGATGATAATTATTCTGGTTATTACGATTAATTAAAAAAAAAGATGGTGATAGATCGATCATTTATTCATTAGTGCTACACGTAGCTCCTTGAAGGAAGGACGCTTAAGGTTAATTAGCAAATGTTGTTCGGCCAAAAAAGCCTCTTGCTGTTTCCTGTGACACATTTGAGCAATTAACTTAACTTCTTTAGCTTAGCAACACATCCATGAAATGCTAATGGAGCCAGGTGCACCGTTACAACTGCTTCTATGTAGTCAATTAATGATATGCTACAATTCAAAGTATTTTTTTCGGTTTCTGGTTCCATGTTTTACTAATTAGTGTCACTTCCTTAGTGTAGCTCCTAGCAACAAACGGAGGTCATAATGTCTGTCTTTGCGTAGAAGGCAACAAGAAATGCCTAATATAAAAATATCACGTGAAGCAAGAACAGGAAATCACGTGTCTCACCAAACAATGTCAAATTCTCGAAGGACAACAAATTATTCTGAACCTGCCTGTTTGGGGAAAAAAAAGGATTACGACGCAGGTTTCTTTGTGGTCTCCCAGTGCCGTTTAGATGTTTTCAAAGTTAAAGCGGAAGGGAGGTGTAGTCAGACGTACCAGTGGAGAGCTGAACACGCCCCTCCCCCCCCTTCCAGGGAAGATTAGCCCCATTCACCGCCAGGAGAACACGTCAATGTCAAAGACATTACTGTTGTGATTAAATACAGTGATGGGAAGTGAGCAATATCAACAAGAGTCGAATCAATCTAATGAAGCATTTTTCAGGTTGAGGAGGCGCAGGGGGGGGGTGAGGGGAGGAGTAATTTGGCATCGCGTATTCAGACGGCGCCTGTCCCTTTTCCTTTTGAAGACGCCTGCTAATGAGGCGCACTCGCGCAGAATTGTAAAGAGATGACATTGAATATGTTCCATTTTCTGACAAAAGCAGAACAAATTGAAACACAATGTGGAGGAGAGGCTTGGCGAAGGCAGGGAGGAAGAGAAAGGAGGAGGAGGGCCAGACAAACAGGTACACACACATTTTAATGAGCTCGGCTCTTGCCAGCAGGGAAAATTGAGATTAGCCGTTTGATCGCCCCAAAGCTTTTTCTCCTCTTTCCTTTTTCTTCCTCTTGCTCCTTTTTCTGGTTAATATCAGCGTCTGAAAAAAAACAACCTAAAGCTACCCGCTAATCTTGCCAGAATACCAAAAAGCCCCTTTTTCATCCCTCCCAGCAGCGCAGAAGGCAAACTCTTCCTTTTCCTGAAGTTTTTTTTCAGTGGGCTTGGAAGCAAAAGGTGGGTCCTTAAAGAGACCACGGAAAGAGGTCTGGCAGCAACTTTAAAGCAGCTGTAGTTGGTGTTAAAAAGAACAAAAACAGACTAAAGCTGAGAAATGTTTCTCTTTCATTCGTCCACACCTGGATTTTAATGGGTTGTAGAAACTTTTTCTGGGGGGGGGGCGGAAGCCAAAAGGACGGCGCTCACTGGCACCGTCCTGGATAGCGTTGGCGCTCAGGAAATGAGGTGGACACACTTCCAAAAGCTGATGGAAGCGGAACAATTTTAAGTTCATCCAGGAAAAGACCCGTTTCATCTGCAATATGCTTTCAAAAAACGGCAGAACCCTCCGATTGCTCGCGCTCGCTGCTGTGCAGTCCACAAGGAAATGGCTTTTGGGGGAGTTGTTTTGTTTTCACCAATGCCAGATATCGTTTTTCCTTATATATATGATTTTACACTCTTTTCAAATAGGATGGAAATTAAGCATTTTGTGAAAACTAACTGAAATATTCAAGCGTTTTCTTTTGTTTGGTCTTTTTTAGTGAAAACACACACTCACACATACTCTTGCTCTCTCTCTCCAGTTCATGTGATGGTGCAGTGAAGGATAACATATATTCAACATTAAATTGCAAAAAAAAATCTACTCCATAAATTGCGATTGCGAGGGACCAAGAGAACTCTCTGTAGAGATAATTATACTCAATTCTCTTCTTCTGATCTTTATGTGACACGTCTGAGTTCACTTTTCCCCTCCACTGCTTTAGCATGGGAGGGGGGAGTCACAGTGTGGGGGTCTCTTTTTTTACAGCGAGTAAATAAATGGCAGCGGGCTAATTAGGCGAGCGGTCCAGACGGCGCTGGAGTAGCCACATAGGGTGATTTAGCTTAAGGTTAGCTGTCCGTCAGCCGCAGCCCTAATTGCTTCTGGGGAGGAACGGCTAATACACACCTACGAATGGCTTCAACCCTAATTTGTAGCAAATGGACCCCGATGGCACAGTGCTGTCCATAATTTCTTGGGTGCAGTACATCGTTCAGGCCACAAGGGACAACTTGTTGGAGATTTTAACCACTTTTCCTAACCCTGCCCACATGCGGTCATGTTCTCATCAAATGGACTCACTGAGCTTTAACAGTCTATTAAAATAAACAGGAAATCTGTCTTCAGGCTGAATAAATTCATTTGTTTTAGTTCCATTTATAAAGAACTCACCACGGTAGTTTTAAATAACAGGATGATGATGTGATGTGTCAAAACGTCCTTTGACTCTCTAAAATCGCCCAGAATTAACCTTGAATTGCCCTATTCAATAAAAAGTGAGTGAGACGGTCATTTATGCACATTTTTGCAGATGAGTCATGGGGAGAGCCGAATGTGCAGTGGGTTGCAGTGGTCTGCCATTCGCAGAGAGAGGTTAATCAAATCTGTAGATTTTTTTTTACTCGCGTGGTGAGAAAACTGCAAATACACTGAAAATACTAAATTTGGCAAAAAGCTCCATGAAGAAATGGGAAAAAAAGGCAGAGTGGTGAGAACACAGAGGAAAAGATGCCAGTGACAATAAAGCACACAGTGAGAGGCTGAGCTGTGTGAGCACACTTGTGGCAGGAAGCCTTAACGAGAGGCAGGTGGAGGCAATCAGGCTTAACGAGCAGGGCCAGAACCTGTGCAGGGAGGTGCCACAGAGCCACCAGTCCCTGGAGGAGAGAGTGACAGGCTCGGACATGGAACCATAGAGGAAAATAATACAAAGAGTGACATGTAGCCAACATGGAGGGAGAGAAGGAACAGAAGGCAGAACCTGGAACTGAACTTGAGGATATCGAAGAGAGAAACTAGGCCAGAAAAGAGGAAGAAGCGATAAAGTAAGAGCGAAGAAACGGCACAGAACTAAGTGAAATGTTACATATGTAATAGTTGCTCGGTTTGGTCGAGTTAAAACCTGCATCTGATAAGATTATAAATGAGAAAGTGTTGTTTTATGGCTCACTCGTCTGTAGTATTGCCATTAATAAGTGATAGCGTTGATGTTATGCTGCATGAATGCTGCATTTCCTGTGGGGGAGCTTTTCCTCAAGCTTGCTTCTTCATAAGAGGATGAAGATGAGTAGCCATGCAGCAGCTTATTGTCTTGCTCAAGGACACTGCCACGTGTGCAGCCTTTGGTAAACCACCGTGCCCGTGCCCGTGCGTTTTGAAGTTCCATCTCGCTCCACGACACGCCTCTTGATCCAGCCGAATCTCGCCTTGAGCGACGTCGGCGCGTCGAGGTCGGAACCGGCTTGTCACAGCCGCGTGTCCCGCCCTGTCGTGCGTCATTAGTGCCACCGTGCGTGCCGACCTCCTGTCCTCCCGCTGTCGCCATAGCATTAACATTCCTGCTCGGGAGAACGTTTTTTTTTTTTTGTCGTGAAGGATGTGAGACGCCCAGGTCGGCTCGCCCTCCGCTGGTGCACACGCGCCGTCACACCCTGAGGGGGTTCTCCTGTCCTCCTGTATTGTGGACGCAAAAGAAATGTCATCGCCATTATGTCGGGGTCCAGTCCATTATTATGCGAGAAAGAATACATTTCTGCTCCTCTCGCTTCTTATTATCGCCTTCTTCTGAAGCGCCGTGTCAGCATGAATAGCCTTTAAGACCTCCATCTCTGGGGCAACAGCAACAAGAGGGAAGCGCAGATCTATTAAACGAAGGACAAGATGGAGATGTTAAAGAGAAGCACGGCTTTGTCTGTTAATGGCCGTAATTGTGCTCCCATTAATTCATAATTCAGGCGCCACGGAAAAAGTACAGAAAACCATTAGAGTGTGGAATTCCCGCCTTAGCTGCAGCGCTCGCGCCCGCATGTTTCTCTTGTGAGAGTTGCTCGACCTTGTGATCTTCAAGTCGGAGGACCTCGAGCCTCCAAGGTCTCAGCATGCTTGGAACAAGCAATCATACGTGCGAAAGCTTAGCTGGCTGTGGAATAAAAAGAGGCGAGTGTAAAGGTGTTGTGACCTGCAGCAGCATTAATGATGACCGAGGTTGGGCTCCGTCAGACAACATAGTTGAGTGAACTTAGTTTCGGGTCTGATCGCAGAGTAGTGTGAAAGCGTTTCACGTACTGCAAGATATTCAAACCAGATGCTTCAACGGCAGTTTGATGATGTGGTCCCTGAGCGAGAGTCGTCATGGAGACATGTGGCTCTGCGTCGTTTTTGCAGCTCAGCCCTGAATTTCTTTTTTTTTTTTTCCCTTTCAATGTTAAGGGAAGCGAAATCCACGAGCGGTCGCCTTTCCGCTGCTTCAGAGTAAAAATGATTTCGGTGTCTTGATTGGATGACATCGATTGTCGGAGTGACTTCGCTCCAGGTGGTTCCCCCGAGGCGTGTCGCCTCCAATTGTTGTGAGCACAAACGATAAACCGGGAAGGATCTCTTTGAAATCTGGCGATGCTAAAAAAGGAAAGTGAGAAGCACCTGTGGACACGATGCTTTTTCTCACTTGTTGAGAGGACTGCGGATGGCAGGCAGGGAGGAAGCAGTGGAACGACCTGTCTATGATGTTACCAAACAAATAGCACATGTTATGACAGAATCAGCAGCCTGCATGAGACGTGTCCATGTCGCCTTCTGAGTTACTGATGCCTTAGCTATTTTTAGAGGAGCCTTATCAACCGTAACGATTCCTTGCTGGTGAAAAAAGGCTGGTTAAACTTTGCAGTTTCTCCGAAGAAGTCACACAAAGACATCTCGTGTTAATTATTCAGCCTGAATCTTGAGATATGCCAACTTTTTATTGCCACGTCATCCCGCACAAGGTCCAGTAAAGTCTCACCTTCCCCTCCAGCCTATTTTTGTTTCCTTTTGATTCATTTCCCTCCCGCGTCCTTCCCTCCACCCCCTTTATTTTTCGGCTCCGTGTCGGTGCTCTCTCGATAAATGATGGGTCTGCTAGTGCTGCAATAGAGCGGTGTGTTTTAGCTCCTTTTTTTTTTCTTTCCCTTCCACCCCCTCTCTTGCACCGACCTGTCTTACATTTCAATTTACTCGAGCATTACTCAGAGCTCTGGCCATTTTCCCGCCGCACCTTCTTTTCTCTCTCGCGCTTCATCTCCTCGCCGTTTCATCAAAAGCCAGAGATGGAGCGCCGATAGAGGCGGCCCTCCGTCTGAGCCTGCGCCCTCATGCATGTGCTGCAGCGCATATATGCGCAAAACAGGATGCAAACCTGATTGATGTCAATGATACAGTCAGTAAACATCTGGGATTATTATGTTAGAGATGTTTGAAGGCAAAACGACCAAAACCAGGAAGCCTATTTCTAACCTGAAGCAGTTTTCTTGAAGATGATGGAAATAAGTGATAGTGCAAGAAAAATATCAAAGTTTTGATGAAAGCTTCAAGTTCATGAACATGCATGTGGGACAGGACAGAGTGGAAGACCTAAGATTCAATCCAAAGTGACCTGCATCACAATGAGGCAGAGAAGAAAAGAGACTGTTTAAATAAGCAAGGACACTTTTCCTCTTTTGCACAAGCGCTGGTTGGTGTGAATGTGGCAACAGGTGACAAAACTGAAATAATCCGCTCTGATGTAAGAATTGTTGGTAATTGGCTTAGATTGCCTCGAACCAGACAGACTCAGAAAAGGGCTCGGTCTCCTGCTGTTACAGTCACAGAAGCTGTCAACCTGTCAAGATGCTCGGTGTGCTTTTGATTCCCCAAATTACATATAAAATTACAATAATCTACCACATCCAGGTGTATTTTTTTCCTCCCAAAAGAAGACGATGGCGCCCGCTTTGTTCCACGTCACGTAAATCTCCGGGGCCCCATCGGCTGGCGTGCCGCCACCTGGCAGATGTCTGATTAATAATAAGGCATCTAATGAATGCTTTTTTTCCCCTTTTTTACCACGCACACACACACACACACACACACACACACACACACACACACACACACACACACACACACACACACACACA
>JAUESF010000057.1:1326361-1347864 GCA_032274765.1 Malacoctenus tetranemus
ACACACACACACACACACACACACACACACACACACACACACACACACACACACACACACACACACACACATCCATCATAGAGGCTGCTGGAAAGGTGCTGTGTGTCCCAAATTTTCGTCCACTTGTCAGTGAGCACCTCACTTATTCCTACTTTTCCTCTCCAATGCTTTGAGATGAGCACACAGAATCTAGCAAACACTGTGTAAGCTGGACGGTCGCACCTCGCTTGTGGCTCTTGCAAGAGATCGCACCGTTTCCCTCTTTTTACCTTGAAAGATATTTCTCACTCCCCACGTCACATGACCAGAACCACTCCGTTATTGACTTGAAACACTCTCTCTTGAAGTAGCGCTCCCTTTTAATCAAGATGACCCGGCAGGCGAACCGCCCCGGCCTCAGATTGATACCGGTTATTGAGAAAGATAATGAGAAGAAAAAAAAAAACCTGGCTGAAAAGCATCTGCTAAATCGCCCCGGTGCTTCAGTCCTGTAATAATCCAGAACACCTTGTATATCAACGCCAACAGAGATCATCCATGTGGGAGTTCAAAACAGACATCACAGGGAAAAAATATAGTTTTCTTTGGTCTATTTAGAGACCTCGCAGCAGGTGGAGAACTTGAAGACAGGCCCACCATAACTTATAGGATTACTGAGCTTTTTTTTCCTCTGTGTGATCTCCTCTTGTGTTTAACAGCAGAGGCACACTGAAGCGAAATTGCCGAGTCGTTCTGGCAGACGGTGAATAATAGGAGGGCTAGAACGTGGTGACAGCAGCCACAGGGAAAGATATGAGCGCACTGTCTGATTCACAGCTAGAGGTTCTTCACTGAGATCAAACCGCTGACTGTACCGCATGCGTGGAACATATATAACTATGAGAGAGACGTTTCTCTAGTCCACACTCACTAATTAAGTGGACCAACCTGACAGGGCCTCAGTGGAAGGCATCAGCTTAGAGACATTGATGCGCTATCGGAAAAGACCAGCAACACGCCAGGATGTGTAGGTCATGTTGAAAATGCACAAATGATTTAAGTGCTGTCAGGCTCAGTGATCTGTACCCATTTTACACTCAAGAACAGAGACCCCTCAAGCGAGCTGTTAAAACAAGGACGGTACATGTTTGGAGTTTGGCTGATTAGTTTTACATATTTTTACTCAATATAAAGTTTAATCTCAACATGTGGACCTAACCTAATGTGTTGTCTGGCTTAGGTGCTTATTTGCCACACAGTGAGTTGCATGAGGATAACTTGCAAGGTGTCTGAGGGTGCAGTGGATCTGTGGTTGTTGTGTGTCCATAGAGATTTTCTCGGGAATGCTTTAAAGGCTGCAAATGTCAGCCTACCCTCCTGATAGCTCAAATGCACATTGGTACCGGTTAGGGGAGGAAGTTTCTCGGTTCCAGTAGAGTTCTGGTTGAGTTGAGTTGAAGAAGTAGTTGTGAAGAAGTAGCAAAGGATGGAGGGGATGACACATGACAGAGTAAGGGGTCCTCGCAGAGAAGGAGAGATGGCATAGAGAGGAATCCGGCTGGGGAAAAATGGGAGGCAAAAAGATGGTGACCGAGCAAATCGCGGTTCGAAGAGCACGACCAATGCAGAGCGAAAGCACGCCGAATGCAGAGTGACATTTTCTAGAGGGGGAACGGAGGCATGAAAGCGTGTAATGATCCCTGTCTGTGTCACTGTATGATCTTTCGGAGAGTGTCACCGGTGAGCGTTGCCTCTCCTTTCAACTTTGGGCCGGCAGAACGTGAGGGCAAACGGCTCCTTCCTGTGTTTCTGGTCTTTTCCGACCTTTAATTCCTCCCATTTGGAGACTGTTAGTTACTGCTTGTGTGATTTCCATACCGCAAGCAGTAACTAACAGTGAAGAATTACAAAACGGCATAAAGACTTTAGATATGCTATAAATACAGGGCGTCAAGGGGTTTATTAACAGCATATGCAGCAGTGTGTAAACAGCACAGCAACCAAAGACCTGAAGGATACAAACACATCAAATGACGCCGTCCTTGATGGGTGTATAAACAAGCTCTCAGTACTCGCATCACATAAAAGCAAGATTACAGGGCCAGTGTGTAAATGCCAGTGATTTGTGGGTGTGATGCTAATGCTAATTGAAATATTATTTGGTCACTGGGCACATCATTGCCCTGAACTCCTAACAAAATAAAATGACTACTCTTGGAGTTGATTAAACTCCAGCGAGTGTACCGCTGGTATCGGCTTAGTTCATCCGGTTATTTCCAACCCATTTGTCTCCATTAAGACTGACTTGTGCACCTTCATACTCTCTGAATTACAATGTCCTCCAGAAAGTCTCAATTCTCATGTTTTATTTCTACCTTTTTGTCCTTTCTCTCATATTCAAATTTCTAACATCTCTGAATATTTAGGCAGTCATCACAAATACGGTTACAGTCCAATGGACTCAAGGTGACTTGTGACAGCAAATGTTGCTCACAGCCTCCTGTGCCTCAGGTGCTACGGATTGTTTGTTTGGGTCTCCATCAGACCAGGTATGTCTTTGATAAACCATGATGGTCAACCAGACTTCCTCCACTTTCTTTGCACTTTGTCACAACTTAGCCAGAGAGGGCGTGTCTATCTGTGTGTGAAATCTTAACAGACTTGTTTGTTTATTAGTTGAGTTAATTTGTCATCTATGTCGATTCAAAGGATCAAATTTGCCCCTCTCTTGGTGCTCATTTTAGTAGAGTGTTTATAATGAGTCACTTTAGGCCTGTAATGACTGTCATGCTATGTGCTGTCACGCTGAAGCTGTAATTTGCACACGGCCAACAGTTCACCGCCTCAACATGTGACTTGCATAATGATGCATTGAGCCGTGAGTGACGGCATGCAAAATGTATATACAGCAAGTGAATTTTAAATCAGTGAAAAGCTAATTGATTCCAGATACCATGCTTGAAGCAGAGAGAGAGGGGGGCAGAGAGAGAAAGAGAGCAAGCATCCCATCACCTGTGGTTATAGTAAAACAAAGCAGCAGCCGCAGCAAGAAAACACCTGTTGTCACAATCGTATCAAATAATTACAGCTTTAGCTGGCGTCGGTCGCTGCGTTCAAAACATCTCCTGCTATAACATTTGTTTGCAGCAGCGCACGTCCAAAACAGGGAGATGCAGCACACAACATAATTATACAACTTATAATTTAGCGTGAGCAATTAACGCACAAGCAGCGTCAACATTCATTCTCTGCACCAGTCGTCTTGTTGTGGCGTCGCTCGCTCCACGCACACACACACACACACACACACACACACACACATAGACACACACATTGAAATGCCTGTGTAATTAGCAATCACAGATTCCCTGCGTCTTCCCGCGAGCTGCTTTTGTCCCAGCCGCTGCCTGTAACACACACCGCTCTGACCTGACGTCGATTACCCCGCAGAGCCAACACAATGTGTACATTCAGTTGGATGGATGTTTGTTTTTTTTGCATTTGCTTCAGTGCGTCTCATCAGTAAATATTCAGTCTGTGTCAATTACAGCTGAGAGTGATAGGGAAGCACAACAAGCAGCTGAGAGTTAGTGAAGGCTCCAGGGGGGCATATAAGGGATGGGTGAGGGTTCCTAATAGAGCATTTAATGAAAGTTAATGGCCGGCTTTGTGCGCATGGGGGGGGGGGATTGGAGAGGTGGGAGTGTGGGTATTGTTTAGACATCAGACCGGGCATTCGGCATTTGCGGCCCATTCTCGTTATCAGGCTCGTCTTAATGATGGACATAAATAATGTATACGGCAGCATTGCGAGATATGGGGAACCGCTGCGATCCCATCACTCCACTTGGGAGCCAATTACAGACGAGGATGAAATACAGGTCTTGTCTCAGGCTGACAAGGTGTACTGACTGAATAGAATAAGTAGCTTAACAGCGATTGGATTTAAACATAGCATGTCAGAAAAAGTAAACTTCCCTCAAAATAGACAAATCCTGCATATTCTCGTGGAAGCCAATGTACCCCAGCATAATCAGTGCTGTTTGGATGTAAAGAGGGAAGTTGTGGGTTGATAAGCAGGGAATCCAGCCCTCCTGCAGATAGGACAAAGATAATTAAAACCATGAAATTATAGTGATGAGGTTTTCACTCATGGTAGGGGAGGCTGCAAATCATACACATGCAGACCTGGTAGCTAATCTTACGCCTGAGTGGAGCAACATGGAAAGTGTTGAAATTGAAACAGTTGCTTGCCGTGTGCCATCATAACGATTGTTCACCATTTGCATAAGTTGTTGTGGCTGTTACCTGGGATTCGCTGGAGAATGACAATGTGTCGATAAGCATGTTTTACAAAGACCACATCTCACTTTGTAGCTGGTTTGAAAAAAATGAATAAATAAAACTTGTGTCCTGAAGTCTTGTTGTGGAGCCTTGTATCAACAGAGTGTGGATCCTTTAGCAGACCCAGAAACCAGCCATAGTTTCGATTCTTAAGGCCCTGAGTTTTGTCTGAAGGTTTTGGTGAGCCTCATACTGTGGAGGGGCCTTTTTTGGGAGTAATGTTTCACCTTTGAAACCTTTTTCCCTTTGAAATTTTCCATTTTCTGTCATGACTTGTTTCAAGTGAACAGAAGCTGTGCAGGTCTTGTGTATTGTTGTATTTTTTTTGCAAGAATTAGCATGAATCTACATCAGGAAAGGACTAGATGTCTCTCAATAGCCTGTCTGTAACCTTCTACCTGTGAGTCTCGAGCATTGTTTTCTCAAATTTTTCATCATGAACCGCCTGCAGTCGCACCTTGTGAGGCAGCCTTTAGTTCAGCATCGCAGACATACTCTGTTTCAAAAATCAGATATGGAAGAACTGGTTCTGAAGGCTGGTGTCTTTGTGTACACCGTCTGAACACACTAAAAGAAAGGAACGCTGCATTCTCTCAATCTTTGATGTGGTTGTTTTTCTTTCTCACAGTCTGACATATTGATCTTCGTGTTTTGTGGTCAATTTCGGTCTGCCTTCGCACACACAACTGCTCCTCCACATTAGACACCCCCAGTCTCGCCACGATTTGACCTTGTATAACCGCCCCCCCCTTTTTTTTTGTTTTGCTGCAAACACAATCTGATTTCTGACACTCGCAGTTAGTGTACGACCATGTTTTTCTCCCATTGAACCGGTGCTACTTAGAGAACAATGTTCTGAGGCACAACCCTAATTAAAAGGTAAAGTACTGCTTCAAGTTGTTTTTTGTGAGAGAGACTGTTTGCCTCAAAGGAAGACAATAAGTCAAGCAAATCTGACCCTTTCGGAGGAAGGAATTATCACAATCGATGGCGCCGATGCACTGAGATGTGATGAGGCTTTTTGAAAAAAGTTCAGAAGCTTGAGTCATTTTTCCTCATTTACAGTGATCCATGCTCCTCCTCTTTTTATTTTTCTCTCAATGCATGAGATAAACAAGTTGATTTATTTGGAGCAGAACGATGGCAGCTTCACAATTGCCTATTATAACCGCAGCTCCTGGCAACATTACCAGCAGTACATCCCTCCAATTACGGTAATTTACTGTGTGCGCATACAATAGCGTTATTGCTGCCAAAGCAGTTTGATCAACAATTGATATCGCACATGAGACATAGGTGGAGGCTCATCTACTATCACAGTGCACTGACAGTGCAAAATAGCACGCTCTCCATTAAGCAAATTCAACCTAATGAATATGGAAGATTGGGCATTCTTACCAGTTTGCTCAACCCTTTGGGAAAAGTCCATGTTAATAGAATGATTTTCTATGTTCAAGGCCATTGGGCAGCATTTGTGAAGGTCATGGCAGTATTTGGATTTATCATATTTGGAAATAAAGCCACAAACCAGCTCAAACTGCACTTGAGATGCTGCTGTTACTGTGCCAAGAGGCTTTTCAGCAGCGAGCCCTCCACCAGTGGTTTTTGAATTGTCTTCTTTTTTCACCTCAGCTTCAGTCTCACCACCTTTTTTATTGATTTATTGTGTTATCCTCCCCAAGGTGTTACATTTTTAAAAGACCGGAGCAGACTTTTGACTGAAAAACTCCTAAACATTTAATTTCCTCTACTAGAACACAGAAAACCTCTTTTCAAATCATAATTTCCTTACACGTTGTCACTCAAACTACAAGTGAGACTTTTATTTGTGCAGCAATGAAATACATATGGAGGATTTAAAGGTAGAGTCCTGCGATCAGTCATTGTGCAGTGTGCTCATAAGGCTCCGAAAGAACCATTTGTGAATAACAAGCACAGTGTATCTTCTGGTTATCCACTTTTCTCCCTGGCGGCCCACAGATCCAACTTGAGGATCGGCAAAACTAGAGATACCCATGTTTCCACACCGGGAAAAGACAAATGAAAACATCATTACTGAGATCTATATTCCATTGTAAGACTCCTCAGAAAAGCCTGAATGCCCTGGGTAAACGTTCGGACAGTGTGCTCGTCCAGAAGGCGTTGTCGGGGTCTCTCCTGGGCCCCGATATCCAAGCATCCCCATCGCTCCCATCGGCCCCTGAGAGGTCATTATGGTAACTGCGGGGATGTGGAGGTGGTGTTCCCTGGCGGTGGCTGCGAGGCTGTAATTGGTCCCGTCTTGTGGATCCGTTTGAGCCCTTCAGCAGTGTAAGGCATGCATCACTGCTGGGACAGCTCTGCCAGAACAGGACACATCCGCTGGCTGCGAGGAAAAGTGGTTACTCATCATTCTAACCTCTCTACTGCCGGGCAGTCCCAAAGAGCTGTAAGCCACTTTCTCCAAGATGGGTCAAGCAGGAGGGATATCGACAAATATAAGCCTTGCTAAGGCGTTTTGCCACTCAACGGCAGTAACCCAGAGCACAAAGCGAATTATAGACGTGACCAAAATAAAAGCCGGTGTATCGACTCGTGCTTGAACAAGAGGAAACAAGTGAGTTAACCATGTTCAGGCATATTGTATGTGTCGACAAATAAGACAAACACAAGCGTGGAGGAAGCAGTGCTGCTTCATTCATTAAATTCATGACCGAACTGGTCGGGCTCTCCGCTCAGAGAGTAGAAGTTCCTCCACCTCTGCAAAGCAAGTGACGAATCCGAGCTAAGGCTTTGACTGTTCATTGTGTTTCACACACAGCTGCAACTGCTGATTAAAAAGTACCCTTCCATTACGCTGGTGTTGGGTCACTGAGCTGTGAATTCACACGCCGCCACTTGGATCAGCCCGTGGCGAGACGCCGTGAAAAATCTCGCCTGCTATCTTTGTTCCTGACAGCTTTTTTTTTTATTCTTTCCATATCGACAACTGGCGCTTTAAAGCTCATCATGTTAACACTGTTGCCGAGCTATAATGTGTGCTGTGAAACACCCTATTCTGGGAGTGGCTTGAAAACTTTACCCGGAGACATCTGCAATTCAAGTGACAGTCTTCAAAATGCGGTCACTTCCCCGTTCCTCCCCCATGCACCCTGCCACGCTTATGTGCTCTTTTTTTCCCCCAAGATTAACTCCATCCTGATGATTTCTTTTCTCAGCAACATCACTCAGCTGGACAGCTAATGAATTCATGGTATTGACAATAGTGGCAGGGAGCTCTGGCTTGGGAAGTATGAAGTGTCAAGTGCTCATTAATTCCAGAGAAGAGCCGGCAAACATCATTGAGTCATTGAGTCCACATATAATTGACCTTGTGGCTCATTTCTCCTCATTTGAAAAGTTCTGTTTTTGTCTTTTAATGTGTGAGGATAAGAAAATAGAAAGAAGAGTTATGGGTTTATTGGGTTTTTTTTCTTGATCTTGTGTGTAGGAAGGTTCTCTCATGGTCTTATCTCTGTGGAAGGATCTCGCCCCTGTGCGAAAAAGGTTCTGCTGGATGTTCATTTTATGCCTACTTAAAGATAAAGTAGGAGTTTTGATGATATGAAAGGCCCGGAGCGTTTCAAACTGTGTTTATTCATGGGCGCTTACATCAAAGGGCCTCTTTGTGTTTTTCATAATTTCACTTGGCATTTTCTGCAAAAAAAAAAAAAACTTTAGAGCGGCCAGAGATAGAGACAGAGAACGAAAGAGAGAGAGAGAGAAAGAGGGGAAAATAATTGGGTTTAAAAGTGGATGAATATTTCCTTTTATGTTGTAATATAAAGAGACTTTAATTGTGCTGAAGATTTCCCCAAACCGAAGCCTTATCGCTCAGGATTCACCGACATCGGTGTGGAAGTGCTGCTGTGTCGGATTCTGCCACACCCTTTGGGGAGGGAAGCGCGTTGTGCAGACAGCCGTGCATTAGACAGGCGTTTCAGACTCTGCAAGCTCCTCATATCCTCGCCAGCTGCTTCGAATCGGGTAACTGCCCCGACGCATCCTGTTCGCCACTCCTTTGTAAATGTCTATTCTGCAAGTTGTCTTCTACCTGCACGTCAGGAGTGAAGACCAACACCAGCACCTTTCTCACCTGCACGATGACTGTGACAAGATGGTTTATTATATTCGAGCAGCCACTAACAACGAAGTGATTTGAACCCAATTAACAAGCACAGATAGCATCACATCCACCAATTCCAGATCTCGCTTCAGTGAGTGATTAGCAGCTTCTGTGCTGTAAGGTGTGCAGTGAGGGCCGTGTTATTTGCAAGTTAACAAACACGTGAACATTAACCGTCGTGCACAAAACGCATTTTATTGAAATCGAGCAGCAACACTGCAGCAGGTTCTCCGGCGGGTTAAACATCAAAAGCTAACTTCTGAGAGAATTTCCAATCACGGCCGAGATGTGATGTTTCGACGGTGACATCTTACCACAGTCAAATTAGTTTGGAAAAAATATTGCTCACTGTTGCAGGATAAGATTTCACTTGAGTTGCACGGTGTGATTCAAAGTGTGGCGTCGTGGTGTCGTGGTTAGCACACTTTACACCAAAAACCCCACCTCTGTTTGATTCTTTCAGTGAGAAACTTTCTCCAAAAATCGGTGAAAGCCAAGTGAATTGATGAGTCAAACCGGTTTACAGATGCTGGTGTGTGCTCGACTTCTTCTGCCTCATACTGGATGAAGGAATGGACTCTGATTGGCTCATGCTTTATGGAACCCTGATTGGGAATAAGAGGGTCGCTTGATGGATGAATGGGTCTAAAGATGAGAGGTGGAACTCCAAACGCTCTTGGCTCCATTCATTCCAGTGGTGTATTGTTGGGTTGGGAGCTTAGCCAGGGTTTACAGCGGCAGTATCAATGCATTTATAATCCATTGTCTGGGACATGGTGTCAAGGGACGCCTGTGTTCTGTTGGAGCCGTATCAGTACAACAGTGTGAGTATTTATTGACTGAGCTGCCTTGAAGTTTACTGTAGCTCCTGTTTTTACAGTCCTGTCACACTGTGGCCTTCAATTACATGTATGGGGATTAAAACAGAAGGTGACTCACAGAGGAGAGGTCAAGTCGTAATATGGTCACAGATTTTTAATTATGTTCACAATGACATGTTTTATCCCTGATAAAACCCTGAAATAAATTTAATTGTTAGAAAAAAAGAGGAATATTCCTATGCAGAGTAAAACTACCACCACTTTTAAAGAATCCAGTCTTTAACTTTGTCTCTGTCCTCTACAGGGGAGCTGTACATCGGTGGCGTGACGAAGAACATGTACAGCAATCTGCCCAAGCTGATCGCGTCCCGGGACGGGTACCAGGGCTGCCTGGCCTCAGTGGACCTGAACGGGAGACTCCCTGACCTGATCGCAGACGCCCTCCACAGGGTGGGCCAGGTGGAACGAGGCTGCGACGGTGAGTTATGGCGGCGCTCCCTCAGACTGTGACATGTAATTCTTTTGCCAAAGGCTTGTGGAGTCATATTTCTCGCTGTTTATGGCGCGTTTACAAGTAACTAGGAGGCGGCAATTGCTTTACTTGCCATGTTATTAGCGGAAATAAGCTCTAAGTGTATGATTACACCTGCAATAGATTGTTTCAGGCTTTCCCTAATTGTACCAAATAACAGTTTAGAAAACTGAATGGCATGTATCTAATTAATTACCTTTGCAACAAGTCTGTGCAGTCGTGACAGTCTCGTATAAACGCCCACAGACCCATCTGACTCCAAAAGCTGAAGGTTACTGGGAAGTTGTATTTAACAGCGATCATGCAAAACAAATTGTACAAAAGCATTTGTTTAACTGTCTGATCCGAAAGATCAAGAGGCTGTAAAGGTTCTAAGTACTACAACTGACCACCAGGGGGTAACAGGATTTTACAGCACCACATGACAGTTAAAGAAAGAAGTTATAGAGAAGTTAGCATCACTGCACTTCATTTACCATGTGTTTGAATGTAATGAGGTCTTGCCTTTGTTCTTGTATGCAAATGTTCCTACAATTGGGGTTCCAACCGGGGGTCTTGGGTCCTTTGGGGGGGATGTCAGAGATTCTAGGTAAGGCCAGAAGCAACCAGAAACAGCCACTTCTGGATTAGAAACTATTTCTCATGACTGAAATTCTCTTAGAAATCCACAAAAATGGCGTTTCACTATGAAGATATTTTCTTGCTCAGTAACTGTATAATTTCCATGACCTGTTCACAACAGAGCATCCACGAGGCTGCAAATACCAGGCAAAAAAGTCCCATTTGCTTTCTCCTCTGAGGAGTGATGCTAATTCTTGAGCTGGCCTCCAAAAAAGAGCACCGTCCTTGCTGCCTTCAGTTTCAGCTTGACCTCTGTGAAGCTGCCAGGTCATTAATCTTTTTATAAACACACGCAGCAACAATAATTTCTTCACAGAGAGCTATATTTTTAAGATTTATCAAGGATAGCTCTAATGGAGTGAGCAAAACATCGATTTTGTTGCTCTGATTTTACTTCCACACACACACATTTGGTTTGTAGCTCTCTCTGGTCTGCTCACACACATGACTGCCACTTAAAGGAAGCCGCACTGCATGCCAAGGGGGCTGGGGGAGACGGTCTTTACAATCTGTCCTCTGTATAATCCTCTCCATTGCCCCATAAAGCCTGCTTTAAGGGAGGCATCATTCTCCTTTCATGTTATGGCGCATGTGGCTAATCTCACCGGATTTTCCTTCATCGATCATGCATTCACACAGTTTGTTTACGTCCACTGTGCGTCTTTTCCGGCCTCTGTTGTCAAGGTAGTTATCCCTGAATATAACGGTAGATTTTGGCTCCATCCTCACATACTCACGCCCCCCTCGCCTGTAACAACCCCCCTCCTCCATATCCCCTCCACCGCGTCTCGATGGCATACTGAGCGACGGAGAGCGCAGACTTGATTTCCCCGAGGGCCACACTGGCCAACTCGATGCAGCACTGATCCAGCCCCCCCTCCCCCTCTCGTTCTCTCCCTTCTCTCTCTTGTTGCCCAACGTCACTACTTCTGCCAGCCAGCCGGCCCCTTATTACCTGCCTACAGTTATATGCCACAATTACTTCGCTCCAAACACAGTTTAAAACTGCATTAAGCAATCACTCTGACTCCCGCAGGCACTCGAAATGGATGCTAATATTAGTTAATGATTGGATGTGCCAGACAGTTGAGCACTGGTAATTGACCAGTTTTGAAGGACTGGACCCTTTTGACAAATATCAACGTATTTAGTCCTGCGGCTTTTGCGAATTTGTGCGTTTCTCTGTTATTATGATGAGAAAAGAGCAAAAGCACTTCTATGATGCTCCTGTAATCTGATCTACAGTATCAAAGAGAGACAGGGGCGATCAGTTCTTCTAAATCACCATTTCTCCAAGGGGCATTTTTTTGTATTTTGATTGATATTCCCAACAGTCAAGCGCATGCGAAATAAGGGAGACTTTTCCCTTTGTGTTGTCGTCCTGGATCACCGCCAAAGACCACGCCGGCTCCATTCCTGGGGTCACTGTTAGCTCGCGTGGAGCAGTCAGAGGTGGCTTGCTGGTCCGGTCCCTCTGGACGAGAGGCCAGACAAAGGCTATAACATTGAGCTTGTTCTCTCGGCTCCTACGACTGACTCAGCAGTTCGTGGAAACACAGAACAAGAGGAAAGAGGGATGAAACCATGAGAGAAGTAGCCCAGACCAGCTGAAATAAATGGTTTTTCAATTCATATGGTTGTTAGAATCCTAGTAAATTAGGACGTGAATACCAAGTAATGACGAGTGGGAGTAGCACAAACAGACGCTGAGCCTGATGTCGATAGAACAAAGGTGTCAAACATACGGCCTGCGAGAAATAATCAGGTCCAATCTGGTGGGCAAATTCTACATTTACCAAAATGACATTTTCCACATTTGTTCCGTTCGTACCTGCTGTTCCCGCCTTGTACACAAGTGCTCAAACAATTTTAGTGAACTGACAAAGGGGCCAAAAACTGCACATCCGATCTGCAGTGGAGTTACCCGTGTAAGTGCAGACCTCTACTCTAGTAGAGGTATGAAAGTAACATCCCAGTATAAGCCACATTTGCGAGATCAGCGCGAAATAAAGAAAAATATGTTCCCTTTACCTCATTTTGATTTTCCATTGACAGCCAGCTTGACCATGTTTCACTGTATTGCAACACTCTGGAATGGTACTTAGCTGAGCGAGGAAATAGACATGTGCATTTGCCCATTTGTGTTTCTCAAGGCAGTGTAAGTGCCCCCCCCCCACCACAACCACCACCATCTTTGTCACTCTTGTGGAATTTCCTGAACATGTGCTGCAGATTCAGTGTCACGCTTCGATAAACCCCACGCACCTGAATGCACGTTCTCAGGCAGCCACACAGAGGTCACGCTTCGGCCAGCCGATAGCTTTTAAAGAAGACCGAAGACGTGATTACATGACATGGTTATTAATTATGGCGGAGTGCTTAATTAGCTCCTCAAGGGAACGTTTTATTAGAGAGTAATTAATGGAGCAATTAGTGTGGTTCTGAATTACCAACACAGACAGAAGGGGACATTCTGGAATCTGAAGGAAAAACAGAGTTTGGTTGTTTTTCTTTATATATATATATATATATAAAATTGGTATTATTTCCTTTTACACAGGTTTAGTAGGAGGGAGCTTTTTTTTAATTGGGCCATTTGTTAATGGCACAGTGAGATGTCTGTTTATCTATGCAGAAACAAATTACTCTGGCACTGAACCATGGTTCTTTGAAAATGTCTGTGTTTAATTGAGATTTTAATGAGAAACCCCACCACCGCCGAAACAACAGCCACCACACACGTTTATTTTTAGCACTGTTGTCTTGCCTCGGACTCGATCTGCATCCTAATCTTCTATCTATCATTCAGCTTTGTTTTTTGTGTTTTTTGTCTCCCACATCTAATTTAGGGAACAATTATTTGAAATCTGATTTTGTCGGATAGGAAAAACTAATAAGGATCCCGTCGTCCTTTGTTGCAATAGGTTGTGTTTTGCTTCTAATCAGACAAAGTCAAGCCATAAAAGCACTTGGCAGATCTCGTCAGTTCATGCATGAGTGCCGTTGAGTCAATCGAATGGTTAATCCATGTTGGAAAGTTCCAGACGCAGTCTGACGAACTGGACTAAATTCCTTCGAGAAATCTCAGCAGCTGAGTTTCTAATCGACAATTTAGATGTCTTCAGCCATCCGTGACAGTCGGAGGGAAGAGAGCCCACTGATCTCATTTGCGCAGATACATACACTAAAACACACAAATATGCTGAGGTGCTGAGGCGGCTCAGTTGGAACACTAATGTGTGATACTTCAACATATACTGCTCAATTTACTGAAGCTCCATGTATGTAAAAACATGGACAAACTTGAGTTACTGCTAAACAAGAGCAACCAGCACATAATAGACGTTGAAAAATGCAAATTCTCTTCAAGACAGTAAAAAACACAACATAAAGTTATATATATATATATTTTTTTTTATTGTCAGTATTTTAAGTAAATGGAGCTCTAAAATGCTGCTGCTAGAATTGACAGCAGTTAATGAGTCATCACCTTCACAATTAGGTGAAAGTAGCTCTGACAGGATCTGATTTTTTTTGCACTGTTTGTTCTGTTCAAGACAAATTGCTCAGAGGTCAAGTCCAAAGGTCACGAGCACTGTGACATTTAGAACCCCCTCATGCAATATCTTCATGACACTTTAGGAGACTCACTCCCAGCTCACATTCACTGGAAGATGGACGGATCTGGTTTGGATGTCTGAATGTCGCAGTGACCTCATATTTGTCCTCCTCCTATTTTTCAAAGCCAATACTTCATATTAAGTCTCCCTCTATGTCTAAGTTATGGTCACAGTGACTGACAGCTGACAAATGGGGAAAGAAGGCAAGATCACACATGGAAAAAAACATCAGAACTAAACATTTCCAACGCAAACGATCACCCACAAACATATTCAAGAGACAATGACAATTATCCAGATTACAATATGCGAACTTCACTCAGAATGCCAAAAGGCTGCAAATGAAGGTTCTCAGTCGCTGTGGTCACATATTCACAATTCGACATCTGTTTCTGCCTTTAGGACCGAGTACCACCTGTACGGAGGAGTCCTGCTACCATCAGGGAGTTTGTCTCCAGCAGTGGGAGGGCTTCACCTGCGACTGCACGATGACGTCCTATGGAGGCTCGTTCTGCAGCGACCGTAAGTCCAACTTTCCTTTATTGGGCGCAAGGAGTCGAACCAGTGTGGCTGGATTGAGTGGTGCATTGCTGGTGGTTTCAGAGCTTGTGGTTGGACTTTAATAGTTGAACAAAAGGCTCCACAGGCAACTTTTGCATACTATTGGACAGTTTTGGTGGGTTGGTTGAGCTTCTTTTCGGACTCATGTAACACCAGATTTAGCAGTGAATTGTTTTGTATGTGGCTCATTTGTCTTGACTGGTTTAACAACATCGCAACCTCAGGAACGTCAGAGGCTTTTTTTTATTGATAACCACAGTGTCCATCAATCAGCACCTGTCTATATTCAAACACAAGCTAACGAGGTACCGTCGTGTAAGCAGGGTCTCGAAATGTCCCCTCACTCGCAGTGACGACCTTGCACAACTCTGAGCTCCACCGTGAGATTGGTTCCTTCGCTCCCGAGGTGTGGCGGCTGCCCCGCTGTGAGGAGAAACAGCGATTTCAGTCCTGCGCGCCCGCCGTGCGCTCACCTGCTGGGTGGCTTGGAGTCAGCGAGCGAAAGCAGGGGAAAGCAGAGCGGATGGCTGGCGATGTTTACTTGAACGTTCTCGAGTGTTTTTCTCTCCGACGTCGGCAGCGTGCGTTCACCATAGCGTGATTGCTGCTAATGCATTTACAGCCAGGCGTGGTGAGGATAGTGTGCACATTTGCATAGATATTGCTGGGATGTGGGCTCCCTGCAATGGAAAGATTCCAGTCTTTACTCTTATGTTCACTGAATATTGGTAAATGAAAATGGATACCTGGAGCTCTGGTGTGGACTTGGATTGCAGCACACACACTCGAGAATCCCGAGGTGTGAAGTCAACACCTTTTGCGAACGGGAGGAATCTGAGCATTAGCGCAGTGACATGCATCATGTTGTTCTGTATTAGGACTTGTCAGGTAAAATTGGATTTAGCGCCAAAGCTACATTCAAGTATGAGACATTTGTTCCTCCTTTAGGAAGGGAGCAGCAGTTTCTGGTGGCATAGAGCTCATGTCCAATTAGCATTCCGCGCTATTCGCAGGCTTGATTTAAACAAGGGCAGAGGCAGGGTGACAGGCTAATAGACTTGTTTGCATAAGTCTTTGTTTGCTTATGAAGTGGTGGGGCGCGCGGTGAAGCCGTATCACCCTCACCTTCCCCTCTGCTTCACACGCCACCCTGCGCTTCGTTTGGGATAGAGTTTATCTGCCATTGTTGTTCTTTGTCGCTGCCGTTATGTCGGCTGCCACGTTGGTTCGGGCGAATATTAGTGGGCATGACAGCAAGGGGGCCGATTAGCAAGGTGCTCCTTCGGCTCTTGGAAGTCTCGGGCAAAGGGAAGGCGATAATAACTGTTCTGTCGGCGTGACAGCGGCACCGAGATAAGCAGAGATCCTTCACTCAGTGAGGGAGAGGGGAGCGAATGAAGAGGGGGTGGGGGAGGAGGAGGAAGGTTGCCAAGTTCTGCGTTGAAGCGGTTGCCTGTGGGGAGCATTAGCAGCTTTGCCGTGCTGGTTTTAAGGATGACAGGTAGAGATGTGTGGCGCTTGGGAATGAATTGACACATGTTTCTGCAGGAATCATGTGGGTAAAGTGTGTCTGTGCTGTGCCGGTGTGCAGGGGGAAGGGGAGGGGGTCTTTCCAGCAGCCCAGTCGAGGGATTCAAAGTGGGTCAAGTTTAAGTCTGCGAGTCAAAAGACTGAATTCGTCAATGTTGTCAAATGTTTTGGGGTTTCAGACTTTTTGCTGCTAGGAGAGTTCCCTCTGTTCCCACTTGTATTTCCAATGATTTAAAGAGAGAGGTTGCAGTACTGTTGTATCACACATATGGGACATATTGTTTTCAACCTCAGATAGACGATGTGACAGTTTTGGTTAACAAATATTTGAAACAAGCCTCTGGTTGGATTTGTTTGCCATGTTTAATAGAGAAGTGATTAAAAAAGCATCAGACTTTCACTTTCTCTGTCTTTTTTCATATCAAAGTAAGCTTTATCAGAGAAAGGTGCTGAGCAGCTGGACAAGTCTACTACTAACGACATGCAGCGTTGAGTCCTCCAGATGTGCTATACAGCAGGGCGTCAGCCTCTCTCACTTGTGCATGCTTGTACTCGCTCGTCTTCCTTCCTCACAGCATCTGTTCGCTTCCCAACCTACTTTCCGTCAGCGTTTCTAAACCCAGAAAACAGAAATCTTCTCTTGACCTTGAGGTCTCGCCCGAATGCTTGAAACCTCTGGCTCCTTCTTTGCCTTCCTCGGTCTTCAACTGTCTTTTCACAAAGCTTTTCTCTGAGTCAACACACTTTTCTGAACATGCCAGCCATCTTTCGAAGAATTTTCCTTCAGCCCTGCTTCGGAAACAAAGGTAGGACCTAGAACATCGTGGACAGAATCCAAAAGTTCTTCCAGATCTGGGGGAGTAAAATCACTCCCATCCGCATCAACAGGCTGCTTTGAAAAGGGTTGAATTCCCTTGTTGGGTGTCTACAGAAGTAGTGAAACCTGGATCCCACTTGTGTGTCTGAATGAATAATTAGAGGGGAAGTGGAAAGAGCAGGTGGAGCAGGTCGCCTCGCTTTGTAGCTTTATGAAAAGGTATAGATGCATGTCATCAAAAGGGAGCAGGCCAGGAACAGGGCCAGCGAAATCACTCTCAAAGAACCAGGCTGCCATGCAGTCGCTCTTTTTTAGCTCCCGCGGTGACAAACTGATACAATGCACCAAACCCCGTGTGCGGCTGAATTCACTTGATTTCAGGAGAATGACATTAATTTTTCCGTTAGAAACGACATCGATTGATTTTTTTCCCTTCCTTTCTTTGACAGCGCATAATAGATCAGCATAATGCACTCAGTGCCCTGGTTTTAGCATATGGATGTGTGGGTTTGTGAAAACAGGTGTGAAAGGAATGCTGTGCTCAGACACACAATATATCGTAGTCAAAAGGAAGATTGTTACATTTACAACTTGAAATAGTCATTGACTGTATTGTATCCCCATCAGAGGACAGCACCTCCCTCAAGTGCTATGAATGGCACATCTCAGCTGATCCTCTCCATATTTCACACGTACATTGTGACTGATCAAAGGTCAAAGCCTGTTGATTTTCGTCAGGTTCTGGTCAAGTCGCAGCGGGTCAGAATTATCCAAAATACCTGAAACAAAAGTTGATATTCAGAGTTTAAGACTCCTTTAATATGATTTTTAAGGCTCTGGTGCAGAGTGTTGTTTTATTCCCATGTCTAATGTAATTATTTTTCAAATATTTTTATTCAAATAAAAAAAAGAACATCCTCCTCAAACCGGCCTAATTGAAATGAAGGATGAGTCATTTGGCCTCAAGTAGCAGCTTATTAAAATGCCTTGCTTCCTACGTAGTTTCAGTGTCACCCAGTGTTATCACAGGGGTTTCCTGTGCTTTGCCAATAAGTATGCAACACTAACTCAAACTAACTCTCAATATTTTACCAGAGAAAGTGTTATTTTGTTTGACACTGAAATTTGTTTTTTTTTGTTGTTTTTTTTTCACATAGTTGTACATTTTTAGCGCCTGGAAGCGATGAGCAGGGACATAAATGGGAGTGTGACCACGCTGAGTTGCTGGCAGCAGCGCCCGTATTGTCTGGGGGGGTTATCTGGATCTGCCGGTGGTGTTGATGAGGCTCCGTCTGTGTTGAGGACTGCTCTGATGCGGCTGTTTCAGCTGCGATGTTGTTGAATTTGTCTGAAAATAGCTCTGCCCCGAGGGCCGTCCACTTGGCGCTTTCAGACGAGCCTGTGCGCTGGTGCTGAAATGGTTGATTGAAACAGTTTTGGATTACTCTTTGCAGATGAGGTTGGCGTGCTTGGATTTGTCCTGACAGCGGGACAGGACGCGTTGACGTTGGAGCGTATATATATGTTCCACCTTCCTCCCACCTTCTCGTACTACTTGGATTGAAGAGAGCTGTCTCGCTGCTTTTCCCTCTATGACGGCCCTCCGCAGCCGTCCGCATCCCCTCGCTTCTATTCATTATTTACGAGTGTCCACCTTATATGAGGAGACACCAGCAAGCAAGCCCAGCAGTCAGATTGGCAGGGAGTTGATATTGGAAGAGATCGACAAAACCCACTGTTGCCTCTTAACCTCGAAATACGGCAGGTTTCCTCACTGTTTTAGCTCTAACGTGCCAACGGTGCTTTAAAACCTGGACAAATTCTACGGAGAAAAAACAAAGTGCTCACAAAAAAATGCATTATGCATTTCATGTTTTCCTGCCAAAGGATGTGATACTGACATGCCATCTTTGGCTTGATATTTGCACGGTTTCTGACTTTAAAAGTTTTTTACTTAACTTTTGAGTTCGAGGGTTTGGGAAGGTTGAGAAAACAATCAACTGTAACTTTACAACCGATGTTGCCTCAATTTTTACATATTCAACTGATCTGATGAATTATGTCACATTTTGGTCCGTAGTGTTCCCATTTGGCAGCCTCATTCGTGCAGCAGCATTGTGTTCCTCCCCTTTTCTTCTTACCCTCCCCTCCCTTTTTTTTAAACCTCCATTAAAACCCTTGCATCTCGTTTATGTAGTGTAACAATGAAAAGAACATCACGTTCGATAGGAAAGAGGTTGTTTCCCACACTGTTGCACGCATGTTTATGCACAGCGATGCGTTTATGGAACAACAGATAAAAAGACACACTCGTGCGCGCGCACGCACACACACACGCACACACACACACACACACACACACACACACACACACACACACACATACACACACACACAAACACACACATATACAATACACAAACACACCAGAGAGCATTTGCTATTCACCAGCAGCCTGCAGTGATTGACTGGTCTATTTGTCTCTGCGCAGCGTATAAGTGGGCCACTTGGTATTCTGCCTTATTCATCTGGAACCAGCTCAGACAGAGATGCTGTGTAAGTGCGTGCGGTACGAGGCCTTTGTTTCTCTCTCTCTCTCACTCTCTCTCTGCTCCCTTCATTCTCTGTTTTTGCGAGTGCAACCGAGAGACAATAAGGCCGAGAGATGGAGAGGGGGATCCTGGGAAGCGAGGCCCGAGCTCGTGCAATTCTCGGTCCCAGCCCTATTGGATTCTCTGGGCGTTAGCGGCCCACGTGCATCGTGCACAATGGATCCAGCTGCCGGCGTGTGGTGCCGTCAGGCATACTAATGGAGCGCAGTGTGCCGGGTCTCTTTGTAGCACTGCTGATTTCAATCTGTATTCCATTCTAATGCTTCATATCAGTTTATTTGTCCTCTATTAATGTTACAACACTCAATGGAAAAAATACATGTAAAGATTTTGAAGCTGGAGCAGACTGTTAATTGCTGTTCTCAGCTTGTCCTACATCTCCTCACAACTATTTGTAGCTGGAAATCGGCATTCTCCAGAGAGAGCAACTGTGAACAAGATGATGAGACAGGTGTCAAACTACAAGCCCAGTGATGGGACCTTATTGGCAAATGGAGCAGTGTTTGAGACTGACATGGAGTACACATATGTTCATGCATGAGCTTTAACTGATTCCTGAACTGTCCTATAATATTTCATTTTCTTTAACTATTTGAGGGGAATTTAAGCAGCAGTTTCATATTGTGTCATACTTGCATTGAACACTTGCTTGCATCTAACTTATATTATTCTACTTGTATTATTATTTAACTTGTATTTTATGATATCATGTGATACATCTTGGTTTTGCAACATCACCACTATTAAATGTTGTAGTCAAAAAATATATTTGGCACTCTGCGTCTGCTGCATTCACACAAGCAAATCTAAGATGTTTTAATGCAAATGTTTGCCTATATCCCCAAACAACTTTGTAATCTTTCCTTGAGTGTGCATTTATAAAGCTCTTATTCCTCGAGTCCTTTCATTTATGCCCTGTGAGCTGCCGCCTGCACTAAGCAAATCGTCTCTCTGCAGTTCTAAAGGCCTAAGTGTGGCTCACCCTGTGTTGTACTCCTTGCTGCTGCTAGCCTACTGTTAATGCCTGATAAGCTTGATAGGTTTCAGCTGGCGCTGGTCACGCCAAGCCCTTCTTTTCCATCTGTCCTAGCAGAACTTTAATGAAACCTGATGGCTGAAATGCATTCGCTCTCATCCTCTCCGGCGACTCTACGGGTGATCATTTGCTTGGCTTTTACTTTGCCTGAAATGCGGAGGAAGAAAGCCAGAGACGTAGCGAGAGAGAGGAGGAGGGAGTTAGGGATCCAGGAATCAAGGATGACTGTGGGTCGACCAGGAGGCAGAATAGAATCCTGCCTCTTTGTGTGTGTAATGCACTTGGTTCAACTCTAACATCGATCGCAGGGTCGGTTGCTGTGATCAAGGTCACCCCGGCTTCAGCATGGACCCGGTGCTCGACACAGCGTGGATCAGTCTCGTCTTAAGGGGAGGCTTTAGCCCTCACAGATTCTCATCAGTGGCCGGAATCACTCATCGAAGACTCAGGAGGAATGAGTAAGCGGACCCGCAGATGCCTCAAAACACTCCTCTCCTCGAATCTCCTGATCCGACGAGGGAAATCAGGGAGCCGATTGGGAAGTCGACTGGGAAAGGACGTCGAAGTCGAGTCCCGAATAAAAGCCGACTTGCAGGAAAGCGGGTGGCTCGATTTATTTGTTTTTTCGCCCGTGTGTTCTCCGAATCACCGCTCTGATTTACCTCCGGAATTGTTATTCATTCCTCCCACCTCGTTGGTGGTGCGACAGTCCCAAAGTGCTGCTGCCGTTTGGACCTAGCAATTACCAGCCACCTCATTAGGCCTGAGACGCAGTGTGAATCCTGAATAATTACTTGGTTTGCTGTCTTTTTTTCTTCTACCGATACCCATAAATACTCCCAATTCCCCCCCCCCCCCCACACACACACACACACACACACACACA
>JAUESF010000057.1:1359479-1378467 GCA_032274765.1 Malacoctenus tetranemus
TGTGTGTGTGTGTGTGTGTGTGTGTGTGTGTGTGTGTGTGTGTGTGTGTGTGTGTGTGTGTGTGAGTGTGAGTGTGTTGGTGGGAAGTTGAAAGTCAGTGTGGGAAAAGATAAGAGAGGAGTGCAGGTAATTTGAGTTTAAGATGCAGCCGGTATCCTCGGTGCTGTGAAATCACTCAGGCTTTGAACCCCGTCTTTACCCTACTTTCATGCAGAAAGTTGCGGCGTGTGTCTGCGTGTGTGCGCGCGCGCTTGCGTGTGTGCCACAGAGAATTTCGGGCCGAGCGAGAAACAAAGAAGTGAGGAGAGAGAGGAGATACACTCATCCGTGTGCGTAGAGAGCGAGGTACTTTAATGAGGGCACAGTGCTTATCTGAGCACCAGCAAAAATCCACTCGGCCCTCCTCATCTTCATATCGCCGCTGAATGTCTTGAAATCTGCTCATCAGTTATCTGCCGCTGCCGCAACTTCACTCTGTAGTTCTGCTGTTTCGTGTTGGGAACTTCAACCTTCTTTCTGGTTATTGACAGGTGTTGCAATCGAGCCAGATAGCTTCAAAGATCAATCGATGGATGAATAGAAAACTCGATGGCTGTATTAGATGGGTTGATGATTGGACATAAAAGTGCACTAGGTTAGTAAGGCAGCTAAATAGATGGATTGATGTATATGTAGCAAGATAGTCGTCTTTCTTTAGCAAGAACTGAAAATACTCCAAGTAGTTATGTTGTGTGTTTTGTGCTAACTTGCTGCCTTGCTCATGTTTACATTATCTCACTTGATAGATGGATGTTCAAAGGATCCAACCTGCAGATTAGCCCTTCTGTCACCTCTACTTATTTCACTCCGCTGTTTAAAATTCCCACTGATACGCACACAAAAGAGCTCTTAAAGCGATTCCCTTTTTGCGCGGCTGAACTCTGCCGTCTGTCTGCCCGACAGTGACAGCTCACACTGAGAAAGCCCAGAGAAGTCACGGCTGGTTCGCAAAAAGCTCCACTCTCCCCTCTCACCCCTGTTTAAGCCCACCGCGGTGAGAGGAGAGGGGAGCCGACCTCCTCCGAACGGGCGACGTCGCCCTACAGTTCGAGACAGCCGCGTTAACCTGGATTGTAATGTCAGCAGGGGGAAGTCATTCATGAGGACTCGCTCTGAAACAGCCTTTTTTTCTGTTTGGGCTTCATGCCGACACAATCCAGCTAAACGTACACTCAACACGAGGATTGTAATTTGAAGCGCAATCAGCGCGAACGCCGCCACGCTTGTGTAAGGTAACGCACGTAATCGTCTCGGTAAGTGCGATCACCGACATCCCTGGAACAAATATCATCTTCTGAGTCGCATCCGGCTCTTAATTGCTCGACCTAAAAGTGCTAAAAGCAACGATAAGATCAATAAAAAGTGACTAAGCATCGCCTGTGATGCTCTTAAGAGGTTTTAAGTGCATGATGGCAGTAATGGCATCATCCATACACATCAGTATTTGCTGTTTTCTGACAAAGACGTTAACCATTTCTAGAGATAAATGATCACAAAAGAGGTAAAACGTTGTTTTCTGTCTGTTGAGCTTTTTAAAGGACAGTCAGAACGTTCCCAAAAAGCAATGTTCAGAGTGCTAAATGTTCCGTTTTTTGAAGACTTTTTATCGATATCGTGAAGATGAACACATTCAGTACGAGTTTTTTGACCACGAGGGAACAAACAGCGAGTTGTGATTGCTTCGTGAAATTGCGTTTGATTTGCTTTATTCCAGAAATCTGGTGTCACTGGGTTCATCTGTTGACCTCGTCCTTGTTTTTCTCTCTGTCACTTTGATCCCAGTTAAAACTGAAACCCTCCATCAAAAGAGTCAGGAAAGTAAACAGCGGCAATCTGAGAGGCAGTCCTTGAAAGATGTTTGTTTATTCAGAGGAATGGAGTCAAATTGTGGAAAAATATCACATCAAAATACATAAAAAGAGAAATAAGTGGTCTTGTCAATAGTTTGTGGTACTGTACTGTTTCTTTACTCCTCTCTTCTAAACTAAATTCCATCATCTACTTTTTTTGTTGCCTGAAGCAAAAGAGGACACAGCAAGTAGTAACACGTTGTTAAATGATAAACAATCACTAAATACATGCATACAAAATATTACTGTGTGTGAATCTGCACTCTTTTGTGTCTTTTTCTGATTGAAAAAAGAGCAAATAATCCAGAAAAAGTTTGAGTTTTCTTCATATACTTTTTCATCATGTAATAATTATATACAGCTATATGTATGATGGAGGAGCGAGACCCAAACACTGGCTGCACAACATATTGAACGGTCATGAATAATATGTTAGGTTTTCTATTCTTTTATTTATGTATATAGTGTGTAAGTTATTTAGTCAGAAATCTTGTTTCTGGGCCAAATTTGAACAGATTTATTGGTTTTATTTACTTATTCATTTCCCCTTCACATTATATATGATATAATCATGAAGGTGGAACATAGACAAAGGCCAAGCCTTCACCTATAAGTTGGAACTATATGGGCAGCACTGTGTTGCATTGGCCTTGTGACTGTCTTTTGCCGGGATTGCTTGCGAGTCCTTGTGCAACGACTTAGTCGTGGTTCTCGCTGAATTAATCCCCTGGTCCATAGTTTAGCTTGTGTCTGCATCTTCATATATTGGCTCCTTGCACGCTTTATTTGTGGACAGCAATCTGCCTTTATGGGAATTAAGTGGCAGCAGGGTGCTTCGCAAACAGGTAGTGAATTATTAATAATAGCACCTAAATTAGACGGTTAGCCATTGGCTTAGGAGCTGAGAGGTCTCTAAATGACTTTCTATGTGTGCTTTTATGCATTCAGTCACCGTGGGGATAATTATTCAAAAGGGAAGAAATTGTAGGAACAAAGAGGCAAATGGCCCCAGAAATAGAGAGCAAGTGGGAATGGCGTGCGGGGAGGAAATTGGGATGTAGACAGCATGCGGAGAGGATGAATTGCATAATTAAAAAAGTAGCCAGTACGTATTGATTGCGGCGAGATGCCGCGATAGGATTGTGGAGGAATGTCCCGGGAGTGCAGCTGTCCCCGGGCCGGAGTGAGGAATAGTGAGGGCAAGGGGCAGCGATAATGAGCTTCCACGAAAGGAACCCTGCAGCCCTTTTAACATGCTTCCACTGAGTTGCTTACAGGCAGAGGAGTGGTGGTGGTTAGGTGAGACCAGCATGTGTCGATCCAAAGTGCTTCAGAACCCAAGACGTGTCTCAGCTGCAACAGATGTTTCTTTTGTTGTTAAGCCCACTTTAAAATGTTTACCAGAGTGAGGCTAACTGCAATCAGCTGCTCCTTCTCTCAAAGTTAGTTTTTCAGACAAGACTGGAAGTTTGGAGCAATTACCGAGAGCTTGGATGTTGAACAACTGGTTTCTAATCACAACATTCTGGCAATGTGGCTGCGTTAAAGCTGCCAGTGGTGCAATCCCTCAGCCAATCTCTGTCACAGTGCCTCCTCCCTTTCCCCCCTTGGGGAAACGATGCTCAGATGCTTCGTCACAACAGTCAATAGTTAATCCAAAACAACTAAATGAAAACCTCGACATCGAGCAACAAAGACAGTTCCCCCCGACATTTGGCTCGAAACAGCCAACAATGGCTGCAGCTCGCATCTCGGATCGATGTGAAATGGCTTTGCAGCCCATCGTGGTCGAAAGGATCGCTCCCTGCCGCGGAAGTGCATGTGTGTACTCAAAGCTCTCCAACATGTAGGTTGACTCACTCCTGTGTCCTCTGACTCAGTCTCTCAGCTCGTCTTTGTTGGGTTTATCAGCATAATCCTTCTGTCTTTGCTTGTTCAATAGGGAAGTGGGAAAAAAAAGGTGGGAGGGAAGGGAAGCAGGAAAGAAAGAGACACAACAGAAAAATAAGTGGCAAAAGAGCCGCGACGCTGAAAAGCACGCGCGCCCTTGCCAGCTCCGATAAAGCTTGCAATGCGTCTCGTCTCATCAAATAGTCATCAGGCGGCACCAGGCAGTCGGAAGTCCTCAGACGTCCTAACCACGAAGCTTCCTGTGTGTACGTCGGCGCCTGACCTTCCTGCTGGCCGCCCTGCATCCTCGTGTTCCACGGCATCACCTCTCAGCCGTCACTAATTGCGTAAAACGCTGCGCGCCGACACGGGGCTGCTCACCCGGCTTGTTGCCGAATCCTCAGCCACAAGGTCAGGCCCAGCGACCTCCACCTTCCCTGCTTCTCTTTGATCGCTACATGATTCACCCTCTCTCACTGCGCTCCCCTGTTTCAACAAGCACCTTTTACTGTACTTCCATCAAATCCGAAAGGGTCGTCACACTTTACGTGGACGCGCCCACACAGAAGGGAGTGCATTTACCGATCAGCTGCAGACACCCTTCTCTGCTCTTGATTAACCTGGCCTACAGGGATTTTCCACACCGTTTGGAGGGAGAGGGGGGAGGAAATAGGCTGTCAATACATAGCCCTCGGCTGAGAGTATGTCAAAGGCGGCCCGGGCAGATGGATAGAGAGACACTGGGGGCTTTCTTCACAGAGCAATGCCTTGATGATCGATCAAGAATCGCCCTCGGTCAGCGCTGCCCTGAGTCAGTCAGGGTTCTGCATTTCATAAATGTGTGTGCGTGTGTGTAATGTTACCTATAGAGAGATAGGGCTGCGTCCAAAGTGCAGACGTCACTTCGCGAGTTTAGCATAGGTCAATACTACCCGGAGGTGGCACCAGTCAATCTCTGACATGGAGGGTTTTTCATATTCGAACATGCGATCCTTTCTGAATTTGTACGATATTATGAAAAAAAGTCAATGAAAATGAGAGCGATGCCTTCAGCGAGGAGCATCTCATGCTGGAAAATCAATAGAACAGATTCCTTTTTGAATGTACATCTTGTTGTATGTCACATTTTGAGTGCTATGAACACAGACAGACTCAGTGCTGATCAATCTCACATTCTGGGCTCCGAAAGTTCGTTGCTGTTGCGGCGACTAAACGCTGCTTCTGACGCGCTTTCAAGAAGCGTCGGTTTAATAAATATAAGAAACTCTAAAAAAGTTGAGGCCAGTGCTCAGATAGTGGCATTTTAACTTGGTAAATAAGACCAATAATTAGGTGGCTGGCTGCAACAGGTTTTTGCCCTTTCACGGTGGCACCCAAGCAGCCTTAAAGCCGGGGCCAAGTTCAGCTCAGCACAAAATACCAGAGCGAGAGGCAGGGGAAATAACCACCGCGTTGAAATGTCTCGGAGCGCTGCGTTTTTTTGTTGTTTCTTTTTTCTTTTTTTCCTCGACTCGCATGATTGATGGTGGACATTGTTCAGTGGCTTTTAGTCACAGGCTTGTAATTGCTTTTTGATATTGTTACAAATGAGAAATTACTCTGTCCCATTACCAGCGCTGGAGATAAACAACGGCGAGGCCCGGGCAGAGTGCGGCGATAAGCCGATGTTTACAAAGGGAAAGCGCCCACACTCACGTTCCAGTGGTTTGAAGCGAGTTACAACGCGCACGCTGAATGAAGGACAATTGAGCGTCTCGAGAGAGTTTGATACCTGCGGATGTAAATTACGGTGGGAATGCCGGCGCTCAATCATTTTCCAGAACTGCTCTGGCAAGACAAGAGCATTCAATAACGCTGTCGTTGTGAGTCCGAGCTGTGATTACTCATAAAAGATCCATCATGATGAGGAGACAAATTGTGTGGTGGACTCTACACATCACTACATGTTCCCGTGCACGTGCACCTCCCACAGTGGACGGGGGGCTCCTCGGCTGAATCGAGTGATTGAGGGGCGTGGCGATGGAAACACCAGCGGCGGGCCTCTCCGCACACACGCACCCCCGTCGGGCTCGCACTGTAAACAGCCGCGGGGAGTTTAAATTAATGGCTCCTGTCGCTTCACATGTCAGACCTCGCTCGAGCAATGTCCCGGAACGTCACTCATGGCTTCTCCCCATTCTCCCCCTCTAACAAGGCCCCGAGCCACCGGTGGAAGGCATGCTAATCACTCACTGCTTATCTATCGCCGGGTCAATGCACCGTGTGCTGACGGCGCTGACAGATGAGATGGAGGCGTGCACACGGTCAGGTGTTGGGTGCTAGATTAGTGCTCGGCAGGCGGGAGATGGGAATCCGACGCCGCGAGCAACGCGAAGTTTTTATCCCGGCAATCAAAAGCACGAACGCGATCCGGTCTGTGCCGTGACATTTGTCATACATCACTAACGAGGAGTGTGACCCGGAGTGAAAAACAGCGTGAATATGCAGAGACTGCATGATAAGGACGAAATGACAATGATTATTCACATGCAATGTAGCATCTTGTTTGCGATCACACAAAGGCAGTTCCACAAAGTGTTTCGAGTCTGAAGACAACGTCCTCCCTGTGAGTCAACCAGCCAATCAAATTCGAATGTTTACCAAGAGAAGTCATCTTGACCAGTGTTTGCATTTGTGACTGAAAAGTCCAGGAAAGCAATGACTCAAGGTTGCAGCAGAAACCTTTTTGACCTCTTATTTGATAGAAATAAGAGCATATAAGTCTTTTTTCCCTCCAGTTTCAGCAGTGCTTCTTTAAAATGTTTTTTTTTTCTTATCAAGGGACTCATTTACTAATTTGTTTTACATAAACTAGACACGATTTATCTTGTCGCCTGGTTTTTCAAAGATTTCATCAAGTCGACTCACATTGAATGAGCACTGGAGTCCTGCCTGGAGTCTAAATATAGTTCAACTCTGCAGTCCACAACTCTGGCCAGATGTACCCACATAGATCTCATGGGGAAATTGTCCACGCTTCTCATCATGTTCACTCAGAGAACGTCTTATCAGGTCGGTCTGTTATTCCTGACTCCCCCTCCCCCCGTCCCTCTTCACTCCAGGGACGTCTGCCTTATAATTTATCTTCCTTTTCGCCATTACCGTACATTTTCAATGCTGACGACTCATGAGTGGACTCACGTCTCCTTGCCTAGATTTTGCACCGAGTCCCGGCTGACCTGAGACTCCAAAGAGCGTGCCGTGATGTGTCGAATTGAGGTCTGGATTTTTTTGGAGCGCCCGTTCCAAGTAACGCTTTGTAAGACAGACAGCCTTGATGTACCTCTCTGGCTACTTCTGTTGCACACGGCGCCATTGGGGAACCACAAACAAGCGATCAGCTTCGGATAAAAAAGCAGCTTGTTTCTCTTTGTTTTTGAAGTTGAGAAAGACATTGTGTTGCTGCGCTGTTGGAATCGTGTGCAACAAACGAGGAAGGTTTTTCATCAAAAGCTGCTTGGCTTCATAAACACCCTTTCGGCTTGCATTGCTCTGTGTAGCATACTTGACTTGGTGTAAGCACAGGTTTAGTTGATAACATGGGAAAAAAAAACTAATCATCTTGAGGGAGGATGGGGGGGGGGTTTGTGTTGTGTTTATCCAGCATCCTTGTCATCACTGCTTGACATTGCTGCTGTGTTGGGTCCTTTGATTCACACAGCAACAACATGCAACCAAAACTTGTTTGTTCGTTGTCGACGAGCAAAACAAACCAGCTCTGGAGGGTTGCAGGGAGCCCCACAGGATCGGTCCCAGCCTTAGCAATGGAAAGAGTCCCTGCACTCGATACATACTTGGTTCCACAAGGAATTCTTTCCCACATGATTCCTGCCTTTGCCCTTGGACATGGGGAACAACACACCCTAATTGATAGGAATACGCCACGTGATGGGGGCCAACTCTCAGGCAGTGTTTTGGTGCCCGAAGGTGGTTCTTTCCGCATGGGGCTTTTTGCATGTCAGAGGCTGAGGTAAGCTGCCGATTGCATGTCAATTAACTTGTACAGGGGGTAAACAACAACTTCACCGATAGTGTTTATGTGGTGGTAGCTGAAAAAAGGAAAGACGTGTATGGGAGCACTAGTTAGTGGATGCCATCCTGCATCCCACAGGGCTTTCCAGATGTCTGTCCTGCACACGCAGAATGCTAATGCTACGCTATGTTATATTTTCTTTTTTTGGGAGGTGGGTGGGGGGGTAACAATCCATTAAAGGGCAAAGGAGTCAGAGCCAGGTCATCCATCTAAGCCGGAAAACACCAAACAAGCTTAAAGTGCTTTCCCTTGTTCACTCATGGACATGTGTGTGTGTTTGCACATGCCTCAGTGTGAGTGATTGTTTCCACCTCAAACACTCAGCCAGATGATTAATTTGGCATCGGTTCTAAGCAGATAATCTATAGTGATTATAACCGAGCGGAAATCGCTGTCGTCCCATTCAAAGTCAAAAGGTGTTGCTATGTAACGGAGCGCTTCAGCGGAAAACAAAGTAAGATTAAATTAATCAATTTATCCACGCATCATTTTTTTTCCACTGCAACCAATTATTCAATAAAGTTCCACCTGCAAAATAAATTACAAAACAAGCCAGCTCTGTCTGAACCGTTGGCTGTACCCAGACTAACAGACACGCTCACCCTCACACATGCATGGAGTATATGGTGTGTGTTTTTGATCAGTCCTGTGTGCAGTACACTTTGTGATCTACTCTCCAGCGAGTGCCATCTCTGAAGTGTTTAATCGCTGATTATTCTGTCAATCAGAGGCGGCTGGCTCAGTGAGTTCAGTAAGTGAGTGTAAGTGAGTATCGGAGAAAGACGAGAGAAACAGGGAGGAACCCAAAAAGAAGATCGGTGATATGTGGAGAGAATGAGCAAAAAAGTACAAAAACTTTGCAGTACAGCTCCTTCAGAGGCTCCTCACTCAGCACTGGGTAATTTCTTCCATCATTGTTTTAATAATTACATTAGAGGTCAATAGAATTTAGCTTTTTATGACAAGAATTCAAAACAGACGCTCTTATACTGTCAAACTGAATGTGAAGGACATGATTCATTGTCAATCGTCTCAGTCCAAGAACTGTATGCAATTACTGCTTGAAATCTTGCAAGAATTGAGAAAAAATGTTTGTTGCTTCTCAGCTCACTCCCCATAATGATATCAAAAACCTACATATCACCAGAATAAAATGCGGCACTTTGGTTTGCATTTTTAGGTCGGTTTTGTTGCAGTGAGAAACTCGGTGAGCTTGCAAACCAAATGAAAAAAGATGGGAAAAAAACCCACACGATTTAATTTACTTTGTGTTTGGGAAGAAAAACACAGCTTCAGTTCTGGGTGTTTGTGGCTGTGCAAGTTGGAACAATGAGACTGTGCTGCGTCACTTCATGCAGGAAATGTGCACGTCCAGAGAGATTTCTTCTTCTGTTTAGCCAACAATGTTGCACCCTGCTGCATCGCCCCCCCTCCCTGCTAAATTGTTTTCCGACGCCTTTTGTGGTTATTTTGGTTCAATTGTGTGCAGATTCCCACACTGTAATACAATCTGGCATGGCGTGATCATGATGGATGGACATCCACACATCTTTGTGTTTACCAGAATGGTCAATAATCAGACAATCAACAACTGCATGAAGTTGCTTGTTGTGGTGTTTGTTTCGTTCAGTTACCCTCGTACGCATGCATACATGCAATGAGGCTCTGGATTAGCATGCAAAGTCAAATTAATGAAATGTGAAAGTCTCATTTATTCCAGGCAGGAAAAAAGTATTCAATTTACCTTTAATGAACGTCAGTGCAACACAAATGGTTTTTTAAAATGCCCAAGGAGGCTCAAAACATTACAAATGCTTCAGGGCACAAACTCAGCAGAACGGTGCCTGTTAGCGTTTGCTGTGCATACATATAGATGTAAACACATACTTATTATGTAGAGGGAGCTGGATGCAGAATGTAGATTGTGTAATTTGAATGTACTTTGTATTTACCAGAGAAGCATCAGTAGGCCAGTGTCACACTTTCTTTACATGGACAAGTGGGAAAATAGCATAATTTTGTATTTATTATTTTGATCTGAACATTAAACTGTGATCAAGTTTGATTGTGGAACCTTTCGCAAAAACAAAGTATTAAGAGTCCCTCAAGAGTGAGGCTTTATTAGCTCCTGTTGCTCGCACTGCGTTTGCACGGCACTAAGCCGCTTCTCTATGCTAAACACTTGATACAGACCATCGGTTATTAAAGGGGGCTCAGGGGTGCCTAAACAGACACAGTGTACACAGAAAAGGCCAGAATCTGTAGTGGGAGGAGAGAAGCCATTGCCCGTCTACTAATGCTCAGCTGACAGGAACAAAGGAAGCAGAAAAGGAAAGATTCAGTCTTGTTTGTGCTTTCCAAACCCTAAACTTGGCAGCATGGATCTGTTAAAACAAAAAAAAAATATCCTCCATTTTGGGAAATATTGAAATTGTTATAACCTACTTGGTGTCTACTCTTTGATGTCAATGTAGCTCCTGAACTATAATGCGTTTAGCAGTCCCATATTGAAGACAACGTTGTTGTTTGTCATTGTAAATGCGACACAGTACTAAACTCACAGGCAGGATGTGATGCAACCTTTGTGATACAGCAGCTCGGTTATTTATGTTTTTCCCCCTCTTGAAGTTTTGTTGGATGCATTTCAAAAGGCGTATTGCATGCAGCACACTGCACCCTCGCTCCGACAGACATCGCATCTTTCCTCCGAAATTGAGACACCCTAAACTTGCCTGTCGTTGATGAAGAAAGGAGCTGTCCCTGGTGCTGAATTCACTTCCAAAGAGGATATTTGGAAGAGGATGTTTCAGGAGTAGGAGGAGGGGTGAATGGCAGCGATGCATAATTCAGAGGAGCAGGGAGCGGGAGATTTGTTTGAGGAAACATCGACCGCAGACAGGAGTCAACAAAAAACGAGAGGAGAGACACAGAAAGAAGTATGTGAGACAGCGCGTGTGTGTGTGTGTGTGTGTGTGTGTGTGTGTGTGTGTGTGTGTGCGTGTGCGTGCGTGTGTGTGTGTGTGTCAGGGAGACTGCATGTGTTTGTAGTAACAGTTGAGCCAGCGAGTATGTGACCTCTGCCATGGTGAAGGCAGCGCCGAGGGAACGGAGCAGATGGATGACTAGCTGGTGTCTCAGCACCTCTCCAGTCTACTTCTGCCATACTCGGCCCATTTGTCAACATTAGGAGGTGGAGAAGGAGGTGCAGAGGAAGCTCCGGCCCGCGCTCACACCCCTCCGGGCGACTCTCCCCTCTTTTATGATTCTTTTTTCGGCTTGGTAGACGCAACGGGGGGAATGCAACACAGTTTCCTGACACATTTCCTGTGTTGTCTCAGAGATTTCTTCAAGTGGAAGCGTGGGTTGGAACTGCTCTTCAGTTCTAAGTTACAATGTTAGTTTAAATGAAAGAAAACGAAATCTGGAAATACTTTCATTTATAGAAAAGCAAGACTAAAGAGTGTCAGACAGAAGATCACAGAATGGAATGAAAGTGAATGATACGAGACTCGAGATGACAGAAGGTTGACATGAAGCAGCAGCACATTATATTAAATGCACATGGGGAAGAGCACTTGAGCACAACAGAGGGAGACATGCCTACTTTGGTTGAAAGCCATAGTTTCATTAAGTGCACTCACCTTTTAAATGCATTGAGGCATTCTGTGAGCTTCTGAGAGGCAGAGGGATTCATTTGTTGTTTCACACTTCATGCAGGAGCCTTAAACTTACATCTCCCCCCATGTGAGCAGAGTGAAACATCATTTTAATGACAAATTAAATCGCCAAACACACACTCACACCCACACGGGGGGGTTAAAAAACACACAGGTGTGAAACGTGATAATGCAGAATTAGAGTTGCAGAAAAATGAGGCGTACAACACATGACTCAACAAATCCATCGATCGTCTCTTTGCAGTAATTAACAGACGCAGCAAAACTACTGAACCTGCCTTTGTGTTTCCCTCTGATACACACTTGTGTAGCTTCCACAGTCTGTTGCACAGGAGGCTTAATAATTACACATCTATCTCTGAGGCTCACCCACCTCAGCGATTCAGAGGTACTAGAGGGGGTTCAGTGTGCCTAAGGCTGTGCTGTGATCTCGTTGTGTGTTTTGGTACGAGTGTGTGTGGAGTATGTCAGGGTTCTGCGTGTCTGGAGTGTGTATTCCCTGGTCAGAAAATGTAACGCCTGGAGGCACATCATTCTGGTGTCTTGAAAGTTATGTACAGACGCTGTAATGGCACCACAGTGGTTATTATTCAACGAGAAAGCACATCAAAACAGCGCACACACAACAGGCAGCGGAGTGAGCGTCGCGGTGCCTTCCGGGTAATCAGCGACACAACGGCACTGTGGGGAACACAACCACCCCACCCCACTCACGAAACTCTGAAAACAGCCCCCCTCACAGCAGGGGGTAAAACGGTTTGTTTTGTTTTTACACGTTTTCATGTGTAACACAATAACACTGTTGGCAGCACCTACATCTTGATCCGGTGTTGTTTCTGTACGTGTTGATTCATGGTGACAAAAAACATTTTGCTCTTACTTGACATTCAAATTTTAGTTCCCAGATAAATTGGGAGACTCAATAGTGATGCGGATTATATGGTTAATCTGTGGAGTTGTACTGTGTGAAAGTTCTAGTTGCAAGTCGATGGGTTTTTCTTGGAAAGCTCAGAAACACAGTTTGTGTGTATGTAGGAGTTGCACAGCAACAGCGCAGCTTGAAGCATTTATTTGCTGTTTACATCGCCACCTCCATGTTTGTGTAATAGGACATGTGTGCTATCACACCCTGGTTCTTTCTGTGAAACTCAGCATCTTTCAAAGTGTTTCTCTCCTCTCCCCCGTGTGTCCGGGATGACGGTGTCACTTTCCTTGGCTCGGTCACGGAGTTGTGAAAGTGTTTTCTCGAGGCCTGATGCCCCGTTAAAGTGAGATAATAGAAAACAGGCTTCTGTGAAGCACAAGCTCAACCCAGTCACTGCTCAGCAACTTAGTTAGAAATCCGAGTGTGCGTGTGGGAGGATGGTGTTAATGGTTTTGTTGCCTCATTGACTTCGTAACCAGGGTCGCCCTTCCGGGCTCAAGTGAGAGTCCAGTGTAGACTTAAAGACAGTGAAGTCTTGCAACAACATGCAGCCAGACCCACACATGCACCAGGAAACTCCTGCTGAACGAAACGAAAAAGTTCATGCAAATGAGAGAGTTTGTCTCCTTGTGTGTTTCTGAATCCAAAGCAACAATCTGTTCTTTGCAACACAGGTTTCGAGCTGCAATTATGATGCCATCTGCTGCATGCCGACACACCCGCTAAGTGTTGGTGTCAAAGCAACTGATGACTTTGACAGATGTTTACTTTGTGGCTATTGGAACTCACAATATGGGCGCTTCTGTGAGTAGTCATTGCATATCAAGGCTGAGAATAGCTAAATGTGACTCGCAGTGTCCAGGGACTGCACAGTCAAACATGCATTAAATAAGAGGGGTTATTTTATCATTGTAGTACATCGATTAAAAATGCACATGCAGGTTTTCATGCACGATCAGTTGTGGAAATAAAGGATCTTCTGTTTAGTCCTTCTGAGACGCGTTTGAAACATCTGTGTTTACTCAAAAACCTACTTCAACGTGACTCTTTTGCCCTTTGTCAACTGTAGCTAAAAAGAAGACGTACATGTATATTGATAGATTATGAATCAGATTTATTGCAGACAACACCCTGCTTCATTTTCATCCCCGTCCTCCCTCCCTCTCTGGGTCCGTCTCCTGTTTCCTCCCCTCTGTGCTTCGGATCAATGACTTCCACCAGTCAAACCCACCTCATCGACATTCGGGCGCTGCAGAGTAACAGAACACTGGTCAGAGAAAGAGTCATCCCTCCCAACTCGGCTTGGGCCATAAATAGAGCTGTCAGTCCGAGACGTCACACAGCTATTATGGTTACAGTGTCATGTTTCACACTTGCATTATTATGATCGGTAAATTGCCTGTCACAGTTACTTGAGTTCTTGCAGCTTATTTAAAGATAAGCACTTTTTTTTCTCCCTGCGGTTCTCTTGGGCTATTTGGACTAATGGATATTGAGCGTGTTAATATTTCTCTGCTCATTCCGTTGCATTTACATTTTACTGACTCAGCCTCTTATGGTAATAAGAGAGGATCTGCAGGTCTTTGAAAATTTTAAAACCTCTGAACTGGCAGTTGAAGTTTTCCCTCTTTTCTTCCTCTAAAATAGCTTTCTTCAAAGTTGTAATTTACATTTGTCGTACCTTTCGGCACCTTGTGTCCCTTTCTCAAACCGGGTAAGCAAAAACACATTTTCACTTATCGCTCAGTCCCAACGTTGCCCACTCGCGCTGCTACCCAGGCAACCACATCGTGCACTGACATCTTTGTCAGCTGAATTTGAATATTTACAATTTCTTTTTACCTTAAAGAAAATAAAACCTGTGTACATGCGCTCTGCAGATGTTCCAAAGAGAAAAAGTTTATTGCTGGTCTGGCTTCTTCTATGGTGAAGCTAGTGAAGTTAGGAGTGTGAAGGCAGGTAGGCAGAAGTGACAGGCAGAGAGGCGACAGAGACACAGGGCGAGGTGACACTGACAGAGAGACTGTCAGCTTCACATAAAAACAGAGCGGTGGTCCAGTGGCAGTGGATGGGGGGTCCATTCCAGACGAGGCTGTGGACTCGTACCAGCTGACAGAGGCCTTGCAGGCATATTGCTTTCGTTAACCTTTGTTTGACCCTCCTGATGCTGCTCAAGTGGGGCCCTGTGCTCTTTGAGTGTCTGGAATCTCAATATTTCATCAGAATACACCTTGAACTGCTCAAGGTATAATTTATGTAAATCAAAAGCCGGTGGTGGCTCGGATTCATTAAGTTCTAGAACTGAATTCCTAATGCAACGGTTCTCACTCTGGGGTCCAGGACCCCCCTGGGCTGAAGGCTTCTGAGGTTATTGAAGAAAAGCAGAAAACACTCTTTAAAATCCAAAGAAGACCTAGAAAACTGCCCGGTGCTTTTATTTTGACAGCTCCTGCCTCAGTGTGTTGGTGTTTTTCTTTCCAGCAGTGAAGAGCTTCCACCCCCCCCACCCCTATCCCCATCTTTGCCCTCCAGTGTTGGGCTAAGACCTGTTTTGAATGTACAGAATGCCCCAGCCTGCTGAGATGTCGGGCTTAATTTCCAGTGACTTGCAAAACTCCAGGAGGAGCCTGAGTAAAAATGTTCAACAAATTCCAGCCATGAAAATCTGAATATTGAGATCGTAGTAAAGAGACGGAGATCCATAAAAGTTTATGCTGTGTTGATGATAACAGTTTTGTATGCATTGACAATAAACGGGAGGGGAGAAAGTTTTCATTTCAGAGTTGTTTTTACGATGGCTCAGATTATGACAGTTCCGGCTATTAGAGCGTGTCTGTATTCCGTCCTGTCTCGGTATCAGGGACACTTTCTGCAAACTCTTTGTCTTGCTCTGCATAACAAGGGAGCAAAAACTCCCTCTCTGCCCGTCACTGCCTGCGTTTTGGAAAAAAAATATCCTCCAGCTGATTATTCACATCATTTGCATTTTGCTTACTATAAAGCACTTCTCAGGTATGGCTGTGGTAAAGCATTGCCTGGGAACTCCATTAGGCATTCAGTGGCCTGTCACACTTGAACAGGCTTACGGCTTTCAACCTTACCCTTGTTCCTTTGTCACTGATATGCACGTATACAAATTACAAGGCCTGCGCTACACACGCAGAGGCCCACCTCAATCTCCTTTCTCACGGCTCCATTTAATGGCTTCATCACTCATCGGCACATTTCTTTTTCCTTTTTTGTTAAATCATCGGTCGCGTCCGGTCGGACTGGGACCGGTCTGACTTGCTCTGGTAGACAGTGAATCAGGGAAAGGGGGTCTTGGGAGTGCCAGAGAACCAAAGCTGCACATTATCCCTCTCGCTCAGGCTGAGATGTAGGTTTAGCTGGCTGGACTCAAAGCCCAGATCAGTGCTTCTACAAATGGGACCCTAAGCCCGGGGGCCGCTAACCCCTCTTTATTGAAGCCGGCTCACTGGCAGACCTCAGTGCACGGTGGCGCAGACACCCGGTGTCTAACTCCCAGACTCTACCTGACCCCATTTTTCTCCAGCCAATAATGACATACCAGGAAATGAAAATAACCTGAAGTTCAAAAATAAATGGTGTACCAAAAGGACGGATGAAATTGTGGTTATTTCATGAAAGAACTTTTGTTGTTAAAACTGGGGCACCGCAGTTACTTTGTTGGCACTTGAGAAACACTCCTTCTTTGATTCCTTTGCAGCTCGTTTTAAAACATTTATGTTATTACTTGAGAGTGGAGTTTGTCTTCCGCGTCCAAAATTTGACCTTTTTCCTCTTTTGCCTGCTGTCTTGTATGTGCTCGCTTAACCACAAACAATTTTTCGAACCTACCCGAAGCCTTGTTGCAGTCTATTGCCTCCAACTCTGACCACATAACCATGACTGTTGTTTGTGTTTTAACTCTTAAGCCTTTCCCGTCCTTTCCCAGACTCTGAACCTCATCTTTAACTCTTTAACCCTTTTTCTCTTGTACTTTTAATTATTTTTTAACCCACCAATGCAGAATTAAAACCAAACAATTTACTCCAAAAAGCTTAGTTTTATTAAGCAGGATAACTGTGACTCTTTTACTCGCCTAATCCAAAACTAACTCCCTCAATCCAGCTGTTGTTACCGCGCAAGGCAAAAAACTCCATCCTCACGCAGTCTTTTCACTCCATTTGCATGAATTTTCTTCCACTGTGTCTAACGTGTGTCAGTCGTATAGTAATCCCCCCAAATCTTACATCGACTGACAATTTATGGACTCTCTTGACCCCCATGAATACTCTGAGATTGAATATGTGTTGAAGGGATTCCATTACGGTAAAGGAAAATTAAGCCATCGTAAATCCCTTCCTGTCCGTGTGAGAGTTTCCCCCCTTGAGAAACTAACTGGGACATTTGTGAAATTACTTCAGGTGGCTGAGAGGGGATTACGTGAATTGCTACTGTACATACCACCTCCCGGCGGACTCACACTAGCAGAGCCCACGTTTTCTTGACTGACAGCACTTCCCTGATATAAATCGAGATCCAGGCCCAGAAGAGGCGACTGAGTCCTACCTGCCGGTATTGGTTGGACTTCACTTTCAGGCCTTTGAAGCCAGTACGCGGGTGGTTTCCACTCACTGCATCAGATTGTAACACTAAAGAAGCCCTAAGTTTCGACTTGAGGAGTCACTCTCAAGGTTTCTTCCATCTCCTGCTACATTCCTTCTTCTTTCCCCTGTCATGCCAGTTTCTTGTTGCCTCAACCTTCTTTGAGGGACCTGTCTTCACCACAGTCTTGGAGCGGTTAGACACAGCGAGGCAGGGGGATTTCTGTCAGGGCTTCATCGAAAAATGTTCACACTTTGTGGCTATCGGCTGCTGGTCACAGGACTGGTTGTCTCAGATCCAAGAGGAGGAGAGAGGAATACCATGGGTCACGTCCATTTTTCTCCACATGATCCAATTGTAGTAGTTTCACTAACGCTTCCAACAACATGTTTGAACAAGATGTGGCCTCCCTACTTTACAACACCATCTAATAGCTTACAGTTTTATTTTTATCATCAAATCATTCAACCTGTCCTCCTATTCCCCATCTTTGTCCTCATATTTACTTTCTGGTGATTTCAATTCCCAGCCATGCCCTCCCCCAAACGCCCCCTCCTCAGCCACTCTTGGCAAAAAAAAAAGTATTTGTTTAATACCCGTCTCTCCCTTTTCTGTGACCACCCAGCTACAACCGTTTTAATGCAATTTTCTTTAATGCGTTCTTGCTCCTCTCAGCAATCTGTGACCCTGGGAGATAATTGTGGAGCTATTATGTGGAATCATTTTCATTATGCAGGCTGTCATGGCACAATTGTTGTACCTTGTGCATTTTTTTACAGTACAGGCTGGGATCATTGCTCAAGGTTGAGGGGTTGTAATATGAAACTGAATGTGACATGAATTACAGCTAATGATATTTCAGGGCTACGAAGCGTTGGAATATTACATGACAGGAGACTCAAGTGTCCAATACATCCTGGACGTGATAATTAAAGCTTTTAGTATTAATTTGCTCCGTTGATATTTTATATAGATTAAATTTAGGCTGTTATCAGGTCTACCTCGCTGTTGTGGCTTTAATCCACCATTCAGAGGATACAGTGTGATGAGCCTGCATTATTCTCAAATCAACTCGAGTGGTATTGTGCTAATTGCAGCTTGTATTTTTTTATCAAACTTTTCACAAGTTGTCTAAAAACTTGAAGTTTGTTTTTTTTCTGAGTTAAAGCCCCAATAAATTAGCATAATTGTGCGTGACTTGTTCTCAGCCTGTTCCTTTTCCCCTCTATCTCTATTACATGAAATTAAATCCCATGAGTTCCAAGTACCAGCTGTACAGATTGTTCTCTTGATGTTTCGAATCAAGTAAGATTGTGTAAGTTTTCCAGCCTGATAATAGACCAGCGTTTGGTAATGAAATGTAGGGCGTTTAACCCGTCACCCATAAAGACTTTCCAACCAAGTCCTTTGTGAAAATTCCAAAACAAGAGGGCAGTTGTGTGTTGCAAAGGCCAGTGTTGTTTCTAATTGTTTTGAAGCCAAGACAGTCTTCAAATACACGAGGTCATTATTTTTCTTGTTTTCACTCTGATTCATCCTCCAACTGGAGAAGTATTACCTACATTGTGCAAAAATGATAAATCATCGCTCAAGGCGAGCGGCTTTCGAGAGGGTATCAGCTTTTTTCCCCCACCAGATTAATCACACATTGATCTTTAAAAAGGGAGGCTGATGATCAGAGAGAGCCGAGTCGCGGCATTTCAGTTGCAGCTGTCACTGGTTTTATTTTAAAATGTTAGTTCTTTCGTTTGACTGACGTGTCGGAGGTTAATTATGTCCAGGCTGCCATTGAAAATGTAAACTGTTGCACGTGTTGCTTTGACATGCGCTCTTTATTTTCAAACTGTATATGTGTGTATATGTGTGTGTGTGTGTGTGTGTGTGTGTGTGTGTGTGTGTGTGTGTGTGTGTGTGTGTGTGTGTGTGT
>JAUESF010000057.1:1380853-1411056 GCA_032274765.1 Malacoctenus tetranemus
TGTGTGTGTGTGTGTGTGTGTGTGTGTGTGTGTGTGTGTGTGTGTGTGTGTGTGTGTGTGTGTGTGTGTAGACTTGAAATTTCCCCTTGGGTATAACCACAGTGTCTATTCATCTTTAATTCAAGTTGGCTGCAGTTCAGTTCAGTCTTTTCGAACGTTACGCTGCTCTTAAAAATAATTGTTTTTGATTGCATGATGATAATGAGTTGCCATCATGTTGTTGCCAGAGGTGAGAGTGTTGTAGTTACACATCATTCTCAAACCACCTGTTTTGAACTGCTGTAAACAAAGTGTTTGTTTTTATCCATGAAAAAAAAAAACATGAACATGACCAAAGAAGTGATTTACCTGAAAAATAGCTATTTTTCCCACTTAATCAATGGAAGGCCATTTCCTTTGGATAAACTTCTCCCTCGTTTGGCCTCATTTTCAAATCGGAAAGTAGCTGAACTCCTGAAGGTAGATGGTGCAATCAAAACCCTGTCGAACCTCATTTTACTCAAGTGATTGCTCCAGATTACCAACAGCATTATCTCTGTGTGAAGCTCTCGTGTAGTTACTTTGTAACACGTCGGAGCTTCTGAACATTACGGCGCCGTCGGTAAAACATACATCGATTAGCATGGAAACGCAATAACTGCCGTGAGCCAGTTGTGGAGGTTTTCAGCGCTCACATCTTTCTCTCTTTGTTTACGATGATGTGAGGAGCGATTCAGAGAACAAAAGAACCGCTGTGGTCCGACTTGTAGGCACACAGGCAGACCCCACCCCCCCACCCCCACTCCCAGCTGTGACATTCATCACTGGCCGTGGAGGTGGGAAAGAAAGATGGACCTCCGCTGAAGCCGGAGCTGCAAAGTAGGGAAAGGTCAGAGGAGCAGAGCTGGCAAAGCTGTCAGCCTTCACACAAATGTCAGAAGCACAGTTCACCAGATGTTAAAAGGCAAAAGGTGGGCAAATTAATCCTGATTAGACAGCCTGGTGTTCGGCGTGAGGACTGGCGCTGAACTTCCTCTCTCGCTGTCCTCATGATGAGCGAGTGCGGCGCTATAAAGGCTACATTTCCATCGCTCGCAGTTTTTATGTTGGAAGAAAAATGAGGTGACATGTCTACTTAAGTCGCAAATGGTTTCGGTGAAAAGCAGCTTTTGCCAGTTCCCCAATATTTTCAGTCATTTCAAGTCTGTCAGTGTCTGCAATTTACAAACAAATAACATATCCAGGCGAATGACCAGATCTGGCGAACAAATCCTCCACATGATTCTCTTTTTTTTGCCTGTAATTAACTCATATTGCCTTTTTTATTGGAGGGAAGAACGAGGACTGCCCTGACTGATTAGAGTCCAGTAACTGTATCTGAGTTAACATAATTGTTAATGTTCCATGGTTTTACCTAAATGTTGCATCAGCTTCAGTGTTTTTGCAGTTGGCCTAATACAAATGCAGCCTCTCCTTTCATTTTGGTGATTTACCGTCACTCTGAGCAAGACAGTTTTTATAAATGAAACAGATGAATTGATGGATGCTCTCACCCACCAGCCTGCGCGCATTCTGCTTCCTACAGAGGTCTCTGAAGGTGCGGGGCTGATGTACCAGAAGGCCCGATATCAAATAAAACTGCTAAGAATGCGGCGCCCGCCACGTCAGCCGTTATAACCTGCATTATATATCATTTTATATTCCTTTTTATTCTCGCCATTTATCCCTTTTTATACCCCCACCTCTTTTTTTCGGCTGGCTCTGCTCCCGTCATCTGCACGGCCCCGTCTGTCTCCATTTCTGCCTCGTGGTTGTCGTGATGATTTCACAGGTGCACTGTAATGTGTTCCAAAGAATGAATAATGACAAAACAAACACCGATCAGTGAGTCAATACAAAAGGTAATACAAGAGGAGGAGGAGGAGGAGGTGGAGGACAGTGTATTTATCCCGCCGACACCTACCTGATTGCCTTAGAAGCGTGTCCGATCAGTCCTCGCTCAGTGCAGCGCCGGGGACGGGGAGGGCATTTCATATCATATTGTTTTGTCAATGTCACGGGTTGTGTGCATGGGCGAATGTAACATAAGTTTACACTGTAGAGGCCCTTTAATCAATGCTGCTGCTCTTCCTGTCACCGGAGAGTGACACTGCAATCACTACCTCAGCAGCCACTCTCACCAGAGATTGATTACGGCAGATTGCTGCTTCAAGTTGTCGCCGGTCGGGGTTTCATCAGAGTCCAGCATCACATAATCAGTGTCAGGGCTGTACTCAGAAAACTTAAGGTGTTACTCAATACTTGAATAGGAACCGATTGATGTTCTGGACCAAGTTTTCCCTGTGTGGGAATGAATTTGCACCTCGAAAGGGCAGGAAAGGCTGGACTGATCTCCAGGCCATCAGTTTAGAGTTTCCTCAAAACTGCTCATGGAAAGAGATGTCGAGTGTGAGCGCTTGCTTTTGCACGACTCTCTTCTCATGCTTGTTTTCACTTTGCGACCTACTTTTGAACTTTGAACTCGGATCAGCGTGATTCATAGTTCAAAGTAAGGTGGCGTGCACGTTGGCTCCTCCGAGCAGCCTACGGTTACCCGTAACACCACAACTTTGTGTAGGTCTGCAACCTACATGGATGCACCTTCACAGAGACACGTTTCAAGCATCGTGTAGGAAAGAGAACAAGCTTTATGCTGCGACACAAAGCAGCAAATAAAGACAATGGCATCTTCCCCAAGCATCAAGCTAAAGGAATTACATGCCATGAAAGGCGTAACATGCTATCTGCTGAATTGTCTTTGTAACCCTTATGTAACCTCTTCATATATCAGCTTTATTTAAATCTGCACAGCTTTACATTTGTTGTGTGCATCTCCTCCATACTCCCGTGGCCTTGCGATAAAGGTAAATCACTTTAATGGCCCATGTGAGCGCCATGAACCGTCTCGTATCATGGCGGCGGGGCACCGTTAGGCGGGGGAATGCCCCCTTCCTCCTCACGTCTATTAACTGATGCCGCTCATAAACGCGGCGGCCGGGGAGGAACGACGTCAAGAGCCTCACCGCAGCCCAATCTGATGGGAGCAGCTGCAGAGGCATGGCGAGGCATCTGTTGGGCCTTGGGGTAGCCATCGGGATTAATCTGTGTCAAGAGGAGCAGAGGAAGAAAGTTCTGCCTCTAAAAGGTGATCAACAGTTAGAAAACTGCAAATCAGCAAACGCTCAGTATTTTCAGACGTGATTTTTGGCTAATTTCAGTGCGACGTCTTGAGTGGCGAGTTTTAAAGCACCATCTTAAAAAGCTCTGCATCTTTTAACAGCCCCGTCATTTAAAATGCCCCAGATCATCGGAAATGCTCCTTCAACATGACGAGTCTTTGGCGGGGGGGGGTGGGGGTCAATGGTTCCTGTGTTGCCAGAGGACTCCATCTGCAGTTTCTGCCCCGGGAGCCAATTTGATAGCTGACGGATTCGATGGGCGTGCCGTAAACATCTCCATCCTCTTCTCATCGTCCTGCTGTCTTCCCTTCGGCCTCCTGCCTGGTGTAACCCCCCCACCACCCCCCCACCCCACCTCCATCTTTCAAATGTCTCCTGGGGAGTCAGACAGCTAATGGCTTTGTGCTGCGCCCCAGCCATTAATCAAGCACCCATTAGCCAAGCCGATGCAAAAACTTGGGACTAATTGTTACAGTTGGAATGAGAGGACCAGTGGAGAACAGAATGATTTGAGTGGGAGATGGTGGGGGGGTGCCAAGGCGTAGTTAATTTACCCCCCTCGCCTCCAGAGGTTCTGTCTGTAACGTCAGCTGGTGCCAAGAGTTTTATCGTTTTCTCATATTCGGAGGGTTTCGAGTGAGGCCATCACTCCGTGAAGGCACTTTTAGAAACCACTTCCAAGGTGCAGCAGAAAGAGAATAAGTTATATTACTGAACTGCCCCCAAAAGGGAAATTGCGAGAGATTTTTCTTGGTTCTGATTCTGTCAGCAACCTTCTGGTACTACTACTATTTATACTAACCTATATTTCATGTCATTTCAAATCTTTCTCAGCAGTGACATGGCGCTGACTCAAAATTATATCCAGTACACTTAAAAAAAAAAGGTTTATAGAAATCCTAAGTGAAAAAATTGCAACCATTAACTATTTGATTGAAAAAATACTTTTTTTGACTTTCCTTTGAAATATTCATGCCCTCCGTTCAAATTATAACCTAGAAACTTTGAGCTGTCAGTAAATCTTCCAGAGCTGAATATACTCGAGTGTGTGTCCATGTTTGCAAATCTTGAACCACCTTCCTCAGTTTTAAACACACCACAGCACCTTTGTTTTAGCCCATGTTAATCCATTCAATAGCAGGAGTTTGTGGTGTGTTTCCTCTTCGACATTAGTCAAATCCATGCCGGCTCCTTTGATTAGCTCTGCTGCTCTGTGCTGCTGTTTTATGACTCTGCGCTTATGCCTCCTGCGCAGCCGGCGTGCCTCTCCAACGCAGAGACACGTGTGCACAAACACCCAGTTTTTCCCCTCATTATGACTTGGAGCGATCCGCTGAGTTGGGAGATTCGAGACAGCAATTATCTAAGCTGGGGAGTCAGCGAGCAACATTACATGGGAGGGGGGGAGGGAAGGGGGCTGTTAGGCGGAGACAGCACCTCGTTCTCGGCGCTGGAAAGTCCTCATCAGACTGTCCTGTCTTTGGTCACAATGAAAGAGGAGAGAGGAAACACTAACAGGGCCAACTTAATAGGTTGCAAAACAAGAGTATCTGTGTGTGGGTGGCGAGGAAGGTATCCAACAGCACCGTGATGCGATGTGTCATTGTGCCAATAGTAATGGCTAGCTGCAAGCTGAAATGCTGAGGCCCAGTTACATCTTTAAGTGCATCTCAGGAAGCAGCCGTTTTCCTCCCTATGATGGAATAGAAGGAAAATTACCAACAGCTTTTTCCTCCGTCTTTCCTTCAGCCAGCACATTACACCAGGAACTGGTGAGATGTATCATCTAAAGCGAGCAGATGAGGGGAAAGGAAACCCACACATTCTTCAATCGTAGGCTACCCCCCTTTGATACTATTACTAACACAGCATGAATGCAACGCCTGAAAAAGCAGTTTTTTTAATATCTGAAACAACAACTCTGGCTGACTTTAACAGAACAAGAAAAAACACAAAAGTTAAATAAGATTTAGTTCAAGTTATATTAATTATGCTTCTTAGCAACAAACTACTTGGCTAAACTTTGGCAACTAAATCTCAGTACATTTTAGCAATCAAAATAATGGGTTAAATTTAGCTAAAAACCAACAAAAGTACACAAATCATGAGAACTAGTCTATTTCTTTTCTCCTGTCATGAGGATAGTGTGTTTGTCAAAGTAGATACTTTGATACCTAAATGTAGCTTTTCTTAGAGGGGAGTTAATTAGCTGTGACATGTACCCGCACAAACATGCTGACTGACAAAGATAAACAATAAGTGTTCTTTACAGCCAGTCGGAGGGAGTTGGGTTCTGTGCCCGTGCCTGAAAGCAGTCCTGTTCGGTCGCTGCAGGTTTTCCCTACAGTGGCGAGCTTTCTGCTTCTTGCATGACAGAACCTTTGCCAAGGTTTAAAATATAGATGAGGGGTTGCAGGAACGGCACGCCATTTCAGGACCTCCCATTATGACTGCGAATCAGAGCATTCTCCTCTGCGCTGAATAATTCATGCAGAGAAAGTAACTGCTTAGTCAGATTTTTTTTTTCTCTTTTTTTCCCCTCCCCTCCCTTCTACCTGATGGAGGAGGATGGATAAAGGCAGTCAGCACTTGTCTGGGAGTAGCCTGGGCACAGAGTTGGTGCTGGGATCAAGTTGGAGCTAAAGGGACTTCGAAGATGGAAATAAAATCTTTAATCTTTGCAAATAGATGGTGAAAGACGGAGATCGTCCTTGGGAGGGGGGAAATCTATTTACTAGGAAGTCCTCTTCTGGAAGAGTATTCAGATTGCTTTGGAACCTGCAGCATTAGAATTGCAATGAGAGGAGGATGAAGCAGGTGAGGAAAGGGGGGCAAAATGGGGGTGGGCTGCTCCGGTGCTTGCCCACCCCTCCCTCCGTTATTTATTCCAGACGCTCTCAGTATCCCATTACTCACGCTGCAGCCTGAGAGCTCTTACTCATTGAAACGCCGTTAAAGCCCTGCGTCAGCAGCAGAGGCAGACTGAGAGGGAGGGAAAACAGAGCGAGGAGGAGGAGAGGGCAACAGACAAAACAGAGGTGAGACAAAACACTCGTCCTGCCTCTCAGCCCCATTTTTCCAGAGTGTGTCTGCCGGTGCTTGCTATCCAAACCTCCATTAGCCTCCATGAATAATGAAAGGGAACAATGAGTGTGTTAGCATTGAGCTATTTCCCTCCTACACTGCAGGGACCTCCACCCCAGTGAGCAAGTGGGTGGGTATGTTGGCAGACAGGGTCGAAGAATTGGGAAAGGAATATAAAAAAAAAGAAGAGGAATTAAAGTTCCTTTCAGAGCAGCAGGTTCGATCCGTCTCGGGGTTGGATGGGTTTGTGTCAGAGGAGCCGTCGTTTATGGACCACTTATCTGTTTAAAGTGGAGTAGCCCAAAACACTTTATAAAAGCACCATTGTTTTAGATACAGTAGATAAGTCCAAAATGTGCAGTAAAGCTTTGAATTATCCCTTATCTTCGACGATGTTGTTGTCTCATAGCAGCATCACACACAGCACACTTGTCTCCCTTCCTTTTGATTAACTCCAACAAAGAGTTGTCTCCTTCATTAATTTAAAATGAGTCGGCCCTCTGTGTTCCAGCTTAGATTTTCTTTACACGCTGGAGATATGACATCGATTTCCCCCCGCTGTGTGTGTTCCACATCCCTCAGCTGTTAGCGTGCACATACCGGGGCACTGCGAGCCCATCGCTATCTCTCCTTGTTGTCAGAAGGCTTGAAACAGCTGAAAGCAGACAGCAACAGCTGGCCTCAGACCTTCCACTTGGAAAGGAAAAAATAAATAAAATGTCAGGACAGGCTGAGAGCAAACCAGAGCAGAGGCAGGGAAAAGAAAAGTGAGGCTACAAAGAGGAGGGGCTGAGCAACCGAGACCCCGGATGGTAACGACTGGCAGTGATGAAACATGCGCAGGAGACGAACCACTGACACATCGTATTTATTATAGGCAATTGCTCCAACTCCAGCTCCTCCCTGTTAACAACAGTGACACAAGGAGGCAGTGGGAATATGCTCCATCATATCAATTTGAAAGAGTGTCAATTGCTCCTGACATGTGGTGAAGTTTCATCACCTGTCGAGGAGGGGGGGGGGGCTTAGAGTTGATTCTATATTTATACGGTTGTCACTCACAACATGAAAAATGCAAAAATAGGATTGTTTACTCTTTTAGCCGTGCCAGATATCTATTCAACCCCCTGAAGAAATGCTTGGTCTTGGTCTTTTTGAACCCAGATGTTACACTTTGTTTGCAGGGTGGTGCGAGCACCGCGGGTGGAGTCGTACCGTCTCCATCAGGAGTTCAGACCTTTAATCCATGTTTTCCACTGTGCAAATACTTCATCAAGTCAGTACTTGCCAATGGTTGCTTGTTAACACCTCAAAGCTGCTATAGTGGATTAGTTCACAGTCACAACTCCCCTTTCAGAGTGTGACAGCGGTGCAGAACAAAAATGGGTGGGGTGCTGTACACCTGGAGAGATGCTAAAAATGCACGAACTGTGAGGGAATAAGGTGTCGTGGTGTTTTTTTTGTTTTTTTATTTTGGTGAGGTTAGGTGAGAGAGCAAGCAATGATACCACTGTAGCACCCAGAGTGCAGACTTTTTTTTAGTTGGCCATGCTGATGCTCTGTTATCTTTGCATTCAGATAAAGTTTGATCCGTGTTTCACCAGGAAAGGTCGGACAAATCAGTATTTTTCGAGACGTTTATCCATTTCCAATGTGAAGCCCCTGGGGGGAACCACCCACCCTGAAGTAAACTTTATCAAGTAACTGATAGACGTGGTTTAGCATTTAGTAGCTGAACAGCCAGAGAGACGCTCACACTGCCTCAGAGGGGCAGATGCTTTCAGATCCTTCTGCTTTTTGGTCCTTTTCAATAACACATTTGAGATTTTTTGGGTTGAATCAGATGCTTTTGTTTTAACGACAGAAGGAAATAAAGTCATGCCAGCACCTTGCCAGTCCTGGCACTTCATCCCAAGTCGTCCTGATGGTATCATTTGAACCCCATCCGCAGCCCTGCTCTTCATCTCGCCCTCCTCTATAATCTCTGTCCACGGTGGCCGCACTGACGGTGATGGTTTAGATCCACGCTCGGATGTCAGGCACTGCACTCAATTGTTCATTTCTCATGTTACCCAGAGCAGAGCTGCACAGATTTCATGCTTGGCCATGCGTGGTCTCTCTCAATCCAACCCTCCCCCTTCTTTTTTTCCTCCTCCCTCCTCCCCATCCTCTTTTTCACACACACACACACACATTCATTCAGTCACTGGGGAGGGGAGGGCAGGATGGAAGTGCAGGTGGTGGATTTTTGACAGTCAGCACTGTCTCCTTTGTGGGTGGGTGTTTTTTTGTTTTTTTTTCTAGCTTTGCATTTTTCCCCTGTACGCTTTCTTCTCCTTTCTCCCCTCCGCCTGCCCACTCACACTGCACTGCTTTGGCACTCTCATTCCCCACTTTTTTCATCTTTTATGTTCTTTCTCTCTGCTTCTTTCATTCATCAGTTCAGCCTATGAATATGTTTCTGGGGACTGTCGGCATTCACTTCCACCTGCGGTGTTTGTTTATTGTATTTCAGCCAGTGCTGCTGATGTTCAATACAAAAGCCTTCACAGATGTATTGATGTGGGCTTCTTTTCTATTGAGATTCCTTCTATTTGCCACTGGTTCCCTCCCATCGAACTGAGGCGCCCCCCAATGGTGTCTTGGACCCCAAATTTAGAACTACTGATTCATAAAGTCCTCTTCCCATTGTTTAGGCCAGGTTAGGGCCTTTGGACTGTACTTTTCCAGACAGAGGTTGGATGTTGCCTGAGTTACTTTCCCCAAGACTCAGGAGTCGCTGATGAGGCTGTGGGGACCACCGTCGCCTGAGCTAACCCCATAAGTGAAAGACTGCAAGTTGAGGACAGTTTATGGATGAGGCAGTAAAGTCAGAAATGGATTTTTACTCTCTGCACTGGAGATCATGTAACCACGGAGATGAGGCCATAAATTTGGATGGCAAAACGTTTGATGTAAGCACATCCAGTTTGCAGATCCTCAGAAAATCACAGGGTTCTTGGAGGCTTCTGCTTTAACCACTCTGCTGTTGGCCTGATTCGCTTGGTTTTATTCACCCTGGGCATGTGGGGAGTTGGACTTCTGATTGGAATTTTAGGAATTTAGAGGAGGGTTAACTGCAGGACATATTTAATATATTCATGTTAATGCTCCGCATATTTATACATATACCTCAGATTTACTGAAAATACTTGTTTTTTGTCACTTCGTCTCACAATAAGTTAACTTCTTACCGTGTATCATGCTCAAATAGACTTTGATACATGGACAGCTGGGTTTGGAGGTTGAACCAACAATCTGCCTCAACAGTTAAAGCCAGAATTGCCTGCACAGCAACAACTTCATCTCCAGTTGTCTGAAAAAAACTTTTTTTTGTCTGTTACACAAATATTGGATAAAGTACACTGTGTGCTTTATCTTCCACTGAAGCCATGACGCCTTTACTCATGGTGAACAATGTGCTGACTTTACCAGGTTCGGTTAAAACTGCAATTTCTGCAGTTTACTATGAAGATGCCGGAGAAGCAGATGTGAAAGAGGTTGAAATGTATGTCTGCAGTTTGAAGTACAGTAGAAATGTTAATGTATCCCTCACATCCTCCTTCCCACCACTTCATTTTGATCTGTCTTTGCGTCCCTGTCAGTCCTTTAGTCCCCCCCCTACACACACACACATGCTCCCTCCCTCCCTCTCTTCCTCCCAGTCCTTGGCTTTGTAGTGTTGGGTCTTCAAAGAGCGGGCCGGGGCTGGAAAGAACCCCCTTCTGTTTGATTGCAGAGGGGGTCAGCCATGATTGCCGCAAGGTTTTAGTTCCTCTGAGAAATTGACGGAAGAAAGGCACAGCGCGCGTCCATCCCCGCGTGTCTGCGTGAACACCAGCCATCCACATAAAAAAAGAAAGTGTGCAGGCGTGCTCTATTGTGAATCAGTTGAAAGACCCAAAGAAGAAAAAGGCAGGTGTGTCGAAGTCTGACCTGAACCCTCTTTAGTATTTGCTCGAATGTTGTGCCTCAGTGCAGAGGCTGGTTATTACTACCTACAGTCTTTTTTACTCGGGGCCAATTTTTCAGTGTTTTCCAAAGCGTAACCCAGACTTGGGTGGCGGGGGCCAGTCCAGGACGGGAGCGAGAACTCATAAAAGTAACTGGTCGGCCTCTTTTGGCTTCATACCGAATCTGAACCTTGAGTGAATACATACTGGTTGTAAAATTGTAGCGTTAAAAGAGATGAGCTTGTTCTTTAGTTGCTGAAAGTGCCAAGAAAAAAAATAAGCGGTGCCATTGATACCTTGAGGTCAAAAAGCTCAATGGCCGTGCTTTGATTCCTTCTATGTCCAGTCTTTTGATAAAATGTGCAGTTCACATCTTTACGCACCGATGACATTGCCTCCTCTGAATGACCCTCATCTCCAAAATCATTTAGCCATTTTCACATCTTTAAAATTCCCCTGGCGGCCTTTCTTTCAACCCAACAGTCTAATTTACAGCCATAAAAGCTTCGTGAATTTTAAAGCACCTGCTATTGAGAGAGCTGGCCGGGGCGCGGCGAAGGTAAGAAGGTGCCGAACAAAGAGGGGGCGACAGATGTGATTAAGGGTGTAGCAGGTGGGCAAAGTAGCCTGGGAGAGGAGAAGGTGTGTTCTGGCTCCTGGAGACACCAGGAGGCAGTGAAATATGATTCCCAAAAAGCAAAGTGACAGAGAAGAATGGCCCCTCCCCCGCTTTCGTTTCCCTGGCTTATTGCCGCAAATCGGCCCTAAAAAACTCCCGTTGGTACGTGCCGCGCCCAGAGAGAACCACTAAAGACGCCGAGCGGACGGGGACGAAGTGAAAACATAGTGATTACTCCTCCATCGCGATGTTTAATCAGTCACCCACTATGCTTTAGATAACTTCTGACCCGGGCTTGATAGGAAATTAAAACGATTTTTCTGGTAATGGAGAATTCAAGGAGTAGTTTCCTGAAGGACACTCGTGTCCTTAATTACATGCCGGGCAATTCTCCATTGCAGGGTCAACACAGATGGCCTCGCTCCGTCAAAAAAAAAAACAGGAGGTGAATTACCGGCATTCATCTCGTTATTGGTTCCTCTGGTTACCCCTGCGACTTCACCAACCTTCCCGGGGACCCGGCGTCCCCATTAAAGCCTCGCCATGTATTAAAAGGAGCGCCTCGGAATAGGCTGTCAGCTTGATGAAAGTCATAAAATGTGACTTTGCACAAAGTAGTGTTCTGAACTTTCCAACACTTGGCTTTTCACTTCAGTCATCTGAAGGACTTGCAGGTTTCGTTTGTGCTGAGTAGTGTAAATCTTCTCTTTAAAAGAAAACACCTGATATGATAATAAACATGACACCCAACGCTCATCTATCATCATTGCTCTGAAAGAAAGAAAGTTATTGAACCTTGGCACTCGAAAAACAGGGTTTCTTCAATGTGATGTGAAAGTGACACTCACAGTCAACAACTTCAGCAGTGTGCAGGTTATGTTTACAGAGTCCCTCCGTTCACACTGGATAAACACAGCTCTGCACTGACAGCATCTTCACGCTCGTGGCCCTGGTTAGCATTCAGTAGCAGCAGTCTCCTTCTTGAGTGCAGTGTCTAGACTGTAATTTCATGAATAAATACAAGAGATATCACCTCTGTTTGGACCTCCTGATTGATCTGTAAGCCCCATATTGATATGATGAATTCAATGGGAAGAAGCGCCGCAGTGCAAAAAATCAGATTTGACTGGAAAACAATGCTGCCTGTGTGTGTGTGAGAGTGTGTGTGTGTGTGTGTGTGCGTGCGTGTGTGTGTGTGTGTGTGTGTGTGAGTGTGTGTGTGTGTGTGTGTGTCAGCATTATGCAGAGCAGATGCATACACAACTGTGCCTTTCCCACACGTTCAAATGTTCACACACTTTTACCCACAAAAGCATTGCTGCTTTCAGTTGGGAGCCCCTATAAAGACATGAGCGAACATTATGGGCACGCAAACTGCTTGCACACACACAATCGTGAATAGAGTCAGTAATAGAAATAGGTCACGCCGACCGAGAAAGAGGCATTGATTTTGCACAGCTGCTGAACCGACCACGGCTTCACTCGTCGTGGCGCGTCCCGGCGACTGTATACATATTGATTCGGCAGGGTTTGGTGCGTGAAACCTGCCCAACAGCAGCAATTCCTTCAAATGATACGTAGCTATTTCTTCTGGCTATTAAACGGCATTAATGAGAGCGACGGCACGGTGCCGTGCAACACGGAGAGGTAGCGTTCAGGTTTGCGTGCTGTGAAAATATGTCTCTGCATTGGTGATGCAGGAGAGGAGAGGGACGGGTCAGTGGAACGCCACGCAGGGCAGTTAGCCGTGGCTGCAATGCCCATAGGACCGTCTTTGTCTTTCCTCCCTCAAATGTCAGCTTATGTGACTGCATTGGTTGCATGATATGTGTAGATCCAAGCCTGTACACAATATGGCTAATTATGTCGGGACACTTAGGGAGGAAAGAAGAGTCCCCCTTAGAAAAAGGATCGTGGATTACATGAGAACACAATGTCCCCGTCTTCCAGTTGTTCCTTCATTGAGGCGTAACAGAATGTTTCTAATTCTGCCCGGTTCGTCTAGAAAGAAACAAGCGAGGCAACGCTGTTTACGATGAAATTCCACAGTGGATTCAGTCTCCTAATCTTAAGTGTACCAGACTACACGGTGCTAAATGTAATCTGTGGTGCACTCTGCCCATGTATGTTATCCCCCCCCTGAGGACTGTTTACCTTGTTGGTGCATTAAGTGGCTTGGTGGGCGTATGTGTCTCGGTAATTCCTATAATCCCTTGATTAATGCTCATTCACAAAGCTGAGCTGAGGTTCATTGATACCCTGAGATGATGGGAGCGCATGTACCCTGTGGTGAAAGACCCCCTGTTCTTATTGAATAATACACAATTACTGACCAGAAAAAGGGGCTGGTTGGCCTGAATTGACTTCTTTGTAGGGTTGTCATGTTGAAACATAGTGGCTCAATGCATATTTGTGAGGGAGATGGAAGAAATTGAGGAAGCGCCAAGGAGAGAATGAAGCGATGAACATAAACCACTTCAAATGGGACTGATAATAAAGAAAGGAGGAAATCATAGTATAAAATGCCCATGAGAGCCATCTCATCCTGGCTCCCATTCTAATTAATTGCTCGATTGAATAATTCATGACCGTTATCTGCGTGGTAATATTTGGACATATAGGAAGCTCACGAGATTGAACTGGAATTTGCCCAATTTCGCTCCCCCTCTGCATACCGTCTAGACTCGCTAATACACGCATTTGGATGTGATTACAGATGAGTCTACCACCCATCCACTCTCCCCCCAGCAAATCTTCCTCACACAATGGATTACCTGCTGTGATATATCATGCAATACCCAAAGGGTGGAGGGAACATCGTCTACAAGCCCTGGGAGATGAGAGCGGCGCGGTGAGGAAATGGGCTGGAAAATTTAGAATTGTGTCGCGGTATGATGATGCCCCCTTTCCTGTATAACAAGATGAAGTACAGAAAAGCCTTTTGAATAAAAGAGCAAGAGTTGAAGCGTCTTTAAAGTGATCGGGGAGTTGGGCTAATAGCCACAGAGCCGGCAAAAGAATAGAGCGAGTTAAACAATGTGGATACTGTTAAAAATACAGCGGTGGAAGGAGCACGATTCACTTCAGCTGGAGACTTGAAAGAGGCCGAGCATAAACCTCAAAAATCCACTTTGAAGCCACGCAGCAACATCGGCCACTGTGTAGTGTTCAGTGTACATCTGCACGGCCATTATCTATACATGTAAATGATCTGCATGGAGCAATGAAGCAAGTCAGGATAATGTGTTTAGGTGCTGATGCAGTTTCCATCCACCATCTGGCCGCCTGCTCGGTCACTGTCCATCGAATAGAGATAAAAATAATGCACTATGCAGGGGTGAAAGAGTGCGACTCATCAAGTTATTACTAGAGACACAATGCAATACGTTCCTAGCCTATTAACATAGCTATGTGCTTTTGTGTGGCATTGAGGCGACTCAAGTGTTGGAAAAAAAGGAAATCAGCAAAGAGGAAAACTAAATGATCATGTATTTGAAGTAGATCACTCTGGTTCTTTGCACGTTTTAATACCCGATTCTGAAACGAAATGAAGAATTAAAATCAGCCTTTTACAAGACCAATAAATCAGATGTGTGATTGTCGTCCTTTCCCTGCTGGCTGCCAAGAAGTCATGAAGCAGCAGGAAAAGGTTTTACAATCTGAAACTACACATTATATCAGAAAGCAGTCCAGTCTTAAAGGGCACTTAAGGGCACAAATGAAAAAAGAGCAGTGAAAGCTGTCACGCAGAGGGGGTGATGAAAATGGTCAGAGGCTTTTGTTCCTTCTTTGAGATTGTAAAGCTGACACGGACTGAAAGTGTGTTACCCTGAATTGTAAAAGAGAGTCTGTTTGAAGCTTTATGGATGTTGGAGTGACAAAAATGTGTCACATGACCCAGATTGCTTTGTGTGTGTGGGTGTGGGTGTGTGTGTATGTGTACACATACATGTGAAACACCTGGCACTTCCCCACATGTCTTCCTCAGTGCCAAAGGCTCAAGTGAAAGCCCTGCAGGTCTGCTGGGCCAGTGGCCTGTTTGTCTGGGAAACAGCGAGTGCACGCTAACACACAAACACAAGACACCGACACAACTGTCAGCGCCATCTGGCCTCCTCCCGGGGAGGAGGTCGGGCCCTCGGAGAGACGGAGCCCTCTGACGTGGGTGGTGGTCACTGAAGCTGGAGACGACGAGAGAGGAGGGGCAGACGCAGGAATTGAACGCGGGAGATTTCAGCCTGGTAGGCCTCCACCTGCCTGCTACTTATCTCTAATTGGCCATTAGGCAGTTGTTGGTGTGCCAGCTCTCACTGCAGTGTGCCAGCACACAATCTGACTGCCATATTTCCCGTCTCTCCATCTCCGTTTGCTGCCCTTCAAAAACCCACTTACTGGTGTTTGAGTTTAGAGCCCACTAATTAAAGTGCTTGGTTACCAATAGAGATAAATTTGACGGAGGGATTCTCATTTCATCATTTCAATACTTCTGCCCTAATCGAAAGATGTTGAGCAACAGCACCTCTTTCACCTATAATTTGCGTGTCCATAGACCAGAGTCAATGCAAAGCCTGAGATGTATGCAGAATACAATACCACAGACACCAATGTGCTCCCTTGAGTTGCAAGTTGCAAAAAAAAGCAAGTTATTCATTGTGGACCAGAGGTTACAGCCAAGCAAACAAAAGGGTTGTGTTTTTTTTCTTTGGCAACAAGTGGAAGTGGAACATATAGCAGAACAAGGATTTACAAAGGCCCATTATGACTGAGTGAGAGTGGATTTGATTAGAAACGAGTGCGGCCACTTCACTGTCAAATGGCGATGAGTGGGTCGGAGTAATTAATAGCCCCTTCATCGAAGAGCTGGCGAGGGGTAGCTCATATGGAGTTAGCATTGGGTAGTTGAAGTGAGTAGAACAACCAGAGAGCAATTATCAGTGAATTAAAGTTATGTGCCTTTAACAAACCCGCCCTTTTTTTTTCTCTTGAATCAAGGAGAGAGACAGAGGAGAAAATTTGCCCACTGGGAGTTACAGCATCAGTGAAGAAAGCAAGGCGAGGGGGAAGAATATGATTATGTAGCTGGGCATTGTAAATTGAATTATTTAAATGTACGCGGTGGATGAACCCAAGCAACAGAAGACGGGGGGGAAAGGCGCCGGCTCGATTCTTATCCCCTCCGTTTCACCCATGCATACGCGAAAGCTCCGTGTCCCATGGACAATCAGCATGTTCAGTTATTTCGGGAAAACTCACTTAAATTTCCTCTCGGCTGAGGTATGAAGGTTCTGGGTCCATACGCCGTTCTTTTCACTCTGGTGGCACACAATGAAAAGTGAAAAGAGTCCTGTTTGGATCGCAGGGAGACCTCGACATGTATCTGAGTGTTGCATTCACTCATGCTCCTCACGAACCAATCCTGCAGAGTCAAGGATCCATTTCCATCCCTGATTGAATTTCAACTCGGTCGTTTTGTCTGCCATTAATCCTCTGCGCTCTTATTTTATTATTATTATTAGATATTACAGTTCCCTCCGTACGTCCAATCATCCTAGATTAGTGATCCTCCATTACGTGTTCCCCTCTCATTTCCATAAGCATTTATCCCCGCGTGTTACATGCTAGCAGCGGTTCCTATCTCTCAGCTAACAAAAGGACATTCCTGCCCATTTCCTATTATTAGCACGCGAGCCTAATGACTTTATCAGGCCCTGTCACGGAGTGATTCCTGTAAACCCCTGCAGTGCACAAGCGGGACCAGAATCAGGGCCGGGCTGAATAAAGAGTGTAAGGGGTCTTTAATTAAATCTGTCATCTTGACATTTGATAAGCACAGCAGGGCATTATGGCTGCCAGCTATAGAGTGTGATGGCAGAGAGACGACTGAGAGCCAACTGTCCCCGTTCGTCTCCCCGGGAGAAGAAAAAAGAGACATTAGATATCCCACTCGAGTAAGGACACACTTAATATGTGCTTGCAGTGCACAAAATAATGTTATTGAAGTTGGTAAGCGAGTAAATTTACATCACATTCATATTCAGAAGGTAGAATTCCCAAAATTTCACGGCAGTAATGAAGTCAGGGAAACGCCAGGTGTACCAAGAAATTATGCTTAATCCAAGTCGGAGCTGTTCAGGGATGGTTCATCTGGAAGCCTCAGATTAGATTGCAAACAGGAGGAGGAACAAAACAAAGAGAAGCTAAGGCAGCATTTCATCTGTACAGTTTTTCAGAACAGGTTTGTATTGACTGAAATGGACAAAGTCTTAAAAAAAAAATACCTAGAAATCAGCAAGACACAGATCTTGTCCAATGCAACACCACGACTTTAGCTAACTTTCTACTACTTTCACGACTTTCTCTTCCTTTTTCCTTTTGTTCTAAACTGGCTCAACTTTGTTATGTTTGTCGTGATGGACTGAGGTGGTGAGTTAGTTATTTCTAGTCAGCTTAGTTGAATTCTACATGGCAGCTGTTTTAGCGCGACCTATTCGTCTTCTGTGATAGTTACGCCTGTTGTGTGCTCACTCCATCCATCTTCGGCTTGTGTGGAGCTGGAGCGTTTCCCAGCTGACTGGGTGAAAAGCAGAGCAGACCCTTTATGGGGGGCTTGAAGGCAAACATTGAGGGTTAAAGACTGACCAAACCCCAGCATTTTGTAACCCTAACTTTTCAAATGTTTGTATATCTAGGTGGAAAAAAAAACAGCCTTGTGGTGTGTTATTTCTCAGGTGCTGGAAAGCTCGCTTGTAGTTTCTGCAGGGATTCCAGTGAAACGGCTCCAGAAAATCGTTAGGCCACACCTGACATCCGAGGAGGAAAGATGAATGTCCCTTACCTCGACCAATCTTCAAATATGGATTGTGCGCCTCAAAAGTGCTCACACAGCCCTCTTCCCGTCTGAATTATTGAGTGCATACATGTGATGTGTTTACTTGGCCTATGTCTGAATGAATAAGTAATGCTGTGTCATACACAAAGCATGTAAAGAGATATGAAGGCCGGAGGTCCCAGCTCCCTGCAGGTTGGGAGGAAGTGAACAGTTTGAGGGGCAGTTTGTAGAGGATCGGTGAGTGGATCAGAACCAGTCCTGTGATTGTCTCCGAAAATGATGGAACTCCCGAAAACTTCTAAAGTTTCTGCCCCTGAGTCCAGAAAACCTGTAAAATATGTACAACCCCAGAAACAGGCAAAGCCTTGGAGCCCACTGTTGATGGGAACCACAGGTCTACATGATAGATTTGAAACCCAACAAAGTACTTCTCTGCTTCGTACTCCAGCTGTTATTACTAAAACATGTACCTTCAGTTTTACATTGTACACGCGTGATCGTACAAGTACTTTATGCACGTTAACTGCTCCGACATCTGTGAACATCTTCCTGCCTCGATTTAACAATTGACCATTTCCTTAGATGGTTCCTGTCATGTAACCACCCACCCCACCCCACCCCCATCTCATTCTCCATTCCAGCAGGCTAAATGTCAACCTGCTCAATTTCCTGTTCGCTGCTGCTGAAGTGCCTGTCATGTTTTTTTTTTCCCCTTCCTCGTGTTATCTTCATTCTATCTCAGATGAACGGTGCTTTCCACTCGTCGTGGAAACTCAATTGGATCCTTGCATTTCAGCACAATGAGTGGTGGACTGAACATTAATAGACTTTAACTTTACCACACTGTAAGTACACTGCTGGATAATCCAATACAAAGTAGCTGAGAGCACGTGTTGCTTATGTATTCTGTATTCATCGTGGTGACCTTGTGTTGTAAATGTGCGAGCTTGTACTGTATCTTACATCCTGCGTACTTCACCTTGAGTTTTTCTCTCTGCCTTTCTGAAGGCCGTGTCATTTTTTTCTGCTCTTGGATCTTAGCTTTAAAAATAACCCTTCTTCAACAAGAAGACTTTCAGAAAAAGGCAAAAACATCTCACATTAGGTTTTCGATAATAGAGGCTGAAGATTTTTTTTTGAAGTAGTCAAAAACAAGCGAGTGTGCATACGTGTACTTTGGCTTTCTTCAGTGCTAATTTCTTGGCAAAAAGCAGTGTTGCATGCACGCCAGTTGAAAAACTGGAATTTTATGAGATGCTTACTTTTTCAGGCTGTCTAAATTGACACATTTTTATTGTGTTGTTTTATGATTGGATTGAGAAAAAAGCAATTTAAAGGCAGAATGCAAAAAGTGTTTTTCACTGGAAAAATTCCAAGTTTTCTTTTAGTTTGGATAAGTTAAAGCAGATGCTTCTAAATCCCACAAATGTGGACAATTTTCTTCTGCTAACAGCAGTCACTATCACCTATATTCGTTTCAATTTAAAGGCAGAATGCATGTGAGCTAGCTTTCAGAGTTCTTCTGTCAGAGTATAAATCTAAGTTTATAGATTTTATTTGTATTTAAAGGCTTTTAATGCATTTAATTCATTGTGTTAAATCCCCACATAAAGAAGAAACATAGACTGCAGCACTGAATAGTTGCTGTGCGAATGTGTGACAGCTTTATTTCCGTCTTGAAGCACATTTCCCCTCCTGAACCTTCTTTCCACTCTTCCTTTTTTTTCCTGGTGGCTTGAAATTACTTAATTTAATAAAGTACTAATACAGCCACTCCAGGTCATTAAGTCTGTGGGAGACGAAGGCGAGGGGCTTCACCACTAATTATTATGTCTGCGATGTCACCTCCTGCCTCTTCGCCTCACGTGGTGCATGAAGATGGGCGAGGGGTGGAGGTGGGGGGGTGGTGCGTCAAGAGCTACTGAGGGGAACAAAAAAATCGGAATAATGACTAAATAAATGCCATTTACATAAACAATCACCCTGGAATATATTTACCCCTCAACTTATCTCTGTGACTCCTCTTAATTGAAACTTGATCATTCATTGGCAATCAAACTGTACAGAGCAGCACTATTTTTGCCAACCTCCTGATGGGAGATCGCAGTCAATAACGTGATGGAGAGTCATGTTCACATATTCAACGCAGGCCTCCTCCATCTGTCTATTGATAACCTCAGCATGTTAACCCCTCAACCTTCACTGCTCTGAGTCGGCAGATAAGTTGTCTCGGTAGAGCCCCCCCACATCCAGCTGGTTCATGTCCTCCATCGAGCACCAGCATTAGCTGGTGTCAAACAGTGAGACCACAAAGTGAGAATGGAGAGATGAGAGAAAGAGAGAGAAAGAGGGGGGTCTGGAAACATCCAGGGTGTTCTCAAACATATTTTGCCCCAACTGTCCCCATGTTTTAGCTTCCCTTTATCCTCTTTACCATCCTTTCATTTTTTCCTCCCTCTGTCACAGTGGAGTTACTGTAAGATGTGAAATCACCCCGTGGTGTGATCGTCTTTGCCTACTGTGTATCCCACATAATTCCCAGCAAGCTACAAAGATCAAAGTGTGAGCCTATATTTCACATCTTTATGTAAGGGGAAAAAAAACGCAGTTCAGTTATATCCGACCACTTGGGGGCACCACCACCTGTCATGTTTACGTGTCATTGGATCTATGGAAGAAAGTCTGCTTTGCTGCTTGTGTTGACTGTAGGAGCTAAAGGCATAGGTGATGGTTCCTGCTGTGAAAGCATCACAGCTAAGGGGAATTTCCAGTTTGTAGAGTGTAGAGAATGTTACTGATCTTTGGGTGCCCGTCAACCTTTACCTCTGAATTCTTGCACTTCACTCTCAACCTTTCCTGCTTCAACCTCTCATAGGCCACGCTCTCTTAAAGAGCCAGCCACTTGTGTAATACTACAATGATCAGTGCTTTGATAAAGCCTGGATTTTGTTGCGGCGTCTCTCATCAGCACGTTTACAGCCAACCTTGCATCATTCCATGCCGCAGTCCTTCTTTTTATTTAACTTTCTTTCCAATGTGTTGCTCTGCTGTGCTTGCCCTGTTGCGGACATCAGCAGTGGCGGCGGCGGCTTCGGGGGTGCAGAGCGTGTAACCAAGGCTGACACATCGAGGAGGCAGCCATCACCCTGTCCATTAACTCTGAAATCCCGATTCCAGTCAGCTCTACACGCAGCAAAGGCTGTGCACTTTTCGCTGCACTTGCTACACGCTGCGTGCGCACAAACACGCACGCATTCACATTCGACCAAAACGTGCCCTAAAAGGAAATTTTGTGCTTCTTTTTTTTTCCCACAAAAAATTTGGACTTTCTCCAGGAATGAGTGAACGTGTCTTTGGAGAAAGGGAGGGGGAAATACTTTTCAGTGAGGGAGAAATCGGTGGAAAGTGTTTATTTCAAGAGTTTCTCCCTCAGATAGGAGATGACACAAGAGCGAGGAAACATCAGTTGGGGGAGGTGAAGCTGGGGATGGGGGGGGGCGGGGGATTAGGACTAAACTGCCTACTAGAGGGTGGAAACAACATGATAAAAACTGGGGGAAGAAGCCTTACCTGGGAGATGATGTTGGTGAGGATGGGCAGGATTGTTGTGGCAGATACAAATATCAAGGCATGATTGGGACATCCTGAGTAAAACAGAGAAACACAGGAAACAGGAAATGCTGCCTGTCTTCACACTATTCCATTTACTGTTGACTCACTATGTTTGAGTCATGACTAAAGTTATCTCTGTAAGGAGGAGGGGCTTTTAGCGATATCATCTGGGAGGAGCTCAGCACAGAGCTGCTGCTCCCATCCACGACAAAATCGTAACGTGTCCTCCACTCTACACATTAACCGTAAACCAAGACCATCAAAGTCCAGCATAGTGAAAAATGTCTTCATTTTGTTCGTGTAACCCACTTGAGTGTAACACACTTGAGTTCACAAAGAAGTAAAGCTTAGAATCAGCATATTCAACCTCGGCTGAATTAAGATGTGTCAAGACCTTAGATTTGCATCATGTCTCAGTGTGCCGCTTTTCAATTAGCCTGGGCTTAATTGTATCTCTCCAATATTGGAGGGTCCGTCCCTTCTCCATGGCTCGGAGCTTATGCGGTTAGTGCCACGGCTCGTAATTAATATCATTTTAACAATGCATCACGCCCCAGTATTAGTAATCATAGTAATGAGCCGACGGAGCATTGGTTCTGCAGCTCAGACGAAGTTTCGAGCAGATATGATAGGAAATTACATTTGAATATAATCCCTTAAAACAGTTCTCTCTCTCTCTCTGCAAAGCTTTTTCCCCTCCGATATCCTAATGTGTCACTGGTTGCAGTTAGTTTCCCAGAGGGAATATAAAACGTGTAGTGGACTCTTAGTTGGCAGAATAATGAAATTAAGAAGTCAAGATTCGATTTCAGCCTCAGATTTGTGGCTGCATGGCTGGATTTGTCTCCTTCCCAAGAGAGTGTTGAATATTATAGTTAATTCCTCTTGTGTCAATTTTCACACTATTGCCTAATCATCGTGGATTACTTTAATATTTTATTCATGTTGTGTCAAGACATCGAACAATTTGATCAGAAAATATTAAAGCAACATCGCAAACTCTCGTGAACCAACTTCTCTGCAAGCAAGCGAAGCATTCTTCATTCTTTGGCCACTAGATGTCAGCACTGTTTTCCTTTTCAACTTTATTTGCTGAAAGACTGCCAATAGAAATTTGCTAGATCACTAAACGTATAAAAAATGTCCTCTCTTCACATCTTGAGTTATTGCATTGTCTGTTTCCAGATTTTTTATTTTTCAGAGTGACACAGCAGAAACGAAGTCAAGCAATTAGTCTTGGTGCAGGTAGCTAACCTTCCGACTCTTGAAGTGTTCGCTGTAACTTACAGCTAAATGATTGATTGGGGAGGGGCTCTGCAGCCAGCTTTGGGGTTTCCAGGACAAAAATGATGAACACCATTGAGTTTTGAGCTGGAATTACACTTTACTTTACTGATGTATTGCGAATGTTTCATTTTACCTGAGCAGTCCTTCAGAGAAATACCTACCATGTGGCCATTCCTTCCTAAATCTTACATAGAAACCTGTTTTTCTCTATAAATCTACAGTGAAAAAAACAAAAAAAAACAGCTTCCTTCCTGGTGGCTTTAACTCATATTGCCATCAGCAGGCGGGTGAAAATTGCAGCTCCAGCCACGTATCTCTTTTATGCAGGATAACACCATGAGACGTCGTTCGCCCAATCTGTTCCCCGCAGATTCCCCCCCATTGTTGCTGTGTGTTAATCTCAGTGATAACGGCGAGGGACTCGGGCGTCTCCCTATCTGGAGTTCGAATCGATAGGCACTTCCATTTATTGAACATCGACACCGACGGCATCAAAGACAGCTTATGTCTTAAATAAGCTGTGGTACGGCGTGCCGTCTGTCTCTTGGGTGATCTGTCTGTTCGCCGCCTCTCACGCAGACACACGTGCAGACATTAACTCTCCTCTTCACGTAGGCTTTGGATAAATTAGCGCGATCCTGCAGGAAATTTAAACGCTGGGGCGTCTTGCACCCTGGAGCTCGGCAGTCTGGCTCGCCAAAATGATATTGACACTCTCGCATTTCCTGTATACCTCTTCTCTCCGTCTCACTTGTCGTACTCTGCCCCCCCTTCTTCTTCCCTTATTGTTGGGCCTTCATTGCACATAGCAATTGTATTTAAAATCCTTAAATCCTTGTCAAAATTTCTCCCTGCGTGCAGGAGATTACCGTGAGCCAGTATTATTCTGGAATAGCTCTCGCAGGCAGTCTCCCTCCCCACCAACCTTTCAGCATGTACCCCGATTATTACGTTCACAATAGCGCGTAGAAAGGAATGAGTTTTCCTCTTTTTTTTTAAACCAGGTCTCAGAAAACCTGTAAATCAACCTCTGAAGTTGTAGTAATCACTTACTCCCCCAAAAAATGAAAAGGGAAGTGTTTTGCTGCTCAGACTAGCAACAATAAGGATGAATTTCAGCTGGGAGTTTTGTCACAGTGTGCTAGCTCAACCGACAGCCACTTTGTCTGCCAGAATTCACTCGGAGCGTCTCTTTTCTATATAGTTTGTGCTCAGCGAGAGCAATTCACTTTGGGGGCCAGTTGTCCGTAGCCCTGGGTTATGGGGGAATGGGGGGGGGGGCTCGGAGACATCATGGACAAGGGAGACTGAGGAGGAGGAAGATGAGCCCATCTGGCCCAGACAGCTGGGTCCACAGCTGGAGGGACAAGCAGTGACAGCTGACTCACCACACAGTGTTAAGCGGCGGCGATGGATGGATGGATGTCTGGAGGGGTGGGAGAGGAAAAACAAGCATTGGGGAGAAGATGAGTGGAGGTGAGCGAGAGAGAGGGCAGGCGAGCGAGCGAGTGAGCGAGGGGAAAGCTTGCCAGCCTACCGGCCGCATTGTTAGTTAGCATTTGTGTGATGGTTGGGTTTGAGGTGGGAAAACACATCCGTGAAACTTGGCAGGTGTCACAGGTAAACCCAGCTCACGGCATGCAGAAGCAATGCTGCCTCTTGATTTGTTAAAATTGCAGACTCTACCAGGCAGTCGCAGCATTTGATTAGTGATTGATGTGCACTGATTACCATGATATCTCTTTAAGTGGTGTCGGCTGAACATAGATGTGAGTGATTTGAGAGATTAAAAATACATCTGTGTTGTTGCAGCCAGACTGTGCCGAACCCCAAGTGGCTCATTAGGATTGTTTGCTCAGTCACAACTGTCTCTGCTTGTTTTTGCACTGCATTAGGCCACACATGTGCAGCCAATATTGAGCTTATAACGTCCAGCTTTGGATCACAAGTGCACTCAAGTGTGGCAAGAAAGCAAGAACAGAACTTAGTAGATGCCAAATCAGAGTTGCAAAGTTTTGACACCCAAACAATAAGTTAGTTTTTTGTTGTGTTTGGCACATGTGAGTCGACTCTCCCATTTCTGCTTGTGTTTTCAAACATTTTCTTTGGATTTCTGAGTATTTTGTCATTACAAAGTGCACGTTGGCCTCGACAAAGCCACCAAAACACAAACACCTTGGAAATACTTGTATCAAGTGAGAAGCAAATGTGGGACCCAGTGGCAAAAAAAACCCCAGATAAACTGACACGAGACAAAGAACACAGGAGTAAGCAATCAGACACAAGGAGAGGAAGTCAAGGAACCTGAAATGACAGACAGCGCAAGACTTCAAAATAAAACGGGGGAACTCGACAAGACAGATAATGTGACAGCGAGAGAAACTTCCCCCCGCTGCTACGATTGCTCACCCAGACATGCTCCTCACTTGACAAAAAGTGACACCGACACACTATTTCACCACAGGATTCATCTATTCTTCAAGCTCGGATCTCGTGATTTATTGAAAAAAACCCTCCAAAGTTATCTGTGTTCCTGCGACGGTCCACACTTGTTTCAAGACAGTGAATAAATTATTCTATATATACTCCTCCAAAAAGTGCAAATGAGATAAAAGAAATTACTGCAGACAGATCTGCAAGGGAGAAACCTTTATCGTAAGCTTCTCCACCTGTGACCAGCTGGCTTGTTTGATACAAGGGTCACCTCACCCTGGAGTGAGGCACGTCTCATCTGTCCCCGTACTGTCAAGACAGGGGAACCATTTTGACTGTGGCTAAAAAAAAAAAGGAAGAAGAAAAGCGGGCAAAGCGCTGATTCAGCTGAGATCCATCACCCCGAGGGGCCGAGCTGTACCTGTATTTAAATATTCAGCATCCCGCCACACTGATGGATATCAGGTCTGTGTAATTACCAAACACCCAATTTACTGGAACGACGGAGAGCTGCTGCGAGATTGGCAGAAAAACGTCACGTCATTGCTAATGAAACCCTCTGAGAAAATGGCGTTGCTGGTGATGTGTGTGAGGTGGCGGGGGAGGGGAGGGGGAGGGGGAGGTGTGCGCGCGTGAGTTCTATATATTTTTTCCTCCTTATCTCCTTGCTGTCTCCCTCCAGCTTCCCTTGAGGAGATATCATTTCACATGATTAAGATGTGTGCAACCTGCCCCTCCATCCAAGCGAAACAGGAGAACCCCACCCACCCCCACCCCCCCACCCCCTCCTCCCCTCCCTCCTTCAGCTAGTTATCTTTCCTCTCTTGTACCTCGCCGAAGCTCCCCGTGTCACGTTTCTTCCCTTTAATCCCTCCTTCCTAATTACCAAACACGCTCTTCCGGCTTTTTTCATGTCGCTCTTTCATCCCGACCCTTTTGTTTTTCCATCTTCACCTCCTCCGCGCCTCCTCTCCTCCCCTGTCTACATGACAATGTGTAAAATCTCTCTTTCATTACCCCGCTTCCATCTCCCCCTTCTGTTCCTGTTGGCCTGATGTCAAACACCACGGAGAAGCATTTAAATGTACGTTCTTACTTTCCGAAGCTGCTGAAGCCACAATGCTATTAGTGGATTCCTCCACCCATAAATCTACGCTCTAATGCATCTGTCCGCTCCATATAGACAGCTTAATATTCGGCTTTCAGTCTGAGTTGCGTTCCCTTCTTGTGGCTGGCTTTGAAGGCATTGTTGGGTAAATGTATGCATCTGATTACCGGGAGGATAATTGATGCTGGGTTTGTGGAAAACCAATAGATTTTAATTACAAAACCTCCCTGAGAGCAGCGTATTAAAGTAAGTAAATAAACAGTATGAATCAGATTACGAGCCGCATACTGGCTGCAGGCCCACGCTACTGTCTGTCCCTGGCTGACAGTCTACAATGCAGTCATTGGGCGGGGAGCTTTTTTTTTAAAGAGGTGTGGTCAAATGAAGGAGTAGCAAGCCTACAGCGGGACATAACGTTTAGTTTTAGCAGTTCTAAGACAATCAGAGCAGTCGGTGGGTTCTCCATTCACTGGTCTTAAAGATCTTGAATGCAAATGATCCAAATGAGCAGCAGGTTGAGGAGCTCAGAGTAGAGTCGCTGCTCCTTTCCTTTCAGATTCCTTCTAAACATATCCCTGGGGAGAGGTAAGGAAACAGTCCGTCAAGTGAAGCCAGTGTCAAAGTTTCTGGAATAGAAAGCCAATTTAGACTTTTTTTGAAAGGAACGCGATCAATCTGCATTCCGTTGATCAATTTTCAATGATTTGTCATTTTTGCTCCAAAGGTTCCAAAACCTCTAAATATTGACGTGGAATATATCTATACTTTGCCAAATCGTACAGTGCATCACTTTTTTTTTTCCTGGTTTGATTTCATCCCCACAGGGCTGACTGTCTGTTACTCCATTGTAATTTGATTAGCAAATATTACTCTGTTGATTTTTGGCAGATGTTAAACTTTGCTTTCAGAAAAAGTAATTGAGCAGCTGTCATAATAAATGAAGTAAATTATCTTCTTTTGAGAGCTTCGCCTTTTAAGCACTTCGCGAGACTGTGAGCTTCTGTGCCGACCAGCCTGGAGATATTGTTAGGAACCAGACGACTTAATGTGGAGCGAATCCCCACAAAAAAAAGACGACTTGCCAGCCTGTCAGGCACTTTCCCTTTGTCTCCCCTTGTGAGTTGTTCGGAAGGGACAGTAGCTGGTGGAGAGTGAGACTTTGGGACCTTGGAGACCCCAAGGATCTGCCTTAGGGGGTGATTGGCGAGCATGAAATCATCGGGCGTCATCCAGACAATGTGGTAGCTTTTGGGTTCTTCTCAAGGGTGAAACACTCAAACTGACAGTTTCCACAAATGGAGACGATGACGTCAGCATGAAAGCTCCATTGTGAGAATCTGTAATTCTCCCTTGAAGTGAGGTCTTCTGCATTGTCTTGGCATCACTGTGGTTTAGTCACATCTGGAAGTGCCAAAGCAGATAAGAGTCTGAGTTAAAATCAGGCTGATGTTTGGGAGTTGAGAACAACTCACTAGTTGGAACATAACGGTTTGACCAGCACTGAAGCTGTTGGCAACAACTTTCAGCCAACTGCTGAAACCTTTGAACAGAGACTCACCACTGCAACTCAGTGGACAAAAGTGTCTATAAAGTGATCAGACAAGTTTGTCGTCCTACCCAGGTAATAATTAGACCAGCCTGTAATTGTTCCCGTCTCTGTTTACTGAGCATCTTCTGTTTTGGATTTGAGTCAAACAACGCCAACTTCCCTGTTTGTACTCTCCAGCAGAGCGATTTATATAAGCAGGCCAACACAGTGGCTCAGTCTGGAGGAAGCTTCCCAGCAGTGGACTTACATAACAGGCTAACGCGGGGCCTGGGCGTGCAGAGAAAGCTACTGACGAGCACAAACAGGAGACTGGAGTTAAAAATTGATGACTTGCTTTTTGTGTTTTGCTCTTCCCCCCTCTGCGCGGGAGATTCCACTTGTCCTAGTTTCCTGACCTCAACCAGCGGAAAGCCTCTTCTTCTTCATCTTCTTCTTCTTCAATCTTCTCCATCCTCTTTGGGTGTCACTGCTGCTCACTTCCTTTAAATAGATGCACACGTTGAGACGGCGCAGGCGAGCGGCGCTGACTGTGCGATTCCCTGTCTCCAAATTAAATTCCCCCGTACTTTCTGCTTTCTGTCATCCGCACTTTCAACCACAAGTGCTGTTTGAGGTCTAATTAATTAGGTGTATAATAGCAAGAATGTTTCCTCTGGATTAAGACTGCGGAGGAGAAGCTTTGATCCTCCGTCTGTCAGTAAACTAAGCCCTGTTCCTCCATCTATGACCTCACTCTCCCTGAGGGTTTAGGAGGGGTTGTAGTCTCGCTGTTGGAATATTTAGCATCAGAAGCGCGCCAGATTTTAGGCACTGATGTGACAGTTGAACAATATGGGTGTCTGTCAATTGTGAGAATACCCCAGTGTATGTCTGAAGTGATTGCTCACCTGTGTGTGTTTATGTGCTCGGTTTTCCTTGTGTTTTTGTTTTTTTTCCCCCCCGGTGCCGTAGGGAAGGGTAGCAGCAGGTGTTGGCAGTCCTCAGTGGTTTTCATTATAATGAGTTCCCAGTTTACGTGAGGTCCTCTAAAGGGAACCTTTACGGTGATCAGCTCCCAATAAACAACATCCCTTTTTCCATGCAACATATTTACTGACGATATTTACTGAAAAGTAGATGCCGATTAAGAAAATAACTGGAGTTCTTTCCTTTTATTTGTCTCCAATGAGCTTCCTGTTTCCAACACTTTACTGCGATTCCCTTTCATCCATTTACTTTCCACAAGCTTTTATTTTACAGGTATATGTTGGAATAGTTATCAAAGCTTAGAGGTTCAAGCGTGAGCACATGTTTTGATCCCCTAATGTATTTAGATTCATCTCGATAGTTAGACTTTCAGGAGCTTCTTAGCTCGCCATGCTTCTACGCTTGACTTCCTTCCACTGGAAGGTTTCCTTTTTGATATGGGGTGGAGACAGGCTCCTCCCACCTGGCAGAGTTGCTTGCGTGAGCGAAAGAGTAATAGTCCGGGGCTCCGTTGGAGGACCCGCACTTGTCTTCTCCCATCAGGCCTATTCTTCATGCTTCCTTGTCTCCAGCACTGAGCTCCCGTCCCAGCTGCTCTCTCTATCAGCCATGATTTATCTGATACACAATCTCCATCCATTTCTCCCTTTCTGTCTCTTTCCTTCTGTCTCAGTTTCCTCCACATGTCCCCCCCTATTGAAGCCCATCCACATCTCTGTGTACGCTGGCTCCGTCGTTCTCCTCCTCATTATATCGAACCACATGTTTTTTTTACTATTACTAACTCTGCCTGCCTTTTTTCCCTGCGTGGCCCACAGCCAGCACACTGCATGCTTACTTGCTAGGAACAGCAGAAAATGAGGACATGGTGTGCGAGGAGAAAATAAAAAATCTAAAGCGGGCAAAAGCTGAAGATGCAACGAAGGGTTAAGGCAGGAGGTCGAGGGAAGGGGATTTATACATGACAAAAGATGGCTGGGTGGATGAGACCACTGGAACTTGAAAAGCAGACAGATAAAAGATATGACTGCCCAAAGAAAGAAGAGTTGTCACACTTTCTGTGATGCATTTAACCTGGAAGCACATGCAGCTGGTATGGCTCTTGTGGCTGACTGTGACTTAGGTTCCAAGTTAGATAAGTAATTTTTAAGTTCAGTTTATTTGCTAAAAAATTGATTTGAATTCTTCAAAAAGGTGAAAATGTCAATAGCTTATTTTGCTTCATAGATATTGTTAACATGTGATTGCTGCATTATAGTTAAGATTTAAATGAAAGATTTGTAATTTTTACATGTGTGGGTTTCTTTTTAAGTGTAGGAGCAGATGTTGCACAAAGGTGTGTGGTATTGGGTTGTTCTTTATCTGCATGTTTGCAGGTGAAGTGTCTGTAATGTGATTTGTGGATACACACACCTACACAGGAGTGTTTGTGTGTAGCTTTACCAGCGGATGGGCTTTGTGTGTGTGTGTGTGTGTGTGTGTGTGTGTGTGTGTGTGTGTGTGTGTGTGTGTGTGTGTGTGTGTGTG
>JAUESF010000057.1:1411790-1473718 GCA_032274765.1 Malacoctenus tetranemus
TGTGTGTGTGTGTGTGTGTGTGTGTGTGTGTGTGTGTGTGTGTGTGTGTGTGTGTGTGTGTGTTTGTGTGTGTGTGCGTGCGTGCGTGCGTGCGTGCGTGCGTGTGTGCGTGTGTGCTTGCACGTGCGTGTGCGAACAACAAACCAACATGCGTGTGTGCCGCCCGTCCTTCCTGTGCCTGTGCTCTCCTCCTTCAATTCTCTTCACTTATTCCCCCTCCCACTCTCTCTCTCTCTCTCTCGCTCTCTCTCTCTCTCTCTCTCTCTCTCTCTCTCTCTCTCTCTTTCTCTCTCTCTCTCTCTCTGCTTCAACCAGACACACACAAACATTCTCTCTCTCACCGTCTCCGCTCTGCCCTGTGTATCACTGTATCATAGTCACGGTCGGTGCATTTTAAGGATCCGAGTGCGTCCACATTTCCCTGCGTGTCTCTCTGGCTCTGCCTCTGTCCGTCCGACTCTTTGGAGCTTTGGATTTTTTTTTCCTGGTGGAGGGGGGTCTTTATTTTTCTACCCCCTCTGCCCTGCCCAGTACGAAGTGCTGTTGCCGCTCAGGGAAGGGAGGGAGGGAAGTGGAGGAGCGAGAAACCGGCTGGCTCGATCGGAGGAAGAGGAGACGGGAGAACTGTGCGGGCAGGAAGGATGCGCTCGTTGCTGCAGCTTCTGATTCAATTAGCATGAATTTCACAGCAGAGGCAGGAGCAGCGGCAGGAGCAGCGGCAGCAGCATCGTCAGACTCTTTCTGCGAGCCAGCGGCGGCACCAGCACCCTGTGTCGGAGGAGCTCCGCTCAGAGGAACACGGGCTGCTTCTCATCCGGAAAGCGGTGTTTGAAGGAGGGGGGGTAGAAAGAAAAAAACAACCTGACTCCTATCCTCGAAGGGAGCGAGGAGCCACCGCAAGTAGGACGGAGCTTTGCTTACAAGTCTGAGGATTGTTGTGCTGAACTGAACAGCAGCCACTCGGATGCTTGGGTTATGGTTTAATCCTGTTAAGGTGTCTTCTTGTCTGCGTTGCATGACCCATATTGATTTATTTTGTCAGGAAAGAAGAGAGGGGATTCAACGCTGCCATACTTGGAAATAGCAAACCGTTTTTGTCCTAGTTCACAACAAACCCCCTCCATCCTTTTCCTATCTTTCTTTTTGCCTTCCTTTATTCTATTCATCCGTCCGTTGTTCTCCTCGCTCTCGGGCGGCGCGCTAAGCAGGATTCGGAGCTCCTTCGGGGGATCCAGAGCCCCGAAAACAGGATTGAGCCTTCATCGCAGCACCGTTTGCCTCTTGGCTCGTTTCGCTGCCTCTCCCTTCCGCACTCCGAGTTCACTCTGTTCAAGTTGAGTGGGGGGGGGCAGCTCTAAAAAGGATGGCGGGAGTCTTTTTCTCCACCGTCGAGGCTTGGATTATGGGTGGAGAAGCCCTCTGAAGAACTCCCCGAGGAGGAGGAAAACCCAGATGAACAATTAACTCCGAGAATCTGTACACGAGCTAAGATAGAGCCTTTTGTTTGCTCAATCTTTGGGGCCAAACTGTGATTGTTTGCTTCAAGCTGCTGAGGGAAGTTGCACGCCAAGCCAAAAAAAAGGGGCGAAGTTGTCTACAAACCGGTTGAATTTCTTGAGGAGTGGAGTGGGAGTTGTTGCGGCCTCTGCAGGATCAATTCAGAAGCTTTTGGATATCAACACAAACTGTTGGAGATTTTTTTGAGGGTCTTTTTGTTTCAGGAAGGATTTTGTCCCATTTTTCTGCCGATTTTTTTTTTGTCTTTTTTGGGGGATTTTCAAGGATTTTTTTTCCCTTTTCTTGGCTTATATTCTCTTGATTTTTGTTTTTGTTTTTTGTTTTTTATTTTTGTTCCCCTCCCCGGGCTGGAAGGCTGGGGATCATGGGCCCTGGATTCCTTTGAGATGTACGCTTCCTGTTTGTGTCGTATGAGGGGGAGGGGCCTCCTGGTACTCTCGGACCCCGCCCCCACGGAGCAGGAGGTGGAGGTGGAGGTGGACGGAGGGTTGCTACTGGTGTCCAGGCCAGCCGCGGCGTCGCCCGTGGTGTGGGCCAGCCCGGCCTTCCTGTTCCGGCTCGTGCTCTCGCTGGCCCTGCTGGTGTTCCCGTGTCCAGCCGTGGCCGCCCGAGTCTCCTCCTCCCTCAGTACCACCCACCACGTCCACCACTTCCACAACAAGCATGGCACCGTGCCCATTGCTATCAACCGGATGCCCTTTCTTACACGTGGGGGCCATGGTAAGACCACTTTGTTTTTGCTGCTTTTGATCAATCCGTGGCTGATCAGTGAGACACCAGATTGACTGAAGCGAAGGACATGGAGCAAAGGAATCAGTAGGAGTTAATTTTCTTTGAGAGCTTGATTAATGGTGGCAATGAGCTCTAAGTCAAGTACATAAGTCCAGGCGATTGGTTCATCCATCTATTGATCTCTTTCATCTGTGGAAAAGGAGTGAAGCCAGGTGCGGGCAACCAGTCTCGTCGCCTCAGCTCCCCAAAGCCCAGAGTCTCACTCCATGTCCCTGTGCTGGCAGATGATGCTTCTGGAAGCTGTGCCCTTCTGGGCTCTTTTCCTTTTTTCTCGTAGCACATCCCAAGCCAGCTGAGGTTTTCTTTCAAGTTGCGCAGCCATCTTAGCTCTGTTGATGTATTGAACTGTGGCCAATTTAAATTCATGTAATCGGCACCCGAAGCGTAATTGTTGACGCGCAATGGCGGGGTTTTACTCAAAGGGAGCGTCCTCCCTCGCCCAGGCTGAGGAGGTGACGCTAAGCCTCACGTGCCGTGTGTCACGGAGCGTTGTACTAGTCAGGAGGAATCCACTGGTAATTGCCTGAGCGCCCCTGATTTCGTCCTACTTTTCACAGTATATGTCTTTGGCTCAGTGCTCTGTGGTGCATCAGTTGCTGCGCTTGTTCTCAGCCTAAGCTGTCAGGGACAAGGCAGAAATTTCACACTGACGATTCCTTTGATGTTCCCCAACCCCAGCTTCTATTTCTCTCTTTGCGACCCCCCACCCCCACACTCACACACCCTCGCCACCCCACCCTTTCTCCCTTGAATTTATTCCCCTCGCTGCGTTCAGCACCCTCTACATACATTACTTTGACAGGAGATGCTAATAGCATTTATTGATTCCTCAGCATGTTCATGCTCATGTTGTTCCATTTGCATCCACTTAGTGATTCTCCAACAAGCCTCTACTTCTGCCTCCGTCTTGTCTGCTTCTGTCTCTAATCTCCACCTTTCTCTCTTGCCTGAGTAAACCCATGATCTGTTTCAATCCTCTTTCCTTTTTTTTTCTCCGGTGTCAGACTTGCAGAGGAGTCTCGCGTCGCCCTCTGCGGTCGTTCAGTTTCGCGGCGAGCCTCCCCAACATGCCTCACAACCTCCGCACAGACTCCGCATAGCATGCGCGTTGCCCACCGACAGCTACATGCGCACACATCCCCCCCAGTAAAAGTGTGACTGAGCACACAAATGAGGGCTGACATGTGTGATGGAGGTTATAGCAAGGAATGTTCTCAGTGTCTTGTCAATGGCAAATTGATGAGCTCAGGCTCACAGGGGAGGGTGGGAGCTCAGGGAGGTGGGCGGGCCCCTTCTCTTTCCTTTTTTTTTCTCACTTCCTGACGTAGCAAAGTCTAATATGTCGGCTTTGCCCTTGCAAGGTTCAGGCTGATTTAGATTAGTAGATGGTCTTTGGCTCCTTTTCAAATCATAAACTGCCAACTTCGATTAATCTGGAGTCACTTTCAATATTAATACCAGCATTGATTTCTGTGCACAACGTGGTTGTCGTTAATTTCAGAATTAAAACGTTTTCCATCATGTGGATGCAAAGAACTAGAAATTGAAGGTACGTTATTTATGGGTTAGGCGCTGCCCTGTTTGTGCATCTGTCTGTCCTTGCTGGCTCTCACTAACTTTTCAATTGCTTATAATCATTTTTTTAAGGGTTTTTCTTCTATCATCAATCGACAATGGATCAATGGTCATGACTCACTTGACTATGTTGTTTTTCTAGTATGATAATTTGTGTATTTTGGCATTAAAAAAAATCTCTTTGTGATGAACTTTGAATTTGAGGTAAGATTACTTGTCCATTATGAGGCTCACACCAACTCACACATTCACCCACACATTTAAGAGTGTATAAAACAACAAGTTAAACTTAGCTTTCAACCTATCAAATGTGTTCTTATATATCCAGAGAAATCTTACATACACACAAGTGGAACATCTAAGCTGCAGACTGAGGAAGGACCAGCAGTGATTTCTGTTGCGTAGATGGGAGCGGGAGGATCTCATGTTGTGTCCAACCACTGCTGTCTGGACGGTGTCTCGCCTTTCTTATTGGCTCTCCATGGTCATGGCCGATGCCTTCCAATCATTACGATCTCCGGTCGTGTTCCATCCCAGTCACCGCCCGCTCATGTTGCCTTTTTTCAAATCAAACTCCTGCCGGCTGGTTCATCAGAGAGAAAACGCCGAGCAGCGTCAGCACCCGAGCAGTATCTCTGCACTGAAATGGCAGCTCCAACTAGTGTCTTCTCTCTATTTTCCTGCCTTCTCCTCTGTGTAGCTTGGATAATTGGATTGCACCTCTCACATCTCGAGTTGCTAAGCTATTTAAATTGACATAATTAACATAAAAATGTTCTCTGGCTCTCTCTCGGTGGATTCATGGCTGTCAAAAGACATTGGCCTGTAAGAGAAATGGCCTGTTTGCCCTGCGAGAAGAAAAAGACAGCATTTCCATTGGAAAAAAAACCTCCCGCCCGGCGCTGTTTCGGCCTGTCAGTCCGTTGTGTTTGCTCTGCGTGTGCTGCAGGTTTGACAAATATGCATTAAGGAGACGTAGATTACATATTGAGTGGAAAAAGCTGCTGAAGCTCAGGCAAGATGGGGAAGTTATTTGGTTGATTGGTTGGCTGCATTCGTCGCTCTTTTATTTCCTCGCTGGCACTATGCAGCAGCAGTTACTAATGTACGCCTACACAGCAAACGCTTCTTGTTGGGTTTTGTGTTGTTTTTAGTCGCACACTTCCCAGCGATTTTATTATGTGCTACAAGACAAGTACGCACATGTTAAAACACAGCTCTTGTGTGGGGAGTCAACGACAGTTGCCATCATAAATACTTCCATCGCAGCCCAACGTATCGAGTCCTCGTCTGAAATGCCAGCTCTCCACGTATTGTCAAACCGAGTGGCGTGGCTTATTACCAGCGCTAATACCCCACTCTGTGATAAGGGCCCACTTGCTTCAAAACATTTTCACTCTGCAGTTTCTCAACTGGGTGTCACTGTCACAACATTTTGGAGGAGCCTTTTCTTAGCCATCCCAGACTCTACACACTTTTAGAGCAGCACAGTCGAGTCTTGCGGTGGACGCAGCAGATGCTGCCAGCTGCACCAGAGCGAATGTGAAGCCAGCACTGGCTCCTCTGAACGCAGACACCTGCAATTCATTTGGCTGTCACTGAGGCCCTGAACCCCCTCCCCTTAGGGAGGAGGAGGGGAGGGGGGGTTTGCATAATGTTCAGTGAAACTCAAGGCCCGGGTCCCACCACCTGCTGCTCTCTTCCCACTGTGTCGTGATGATGCTACATCTGTCTGGATGTGCTCGCGCAAAGGCCATGCTGTGCTCACTTTCCGCCACACGCCCACCCTCCTGTGAACACACCCTGCAAATGCAACCGCAGTCTTATACAATACATGTGATTGTGCGCAACAGAATGGAGGATGTATAACAAAAGTACATGTTTTATTATGATACACTGTCATGGCGCTGCAAAGGCAGGTTTAAAATCGCATAAGAGACAATTTGGCATCACAACTACTGGGTTGGTTTCCTCAATCATCAGTGTACAATAAGCATGTAGGTCAAACCTGAATGATTTAAGCAGGTTTTGGAACCAAACTTAACAGTTGCCTTACTTTCCAACTAAACTCTTCATAGCTTTATGTACATGACGTCAAGCTGGCACCTAAACTCCTCCCACTGTGACCTCTTTCATACTCGAGCACTTCATATTGGTCCGATTATATAGCCAGAGATGCTGGGTTGCTCCCTGATTGACGATCTGCATTGTTGCCATGAATGAAAGGATGCTCCGAGACGCCTCTCCCGGCAGCTACCAATCGCAGCTTTCTATATGTGAAGCAGTTCATTATAGTTTATTCATATGCTGCAATGCTTCATCCTCATTGCTCTGATTACAGCTAATTTGAGAGTCCTGACCGCTGATCTGTGGCATTTTACTGGGCTGCCTGCCTGGTGATAAGTGACCCCTTTCTACACTTAGATGTGAGCGCTTTCTCAGTAACTTGCACTGGCCGTGCTCTTCGATCCACTGGGAGATATTGATGGTTGCAAAGTGTTTCGCAATGCTCTGTAAGTCTGTACAAACATGTTGCATTTTAAGTTATTCCTGTGATCCTCGTGCAATATTCCTACTTCATGCATGAATACATGAGCTCTGCAAATAGAGTGAATGCTTTGAGATTTAAACAACCTACAAAATTCCAAATATAAGCTAATAAGCTTTGCCCCGGGCTCGTTCATGCGTGCGATCAGAATTGTTTCGCACCAGTGGTGTGACTGCGCTTTTGTTGGTGCGCCTGTGTTCACAAACACACGTGCAAACACACATTGTCACACACCTGCACACACTTTTTTTTTTTAATCACTGTGGATTGGGAAACATAGAAAGTAAAACGTTTGCCAACGCCAAGTAATCCATACCTGAACGCCCCAATGCATAGGGCTAACAGGATTAAAAAGCTAATTTTGATTCAGGCTGTCACTGATGTTTTACATGGAGGGCTTCCAGGAGATTTCACTGCAGGGGCGGATCACTTCGTCCTTGGCAGTGGACAGAATCCATCCGCTGGGGCTTTCCAGGAGCGCGCCTGGTGTTGTGCATACACATGGGTGCATTAGCATACACCTCGAAACGCCGGTTGGTATTTATGGAGAACACTCAGGAGGTTCTCCAGTAGCAGGCTGTAAGCGGACCTTTTTTTCAAGGACTGCCGGCATCGTTTGGTCTAGCCTAGGGAAGTGAGGTCAGACTGGTTGAGGGAGAGTTAATGGATCCAGGAAGTGAAAGCAAACACAGGATTACCTTTAATCAGGCTGGGCTGTAATTACAGCTGCTTAAACATAACCCAAACTGTCTTTTAGCTGCGCTTGGCGGTTCTTTTGTGCGCTTTTGCCGATCTCAAAAAATGTCTTCTCTCTTCCCTTTATGTCCAAACTTGCAATGTGGCCATCAAAGCAAAACACTCCCACTGTTATCTCTCCGGTAAAGCTTTGTTGACTGCTAGCCGTAAAAGGAAAATTATATTGCTTTTTGTTGTTTTCATTCAAAATTGCAACACAGCTAGTGGAACTGAAAAATAGAGGGCTGCGTAGAGATAAATAAATAATCTAAATCGGAGCATAATATGCAGGTTGCTGCATGCTGTAAAGCTCACAACATTTACAGCCATTTAGAAAATGATGGCAAACATGTTTGTCCACATTTAATTATACTATAAAATGACCTGCGGCCGTGGGGGCAGCACTCGATGGCGCCTTTGTTGATGTTAATTGCAGGGCTGCGGCAGTGAATTGCGCCATCCCCTCCTTTTTCTTCTGGTTCTCTGGTAATCATGGCAACCTACCTCGCAAGCGCCCTTGAAGTAATTGGAGAGATATTGTATATTTGCCCGTTTTGACCTCGCCATGAATTCAGTCCCCTCATGTTGTCTTCTTGGGCCGGATTCCTTTGCCTTCTCTACTTTGAGCACATAATTGCAATCCCATTAATTATGTAATTTGGTGAGTTGGCATCTTTCTGAGCACTTCTTCACTGAGCATAAACTGCCGTTTTTAAGCCCACGTCTCCCGTCCGTTGAGATTTCGAACCTGTTTGTGTTTTTTCAGCTCGCGGTGTCTCTCCTTATTGCTGCCACGATTTCGAAGTTCCACGGTCCGCTTCCTCCCAGTGAACAGGCCATGTTTGTAGTCCTCTGTGTGTTGTTGTTTGTTTGGCATTGACCGCGCACGCATACAGATGAGGTCAGCTGGCTGCCGAAAGAAACCCACCTACGCCCGAGTCTTGTGGTCCGGAGGGCTTCAGACGAGCCCGCCGGTGTGTGTGTGGCCCTCGCAACTCCTTCACCCCATCCTTGTCCCCCGCCAGCGGCCTGTATGACCGGTTACTGTGCTAATGACAAGCTGCTATGTTTGATAATCACCACTTTATCTGCGAGCTGCAGTTGGGGGAGGGGGAGGGGGGGTCAGGTGCGTCGTGAGTGTGCGTGTGCGTGTTGGGGGGGGGGGGGGCGGTTGAAGCGCTCTCCTTTGAGAGTCAAGTCACAACCCCTCTCTTTCAGAGAACGCCATTAGTATTCATGATTCACCCCTCTGCACGAAGTCCAAGGCGCACCACCGCATGCACGGACACGCGCATCGTGATGAGAAACAGAAAGGACGCCTCAGGTGTTCTGGCCAGTTAAGATAAGCCTGCTGGTTTGACATTTTCTGTCCCGCGCCCACACACACGCACGCTCACACCTTTCCACCCTCTTCCCTACACCTGAGCACTGGCGCTGCCGTGAAAGGGAGCCTATTTGAGGTGAGAGTTGCCAGGCTGCACCCTTCCCAAAGGCTGCCAGAAGTCTAAAAATGGAGCAAGCGTGTCATCAGCTCCCAGTTAGTGCTGGGGTTTTTTGTGAAATTGGTGAGCCCACCATCGAGGAAGCTTACTTTATCGTGCTCTCTGTTCCACATAACTTCCCAGTCTCTCGCTCAATACTTTGTGCTGGTGCAGCTCTGACATTTTATGTCACACGTTGCTGGAAAGTGGCTGTTTCAAGATGCACTGCAGCAAGTTGAATCCCACATTTCAGTTGTCTGATACCACAAACTCACTCTGGCAGCACCCTCAAAGTTCAGTATGTCTGCGGTTTGTGTGTAGGTGAGAACAACTTCCCTTGTGATGGCGCTCTCTCTCTCTCTCTCTCTCTCTCTCTCTCTCTCTCTCTCTCTTTCTCGGATGAGTATTTGCAGCCATCTGACAGCTCGAGGCCGAGGGCTAAAGTAAGACCCGTGGGCTTGTCACCCACTTGTTTTGGCTATAACTACTAACGAAAGAATGGCAGACTGTCTCGGTCAGCATGCCAACAGGCAACAATGTGAGGGGATCACAGCAGATACAGGAGTGGATTTGATGCTTTAAAGTCCCAGCCCTGCTACAAAAAGGTATGTAACTGATGGTCAAATAAAGTTTAAAAAAATACGCTGTCAAAAGACATTAAATATGCTAAGAGAAGTGAGTCATCCGCTCCGTCCCTAAAAGGAGTAACCATCCTGATCTGTTGTCATACTTCAGTCTAGTTATACATCCTCATGTTTATGTTTGCTTTAACAGGAGCGTGCTGGGTTAAATCAAGCACATGCTCAGAACAGTCACACCAATCACCCCTGCAGTCGCACGTGTGCAGCTACTTTACCGGCATTTTCCTCTCGCCTGCCAGGAAAAGTGATTCGGCCCATCTCGCTCTTGCATGTTCAGCCACAGACGCAAAATAAGGTGTCACACGCTGCTGGCGCCCACCAGATGAACGCAATCCCTCCCGGGGCAGTCATTCATACCTTTTCTATTAAGGTGGAAGGACCGGGCGAGGGGAAGAAAGATAGCACTCGGCCCGGCCGTTGCGTTCAGGTCGCTCCTCTGCCTTGGCTTTGATTAATGCCCCATCCAGAGCACGAGAAGCCGCGCACCCGTCCATGTGTCACAAACTAACTGATATGAATGGGGATTGCATTTGAGTTTTTATTATTTGCCAGTTTCCTGTTAGTCGTACACCGAGTTTGAACAGGCAGCTGAAGCCTCGCCGATGACAGCACGCATTTCCTGTCTCAAATCCTGAGAACGGCGCCTCGTGAAAGAGTAATTTGTTTTCATAAATTACATTCTCCCCTCGTCTTGTTTTCTCTCTAACAAACGGGATTGCAGCAGTGGCAGGTGCAGTCACGTCACACTTTCTCCTGGGTCCCGACAATAAACCGTTCCCTTCTTGAGAACGAGCCCTCTGAAAATTTGTTAAAAGTCGCCACTGGGCTCGAGGGAAGCGACATGGTTACTCTGTAGTGTGTGGCGGCGAAGGTGGGTGGGAATGAGAGCACATGAAAGCGCTGCGGGCAGATCAGTTGGGGGTGCACGGCGGCGTGGGCAACGCCTCGGCTTTGTAGACAGCAGAGACGAGGGGGCCAGATCTTCAGAGGGCGCGGTGATGTAAGTCTGCTTTAATTATTTAGCCGTCAGATATTAAAGCGGTGCAACTTGGGGGCCCCCGCCAAGTATTTCAGTCTCCACTGGGAGTGCTCGCCATTAATAAACAAAGTGGCTTATATTATGCATGACTGGTGCTTTGAAAAACCGCCACCTCTTTCGCTCTGCCCAACCCAAAGGAGTTTTAGGAAGTGGAGGAAAACATTTTCAACAGCCTCTCGTCTAAAAGAACACACGCCGTCATTCGGCTTTCCTTCTCTTCCTCCCACCTGCTCTCAAGACGCCCTCCATTGTGCTTCTTCCAAATATTGTCATTCAAAACCCAGCAACCACCAAAACTACCAAATGTCAGATCATGTCAAAATTTGTATAAATCTGTGCAGGAAGCAGTAAAGGTGTGTAAAGGCGCTGAGAGCATTCTCAAAGATTAAGAAATAAAAGTAGATTAATACCAAATATTCATCGATCAATAATGTATAACATACTTGTTGGGAAAGCACAGACAATGTGCTTTACATATGCAAAACACAGAAAAAGAGATTTTACATAGTTTCAGACTGAGCCTCGGGTATTGTGTGTTTAGGCAGGATGCCATTCATACAGTAAATGTGCAAACTTTGAATACGCCCCCCCTCCTCCCAGATTTGCTCCCCCTAGGTCCCTAAGTCCATATGTTTCACTGATGAGACTGATTTGTAAAGACAAGCATTACATCCATTTTCTGGAGAGATACTGATATCAACATTAACCTTTGCTGGTGGATGAAGCCGTCCAAATGTGATGCAATGATGGGTTTTTAACCTGAGGCCTGTGTAGAACAGAAAATCCGATAACTTGCATCTTGTTCACTCTGAGAGAGCGTTTAAGGGGAGGCGATGCTGCCATAGTATCTCCAATCACCTGCAGAGATGTGCAGGGATTTTATATCCAGAGACCAGTTTCAGGGTGCCGGTGAACAATCTGGGTTTGATTTGCAGTTGGCACATGGCAAAGATGGGGATGATTTACGAGTTGGGCGCTCCTAGTCCTTGAGGGTCCCAATTTGGCTTGTTTTCAATGTCTTTCTGCTCCAACACACCTGAACTAAATGAACGTGCCATCATGGAGCTCTGTAGGATGCCTGATAACGAGCCCGTGTCACAGTTAGGGGCTGCGACACATCTGAATAAGGCAGTACTGCAGCCCCAAGGACTGAGAGTGCCCACCTCACACCCCTCTGCAGGAAAGACTCGTAAATGTGGTTTTTAACACTCCAACCTCCTTCTACCAACCTTAAAGCCGCAACCCGTCAACGGTGCATCCCTCCTTTACCACAAGCAGGAGATAATGTGATTTGAATGGACTCTCACTGACGGAGCACATTATGCCACTTGAGTTGTCTCAATATGCTTTACATGATTAGTCACATTCACCCATTAACTCACACAGTGATATTCACGGTGTCCTCGCAGACCTTTGGGAGCAATTTGGCCTCCGATGTGTCGCCCTTCTAATGGAGGGGGAGGGGTGGGGACTGGACGCTCACCTTGGTGGGTTTTTGAGGAAGGTATGATATGACTTGCTTCCTCTTTTGAAGCAAATTTATTCTTATTATTGCTTTGAAATAGTTTTTTTCTGACTCAGGTGTCAGAAGCATGACTAATTTTACTTGTGCGTAATTTTTTTGATCTATTTCCATCGTTGCAGTCGGAGATAAAAAGGACGTCAAAAAGGGTTTCCTGTAGAAATGAACAGCATTCTCCAGCATGTGAAGCGTTGGAATGTGATAAACTGCTTCAACATAGGTTCACCTTTTCATCGTTTTTCTATGATGGGATTTAGAAAGAGAGAAAAAGGCATCTGGAGAAAGCTCAACTGACAGAAAGCCCCCCCTGCTGCGTTGCTACATACACCTCATCACATAAATCCACATGTACATGCCAGCACACGCCCCCTCACGTTCTGCCGGCAGAGAAGAACTTTGCGGAGCCCGAGTGAACTTCAGAGATCTCTTTGTCGCGTATTCGCCTGACACATCTGTGTCAGGGTTGCGGCGGCTGACGGAGGCGCCATCCATCACCGTCACTTCCCCCCCCTCAACCCCATCCTGCCACTAACCACTAATGTGCCCACAAGTCATCCCTGCATGCGGCTCCCATATCCGCCAGGGGAGGGGTGGTGCGCGACGTGCGCAGGAAATGAGAAAGAATGGAGGGAGAGAGTGAAGATTAATAGAAGAGGGAGAAGAAGGGGGGCAGCCACAGCGGGGGACACGCAGGAAGGTTGCAACGTGAAGGAGAGTGGGAACTACAGAGGGTGATGGAGTCTCCGTATGGCACGTTTGAAGCCTTAACTCATCTTCTTGCACACAGAGCCTTGACACACTTAAATCTTTCCTCCAGGGTCTTTGGGGAGGTTGGTGGTGGTGGTGGTGGGGGGGGGGCGACCGAGATGAACCGCGGCACTGTCAGAGCAGAACCACGGATCGTCGAACCCCCCCACTACTTTCCACTCGGCTCCTTCCATTCCGCTGCGCTGCCATCTTATCCCAGCCTATCAGTCATTTCGCTGTGGAAATAGGTTATCCACCGGCGCGCTCAGGTGGCCGTCCCATTTGGGGACTGACCAAAGGGTGCACTCGACTTTACAGCTATTTTCAAAAGGGGGGGCCGCGGACCTCAGGCTCTCAGTCTTCTACACTTGACGTGTTCGGAAAAAATCCATTGACATTGATCCTTTTCCACCACCACACGCACAAGCATCATGGTTAAGATACCTGTCAAATGAGGCTTTTATCACCGTCTTCCAATTTTACTGCTTTTGCAAAGGCAGGTAATCTGTATGCAAAGTGTTACAAGTGTGCTTTAAAGTGCTTGGATTTCATCTTTCCATAAAGCTAAGACGTGTTTGGGGGATATAATACAATCAATTAATCCAGAGAGCCGTCGACCACCCTCCTGAAGCCTTCAATAGGTCCACACCTCTGAGTAAGACTGATGGGGATGCGTCTCAAGATGTGCTCATGACAAAGGACCTCTTTACAATGTAGTCAATTATTAGCATTGAGATGTGTGTTTAAAAGGGTTTAGGGTAAGATTACACATAGTCCATCTTAAACCAAGAGAAGGCTTCATGTGACACAACCAGTGCGATGCGCTATTGATTGGAGCCACCAGCTTATTTTGGAATGTGCTCATAATTAGACATTTTTCATCTTGAACTTCGGATATGATATCAAATGCTTTTATTTTGGAGGTTCCCGTTTCTGCATTGTGGTGAGAGCAGGGGCATTCGTCAGTTAGTGTTTTGTAAGCCAGATGTTGGGGGGACAGCCCTTTTTTTCTCTTCATGCAATTACATTGAATAGGACGGGTGGGGGGGTGATTTGTAGCCGTGACTGTTAGATCGTTAAGGAAATAGTTTATTATTGTTCCACCTTCGTGTTTCATTGACTTTCCACGAATGGAGCGCAAGCGAAGATTTTACGAAACACCCTTCGGTGCATTTGCAGTAAACCGTTTTCTAAGGACACCGCCTCTCAGGATTGGCTGTGCGCTCATTGTCTGGTGGGATTGGAGGAGCGCTGTAGGTCAATATCTACTCAGAGGGAGTCAAGTGAAAGCAGTAATTTGAATTGGCTGTAAACCTGATTGATTGCAGTGAAGAACAGTGCAAGTGGAGCATTCATAATGGCGGCGCAGCGAGGGCCCATCCAGCATCATCCTGTACTTACAGAGCGAGTGGAGTCTATAATCTGTCTGCGATGATAACTGTAATGTGGGGGCCTTTATCTGCCAAGGGGGGGGGGACCAAGAAGCTTATCTCATGGCCTGTATGTAAGGCAAATCACTCAGTCGCCCATCCTCGACAAGCTTCACCCGATCCGCCTCTTGCTCTCCTTGTTCTTGTTCTTGCACGTGCCAGCTTCTGTTTTCTCATTGGGCAGATTATTGACCGCCAATGGCAGGACACGTGGGCGGGCTAAGAAGCTCAGTCTGCCAGCGACGATGAAAATGGATTGTTTTCTCCAGAACCACTCGTCAGATCCTGCACAGCTCAAGTGTATCATGTTTTTTCTTTTGAAAATATGTATTTATACATGAAAGGCTGCGAATCGTGCCGTTTCATCCACTCATTTTGTTTGTGCTTTGAGACTGAGTGACCCTTCGGACAAATAAATTGAAACTGGCATTGAGCGCTCCTCCTAAACACTGCGAATTCAAACTTAATTTGACTCTCCGAAGCAATTTAGGCCCCCTGAAAACATTCTCAATTAAACTCGTGTATCTTGTGTCCTGAAACCTTGGCGTTGTCCTCGGTTAGCGGGGAGCGATCCAGCTGCATATTCATCAGTCAGTATAATGGCCGTCCACTGCTCCTGCTCCTCTGTTCAGCTTTGATAAAGAGGCGAGACCCACCTACTGAAAGCGGGTTATGTTTCACCAACCTGTCATTGTGAAACGAAACCCCACTGAAGCGTCGTGCTCGGCCCCGTGTCGTTTTTGTTGGGATTTTTTTTTGGTACTGACGGCTTGTTTAGTAGTTGCATTTCAGGCCCCAACACAGGCACATGCTTGAAGTGACGGAGGAGTGACAAGAAGACAAGCAGTAATTAATTATCGGTGGAGATAGACATAAAAATGTATATCCACATGCAATATGTAAACAGTCAAGTCTTGAGTCGTTATAAACCCTGATTGGATCACTTTCCCTGTCTACAAAACTAGACATTTGTAGATAGAGCACCAATATAGGATCTTAAATGTATACATTACGTTTTGACACCTTTAAGTGAGATTCTATGAGAACATGCTTGACTCGAGTGATGACATTGGCAGCACTGTTTCTTTGCCGTATTGAGAGTCAGACTGCTGCTGCAGTGATGTATGGCTGTCCTGCGTCACACCGTACACAGAGGTGGGAGGGTCCCTTACTGCACTTGACTTGAATCATACCCCTCCTCACTGCTCCCCACCTGTCACTCATTCGTCTTGCTTTGTCAGTTCCCCCGCGACCTCGTCCTCCCATCCAGTCCCGAGAAACACAAAATGCCACGGCATCGATTGCGTTCCACTAACAAGTCGAGCCTGCTGTCTATATCTACTTTGGACATCAAAAGTTTAGACTTCCTGAAGAGTAATAAAGAAGACTGATGCTGAGTTGTGGTGAAGGCTTTTTAAGTGGTTCGATAGAGGATGCAGTGCATGGAGATCAGGTCGAAATGTTTCCAATCTGTTCGAAACTCGCTGCTGAATTGTCGTCTCTCTGTTCTCACACGGCCATCAGTGCCACCCACCTGACATCCTGACAGCCACCCTACTCTTTGCTATTTTGGGATGTTTTTTTTTTTTCCATCCATTCACACGTACGGAAGTTGTGGGATCCTTTTGCTATTTTTAACCAAAAATGTCAATGATTCTGACGAGCTGAGAGATGAGTCACAAGTCATGGTGTCGAGGCTGGAGATGTACTGTATCCTGTCAATCCAATGTGACTCATCCGGTTTGCGCACATATAATTGTGGCAAATGCACATCAAAAACAGAAGCATGCACACACACACAGACACACAAACTCTGCTTGTTCATCGTGTCCACTCCCACAACCCGCAATTTATTACGAGTGGTTTTTCAGTTAAAAATGTGAGACACAGAGTGCTTCTGGTTGCTTTTTGAAGTGACGTAGTGATTTAATAGAGTCCTTGTCTCACTAATTCCCTGCCAATTAAAGCTAATTACATGAAGTGATTTTTGTTCCGCTGTGTCAGAGTTATTAAGGAGCAATTTTAATCCCACCATACCTGTACAAACGGCAGCCTTAATTCTTCTGTGCGTACTGGACATCTGGACAAGATGTCAACGTCTTTGATGTTTCTGGCCAGATAGATGGAAGGACAGAAGCCCGGAGAGGATGGATGAAACTGGGCGAGCAGGTGGGAGATGGAGAGCGTTATTTTTCTCCCTCTCTTTCTCTCCCCTGCGCCGGGAGGTGACCTCCAGCTTCGGCGATATAAAGAGAATGTCACGCAACATTACCCCTCCTCTCCGTGCCACACACGCAGATGAAGTTTAATTTTTTCGTGCCACGCCACAGAGAGAAAACAATTCTTTCCCTCTCTGATTAATGTCTGGGACGTGGGGCCGGCGGTACATGAGAGGCAGTTAACAAAAAAACAGGCTGGTATCCCTTTACACTTCCTTTGTCTCTGAGACTGCCACGTGTATTTATCAGTGTCGCTGTGCTCGGGAGGGGAGCAGAGGGGTGGCTCTGTGTCTGGAGTCATCCTATTCTCATCAGTTAGCTGACCCCGCTTGCTAGGGGACTGCTGGGTCACTCACATGTGTGTCCAGCTTAGAAAAAAAAAAAAAAACCCAGATATCTATGGAGCAAATCTTCATAGAGTCACGACAGGGGTCGAGAGCGAGCAGACGTGTATTGAATGCAGAGTTTTTGTGCTCGAGGCTGTGAAGCATGAAGCATTCTTCTCTATTCCCTTTGTCATGATACCACACAGTCACGCATGTGACACAGACTCTACTTTTTTGTTCCTGTTGTTTCACTTTATCACTCTTTTAGATATTTCCTTTCATATGTTCTCAATTTGTTCTCAATTGAATGTTTTCAACATGTGAAGTCATCACATATCTTGACTGTACGGCTGATTTTGTCTGTAAAGATTTTCTCGTCTCCAGTCAGGAGTCTAAAACAAGTCTTTTGCTGAACCGAAGACTTGAAATCGCCTGTAGTTGTGTGTGATTTTGTATCGACATTGTGTTAGACTAGCAGGGGCTGCACCAAGTACCTCTTACCCACTTTTAGCTGGGATAGGCTCCAGCTCCCCGAAGGCTCCCACTTGAAGAAAACAGGTAAAGAAGATGGGATAGAATTGGATGTGATGGTGAAGTAGATGAAAGCAAAAAGCCTGACGCCACCTTGCAGGTATTGGCACAAAGAATAGTGTCCTCTGTGCTGTTAACTTGCTGTATTGGACGGCTTTCGTCCAGGTTTTATTTTGAGACACACGACGTTGGACCAAAAAATCCAGTGCTTCGTCCCTCCAGGTTTGCAGCTTGCTCACAGAAACCCTCCGGTGACTGCAAACGTGACCGTGAAACGCTACACAAAAGTCTGTCAATAGAGCGCCAAGGACAGGTGCGCGGTTATGACAGCTCTACAAACAGTCTCCTGTGGCACGTCACCGTGTTTGATTACCCGGCAAAAGCGTCTGTTTCCCAGCTGGGCACGGCAGTTTGCATCCCTGAGCACCCGTTGGTGTGGGCTGATTACGAGGGAGGAGCAGCGTCTCTCCCACTCCCACCGTCACCACTTTAACCACTTCTTCCTTTCTGTAATTACTTGTCAGGCCCAGCCATCAGATAAGAACGCCGCTTTGTAAAGGGTCTTTACATCCTTTACCTTCACCTCAGTTCAGTCGGTTTTGGCCGACACTCCAGCTTTTGTGGCTTCTGTGAGGTCAGAGGGAGCTTTTAGAGCCCCACATTTGAACTTTTCAGGCGACAACACGGCACAGCTGGGTGGAAATGGTAATAAATGCCAGATCTGACAGAAGGTCCCTTCAGAAGTAAGCTGTCCTTGGCTTGTCGAGGCTGACACGGAGGAATGAAGCGGCATGAGGTTGAGGCTCTGGGTGGCAGCGCCAACTCAACAATGGCCCTGAGTGCTTTTACACCTGGACAGTCCAGAGCCTGTCGATTGTGTGAAGAATGCAGACAATTTTCACACCTTTGTTGGTGGACCACACCGTGCAGTTATAACAGCCACTCGATCGATTGGCCGGCACCAGAATCTGAAAGCTGCCCGGTAACAGCAGTGTGGTTTCCTTTTTCTTTACTTTGACAGATATAGTCCACTTTCCTTTCGCACTTTAAACAAGCCGTACCAGGGTTCACTTGCATGACAACTCATCACTATATTTTCTAATAGACCAGCATTTGTTTTGTGTGTTTAAACCACTCCGGGGAGCTCAAGTCCCTGCCCCAGAGATTGAGCTCTGGTCCACACGCAATGTTGTGATTGCTCCCTCATACTAGTAAACAGTTGTAGGAACAGTGCTACATAAAGCTGCATTGTGTAAATTGCGGCATCTCCCCGGGAAGAAACTGATAGGTGAAGAAAAACATGTTCCAGTGTGAGTGTGAGTGTGAGTGAAAGGGAATGTGTTTGGAAGCCCATTAGACAGCCATACACTTATTATATTGTTTGTCTTTCAAAGTGTTCCGCTCAGAGGCATCCAAATTCCTACTGAGGGGCGGAAACTGACAGTGGGGTCCTCGCACTGAAAGGAGTGGGAGTCACGCATGCGCTTGTCTGCAGTGCATGCGTGTGCGCGTTTGTGCACATGTGTGGGCTGTGTTGGTGTGTGGGCGAGGAGAGGGGCTTGCGTCCAAGCATCTGGAAAGGTGACTTTCAATCCAAACAAACAACGGGAGCTGAGATTTGATTGGCAGGAAGAATATCTGCTCCTCAGTGTCTGCTGTTCGACGTTATTTGATTATGAATTAAGGCGAGCAGGCACAAGGTTAGCAGATGCCTTGTTACAGGTGTAGCAAGAGATAACTGATAATCTTTTCCTGATATTTACTCAGGACTCAAGTCTCTCATAAAATAAAGAAACACTGAGACAAGGGATCTCTGCAGCGTCAGAGTGTCTTTCTCGTACTTGCTGCTTGCAAATCTCCTCTTTTCAAAAATAATCCTCACCTTTACATATCGTGCACCACTGAGCTGGTCCGTCTGTTTCCAGCTTGTCTCACAGATTGCTACGTATCTCTGGCAGATCACCAGATGAAGACATAAAGAACCCATCAGTGACTGATACTGGTCACAAACAGTCTGGAAGCAAACCTTTTGTCTGAAAGGCTTAAAACTTCAATGACCTTGGACTGATATCATTATTATGTCTGTTGGTAGAACGCTGCCACATCTGTTCTCTGCTTGTGTGGCAAATAGCACCATAAATCACTGTTTTACTAATGAAAGATTGAGACATGAATGCAGTGAAACAGGAGTTAAATGTATGTTTGTGGTTGTTTTCAAACAGAGGAATAAAGCCTCAGCCCATCAGACTGAGACTTGCTGCCTTGGTTAATGTTAGGTATCAACAGTAAGACACTGACAGCGAGTCCATCATGGTGCTGTCTGGTGTAACAGCTTTAACCTATTAGGGAGCAGTTGGTTGTCAAAGTTGAGTGCCCAGGGAGCAGTGCAGGGCCTCACTAGTGGTGCTGATGGTTGCAACAAGCAGTGGCTCTACTTTCTCCAACTTATTGTCTTAACACTCCAGGGAATTTAACCAGCAACCTTTTAGTCACAATGTTTGCTCAAGACCAAGACTGCAGGTTTCCTTGTGGGCATCTATTGTCAACCAGGCACTGCCACCTCAAAGCTGTCTGCTTACTGGATCACATCCAACAGAGTTCCCCCTCCAAGAAACACAAGAAAAGCCTCTTGACTTTGTGAACTTTACCTCAGAATTAATTAATGACACGGAAAAGGAAAAAAAAAAAGCACATGAAAGCTTTGTGTTTTATTAAGCAGTAAATTGCATAAAAGGAAGGCATAAAGACCTCTAAAGGCAGAGATTAGAAGAGATTGTTTCCTAAATGTCTCATTTGGAGGGAACTAAAATACAGCGTTCACTTTGCCTGAGCTCTGAGGTTGTTTCAGGCAAACGGCTCCAGAAAAAAAAGGGGCAGGGATTTGATTCTTGCTACAGTATGTAAATAAGAGCAGAGGAATGCACGGCGGAATGCAAAATAACCCCACCAACGCCACCCCTGCTGGTGATCTGCATCATAAGCGCTCTCTCAGAGGCCCCAATTAAAAACTTCCCCTGATTCAGGAACACTGTTGTGTTGAAAGCACATCAAAACATCTGCACTGCTTACTCTTACTTTTCTTACCTCACTGATCTTTCACTGTCTTCGACAAGGATGTGACAAAGAATATTCTGTTCAGCTGCCTCTTAAAATGTGAGGAACAGTCGTCGATTGTAACAAACAGGAGTACTTGATACTAGATATCAGTGGAAGTCAGCGAATACTAAGGAAAACATGTTTTTACTGTGATTTTCTCAGTTGATGAAGCCAAAATAATTTGATGGATAGAACATTTAGAACTCGACATAATTGATAATGACAATGACTGAATTCATACTTTGAATTCATGTTTTTTTTTGGAAAGTATTCACCAAAATATACTCATTCAAAGTAGCAAAGCAAATACTGAGTTGTTAGGATTTACAATTCCAGTGTTGCACAAAAAGTTAAGGGATAATTACAGTCTGTGCGATTCATGAAGTAATGGCATCAGCATAGGTGTCAGATCGTGTCCAGCAGGCTGGGACAGCTCAGACAGTGTGACATGTATAAGTGAAGTCCATTTACATTGATGGGGGTGACTGACAGTCCCTGACTTTGGTCCCACACAGCAGCCTTCCATCCCACGTCCTCCTCCCCTCTGTTCCCTCCCCTCTCTTCCCCCTGGCTGCCTCTCCAGTCTTTCCCCATCAGCGATGCTCGGGAGCTGGGAGGCTTTCAGGGCCGTGGCCGGAGCAGCTGTCAGCAGCGCAGTGGCCACTCTTAATTGGCTCCCCTGGGGCAGTGCTCCTGGTGGAACAGAGCGGGCCAGTAACAGCGGAGGCGTGCCGGGGAGAAGCAAAGTGCATGCAAGCCAAAAATCTACTGAATAAGCCTCGGGGTTACTGTAGCCGGGCTCCATATTTAAGTTGGGGCACAAGAAAAAAAAGTAGAGCGACTTTGTCTTTCTTCTGCTGTTGGGTTTTGATTGTTTTTGGCGAGTCAAAGGATTGTTTCTTACACGATTATGTTGGACAACTTTGTGAGAAGAAAAGAGGATTTTATCCTTCCTTAAGATCATAATCAAACAACGTTTGACACGAGAGCTTATGTGAATAAATCCAAAGAGACCGTGGACTCCAAACTGACACCAAAAGGCCAAAACTCTACAGTGAAGCCTGAGTGGACTCTACAATTACACACTTCTGCAACTGAGTCAAGTGTAGCTTGGGGTTGAAGCATCCGTGACTCTCGGATTTGTCGTCTGACCCGCTTTGGAAACGCCACACGATTGTCGCTCCAACAAGAACAAAGCCGGGCTGCATTAGCTCATGATTAACATCTATTCACTGGTCTATTAAGTGGTGCCCAATTAGGACTGAGTAGCCAGGAAGAAGCAACTTTACGGTGTGATATTTTTCTAGCCTCTGGTTCCCTGGCATTTTCAGCTGATTTGTTAATTAGAGTTGGTGGGGGGGCGGAGGCGTGTGATTGACCTTTTAGCTCAATTCGTTTCCCTGCCACTGCCGCTTGGATCGGGGGTGCATTTCGCTCTTTCTTTTTTTCTTCTTCTTCTTCTTCCCGGTGAGTAACCGAGCGAGGCGAGAGGGCCGTACCCTCGGGTACCCCGCAGTCTGAATTATGCAGTCACAGGGCCCGGCTGTTTGTACTCGCGCTGTACAAACACACGCGCGCGTGTTCATATCAGAGCAAAAAGAATATTTACCCATGTCTTCTCCTATTAGCATGCGGCGCACACGCAGCAGATGTGCACCTGTTTCTATGCACCTGCTTCTGAAGACAACTGTGATGAAGATCAACTCTTGTCTGTCGCTCATTCATTTTAATATGTGACCGTGACAGTAAATGAATCCAACATTGTCACTGGTCACTGTCTCTGTGGCAACTGACCATCTGTATCAGAATAAATGCAACAAGTAACCTTTACTAATTAGGCGTATCGACCGATTAGCCCCGCTGTGGTGGCTCCTCCAACTTAGATGTAGGACGCGACTGCAATTGGAAAAACGACCGAAGCCATGTTGCATGTTCCAAAATTTCGCTTTGGAAACCTTTGACCTTGACCAATGAGGTCGGTATGTTTCCTAAGCCAGTCTGATCAACCTTTTCATCCACTCGGTCAGTGCCTCATTATCTCTGCCTCAGCTTGCCAAGCACCACTCAAAGCTAGGCATTTTAAATGAACGGCAGCTGTTACCCCAAGATAATTACACATAGCAGAAGGCTATTTTAAAAATAGGTTTTTGTCTTTGTTTTCTTCAGACTGGCAGGCTCATTTTTTACGTAAAAAGATGCTTTTGAGTTATCTGTAAACACAAGCAAGTTTCACAAATTAAGTTTTTAGAGGTAAAGTGGAAACGTGATGTCAGACCACTGCAGGTTCAGCCAGTCGGGGGGTCGGTAAGGCTCCTTTTCTCGGGGTCTGCCTCCTTTGACTCAAACGATGAGTGATGGAGGGCCAAGACTGGCACGCTCGCCGGTGACCACGGAGATTGATGAAAAGTGCCACCGGGGAGACAGATGAGGGTGTGATGGCGGGGGACACACCAGATGGAATGGTGGACGAAAAGGGTCAAAGTTTGGGGCGAAGCATGAAAGGGAATTTTTCGCTCGGCGCGTGCTGATCAGAGAAAATGAAGGTTGCTTTGAAGTGGTGCCTCGTGGCAGGGAGGCTCCTCGACTCTGAAGGGGGGCGTGGTGTTCCTTGGATGTCGGGAGAAGCTTGAAACCTCTGTGATTAAAAAAAATGCTGCTGATTGTCTGAGAATCTTAGTAACTTTGAAACTGAAGCTGTGTGTCAAAAACAATGAGTTAAGCCCAAATCACTGGGGAGTACGTTTGATCTGTAATTCATATCCTGCTTCCTATGATTCATTCTACTGCTTTTGATTGTTCTCCTACTACTATTGACACAGTTTCAGCACAGGCATTACACTTCTGCTATGGTTTTCTCATATAAGCTTTATGACGAGGTTTATGATTCACTTTTATGACTCTTCCTTTATTGATGACCATAAAAATGAAGGAAAAATGCACGCAAAGATATTAAAAGGGTTAATGTGTCCATCACATCGGGATTTCTCACTCATAAGTCATTTCCAGTTGGACTTTTACTGTCAAATTTGATGTGTTGATAAAAGCCCCTTTAGGAGTTCTACATGCTGTCTTTAAAATCCCCATAAATTGAAATTAGCGTCTGGATTTTTCAGCTATAATGCGCCCAAAACAGTTGATGTACGCCCATTAAAAAATCATGGGTGAAAATGTAATCACAGGGCTGGTCCAGTCCCTTTGCGCATGTAGGCAGTGCTGTATTGACTGATAAGCGTTACAAATTTAAAACAATGCGGACTTCCAGGGCCTCCTGGTGTAGCACGACTCCGGATGGGGCCTCATGAATAAACAGGGATGGTTGGTAGGAGAAGAACGAACTATATGTCCCAGGTCATTAAAAAAATATGAGCAAAAAAGAAAGAGAGAGAGAGAGAGAGAGAGAGAGAGAGAGAGCGATGGAGTGTATTGTCCTTCTGCCTGATAGGACCCTTCCCCAGAGACCATACCTCGCTTCAGAGCAGAGCATACATTAGCTCGGGTTTGCAGCCCAGGTGACCCTCAGCAGCAGCAGGAAGAAAAAAAACCTGGCATCTGTGACAAAGGAAGAGAGCGACTGGATGTGCAGGAGTAGCAGGAGAGTAGATGTAGCAAGTGACCCCGAGGTTGGACGAGCTTGGTTGTGACGGAGGAAGAAAGATTCCAAAGACTGTTCTCAGGAGGAAGACAACTGAGGCCAAAGGAACCAACTGTTGCAGTGTGACTTCTACCAGCATTAGCAGCTTCTAATCTTTCTGGGAAGCTCCCAGTTGGACTGTGTGAATGTCAAGGGGTGCAGCAGTTAAAAAATAAATAAATAAATGAATAAATAAATGAGCTGTGCTTTAGTTGACTGTCCTGCATAAATAAATGTGTAACAATACCAAAGGTCTGCAGCCCTGCCGGCAGTCACCCTGGAAGCTGCAGCTGAGAATTATCCCCAGAAATGTGCTAAAAGTTTCTCCAGTTCTGTAGCCTTGAATATTTGCAGAAAAAGAAGTTAGTTGTGAGTAACACTTCTTGTAACTGTAGCAGCATTAAAATTCACAGAAACAATAGTAAACTTGGCAACACTCTGGTCAGTCTGCTCGTAGACTTGTAGTGAGAGTAAAAGTTTATTCAGAGGTGAAGTTCGCTCCAGACCACAGTGTCAAAATCTTAAACAGGAGTTTATTGGAATATTCACACTGTCCTAAAATCAATTCGATGGCTGTATTCGACCCTCTGGCAGGATGGATTTGACCTGGGGGCTGCGTGATTGACACTCCTCCTCTCGACTGCACACGCCCATTCTGAGGCAACCTGCCCAATAACAGTATCGTTTTCTACTTGGACCACTGTTCTAAGGATTCGTGTCCCTTTGACCAGAATAATGTTGTGACCATCAAACATTACAGCTATTGGAGGAGTAGAAGAGAAACTGACAGCAACATGAACAGTTCCACCACAATTATTATCGGAGAGAAAAACTGTGAATTTCACTTTCTTATCAGAAAATGAATTTTGAGAAGTTTCATTTGAACTGAACAGTGTGTTCTGGAACCGCTGCGAGATTGACATCGGTAAAGTATTTGTCGATCCAGCGTCAAACATTGCGGGGGGGATAAAAAACAGAGTAAAAAAAGGAAAACAATAACTGATTGTTCCTGCAGCGAACCCATGCATATGTAATATGTGACCAGAGAACAACCAGGACTGGAGACGGATGAATTAGCATACCAGCTCGAAAACAATGGAAAAGTGAGCAAGTCCTACTGGAGTGGTTAAAGCAATGGATCTACACCCAGAACACTGGGAAACAAAGTTAAAGCCATTCGAAGTAGTAGAATATTTCTGTTGACCATAATGCACAGTTTCACTCCAACGTTAACGAGGTGTAATACCACTTTTGTCCAACAGTCCGTGAGTATTTGGGAGGAAATCGGTGGGTGTTTTGGGGGAAGTCACCTTGAATGATCAGTTTGTCACGTCCCAGCTCTTAGCGCCTCATCGCAGGATAATTGCACCTGAATTCTTCCTTCTGAGCTCTGTTCTGGAAAATCCATCGCATAATGACATTATGACATTCGCCTAGAAATCCGCCCTCGCAAATCCTCCCTCGCGCCGTAACATGTGTTCAGTCACCTTCCAGCACAAAAGCTGTTGCACATGTACCCAAGAGAGCAAGATGGATCATCCCAGTCGGGGCCTCAGACGTTTCTATTCATGCCACCTCTCTCTCTCTATAGAAGCTAATGGCTTCCCCCCGCAGCACATCTTTATTGTCTAATGCACAATAATGTCTCCGATGTTTTATGAGCTCGACCTAGCAAGCAGACAGAGAAGAAAGTAACGCCGGCGCTGATCGATGGCTAGGTGGTTGATGGATACAACCATATGGAAGTGGAAGGTTGATGGGGGGAACGGGGGGAGAAAAACACGGGGCTGTGGTGCCGAAAGCTACATTAGATGCCTAATGCTGTTCAGCAGAGACATCTGGGCGTAATGCATTGTACAAGGATGCTCGTGTCTTATCCGCGCTGAATTATAAATATGAATATGCGGGAAGGGATTGCACATTCGGATGGCTTCGGACAGAAATAGGCCTGGGAGTTGAAGTAAAATCAGCGGAGTTTCTTTGGAGAGCCGACGCTCTTCGGTATTTCAGATCACATCTGCTTCACACAAAAGCATGTTGAATTTCCATCTTTTGACAGATGTGTTTTAGCGGTTTGCAAAGCCCAAAGTTTTTAACTCCGGCACATCATTGTATTTTCATGATATGATGACTGTATCATCAGCGTTGTTCACTGGAACTGCTGAGTATCTTTCAAGATATTCACACAATTCATCGCCGAATGAAAAATCCAGTATAGATGCATACGGAGTTGTTTTGCACGGAGAACGACGTTAGCCTAGCCGTGCATTGCACCGGAGCAGATCTGTATCTGTCTCCTTTAGGCCTGCGATGCTTGGCTGCACTCAGCGCCCATCTGTGGAGACACATGGGGCGAGGCAGAGCTGGGCAACGGCCGACGAGCGATTCGGTAACAGCCGAGTGTTACTGCAGCACGACCTGCGCAAGGCGGATATGCGTGCTGTGCACCAGATAACAGGCTCACGCCCACGTTTTAACACATCCCCGTGCGATAGGTTGGCTGCTTAGTATTCTTCGCTCCACATTGGTGCTTGACAACAGCTTTGAGCAGTTCTGTCATGGTTTGGCGCGCCAGTTTGTTGTGTCATCACGGCCACCACGGTTAAAAAAACGACCCTATGCCTTGATTGTGTGAAACATAGACTTGGGTATTTCATAACTTCCTTTGTGGAAGAAAAAGAGATATCAGTGGAGTAATGTAGCATTGAGGTTTGTAGAGGCAGAAGCAATTGGAGGAGCACAGGGAGGATGGATTCTTAGTGAGTGGTCAGCTTGATATCAAATCAGCACTGTTTTGCTACCTGAATCACACCAAGCGTTTCTGATGCTTTTGAAGGTAAATCTAATGTGATTCCTCAAGTTTCTGCAACAACAATTTGTCTTTTTCGCCCTTGAAGTTCTTATCGCTTCGTTTTTGTTTTACTCTGAGTTCTATTCTTACAGTAATGGCAGAGAAAATGACACAACTAAAGGAAATAGGGTTGGGGGGTTGGGGGGGACTGGGGGCTTGATTATGCTATTATTGTCAGACAAAGGAAAAGCTCCTGTTTGGCTATTCTCAAATCTCAAAAGATAACAACATGGTGAAGCAAAAGGGCTCGTGCTTGTTAAGAAAAAAGGAGAGCGATAACCTTCTGTTGTGGACGGAGCGAGGCGAGGGCCTCGCCTGCAGATACAATTTGCCAGCCAGCGTGCCACCGTCGCGTCTGATGGCAGACTTTAGATTAATAAATCCCGTTTAGGTGCTCCTCCAGCTCCCCCTGCGTCCAAATCTTCCCCCTCGCTGCCTCGCCGAGGTATTCATCAGGCCGGTCGCTTTGCTAGCCAATCCTCTTAGCAGGTTTGAGAGGCTCTCCCTCCGACATGGTGCTGACGTTCGCCGCATGAGGCCCGTCAGAAGCCTGTGAGGTGAGAGCCTCTTCTTTCACATATAAAAGCAAGTGTGTTTGAAGAGGAGGTGAAGGCTGACATCCAGCACCGCCCCGGCGTAATTAATAACACTTGCACACTCGGATTTATGACAGATTGATTGTGAGCATGAGTGCTTGCGTGGACGTCAGCACACACGTGTGCGTTTCTCTTCCTGAGCTGCTCTGCTCTATGAGGGCAGCTGTATCAGCGCCTGCAGCACATCACCCTGAACACACCCAATCATCTCGCTGCTTTTCTTTGCCAGTGGTTTCAGGGACATCGTTAGCCCCCACCGACCGCGGGTGAACCCTCCTCTCTGGTTTTTTCCTGTTGTTTTTAATCTCAGCCCTTGATGGCCACCAATCAACCATTACTCTCTTGACACTTGATTGCCAGAGTGTTCTTTTTTGAAAGCGTTGTGTCGCAAATAAAGATATCTGCCTGCAGTTGAGTCTTTGTGTGAGTGCATTTGATGGATTAAAGTGCCGGTCTTTATGATTTAATACCAGCAATTGTCACTTTTTTTTTTTTTTTTTTTAAACGGTTTATCGTTCTCGGGATAGCTTGAACAGAGCCGCCTGTGTTTGTGCTGCTGCTATCTCTGCACCGCACGCGGGCTCGTTTTCAAGGGGATTGTGGCTGGTTCAGGTCGAGAGCAGGGGGAAGGTGTGTGACAGAGGGATGGTTTGTCGTCCATCCTCGTGGCTTATTTGGGCTCATTTGTCTCGCTACATTGCATCCATAAAAGGCCAAGAGATAGATTGAAGAAGAAAAATGAAGACAAGGACGGAACAGAGAGACAAAGGGAAGATATAAGGCTTGCAAAACACAAAGAGGGAAATCGAACGCAGCTGCTGGAAGTAAGAAATAGGAGCCACTGACGGGGGAATTAAGGGGACACTGGGAATAGAAAGGAGTCAGTTATGGAGAGGAAGTGACCACTGCGCGTGCATTCTTCTCCGTAATGTCCAAATGAGAGAATCATGGCCTCGGTCCAGCCGGACGGATCCAGAAAGACAGTCAAGCTTTTATGCACACAGGCCAGGAAAACGAGCCCGAGCGCCTTCAGACGTGTCGATTCATTCGGAAACGATTGGATCCATTTTTACCATTGTTAGTGTAGAAACACCCGGCGGGGAGAGAGTGCACTCGGGTGAAGGTGGTGGGGCACACAAAAGGAAGGAGCCACTCCAACCTAATGTGCCGCGCTGCCTGGCTCAGAGGAACGTGTTTCACGCGTTCCACACACGTCTCCGCGGCTCACATTAGACCTGCATATTTCATAAGTGTAATGTTTATTTAATCACATGTCTATCTCCAGCTCTTGATTTGTATGGACTTGGTGCAGCCTCTCTTAGCGCCCACATGGCCTCTGTTCCTTCCTATGTTCTTTCTTTTTTTATATCCACTCCCAGTCCCCTATATTTTCTTCATTTTCTCCCATTACTTATGCTCGAGGCTCCTCTGAAAATCTGCTCACGCAATGTTTTTTTCACTTCTATTGATGTTTTTTTCTTGCCGTCTTGTTGACCAAAATCGGCTCCTTATATAAAGCTGAACTTTGTAGGATTTATTATTTGCAAAACTTGTATCATATTCAGTATCTCGTTTGCTGAACGGAACACCCTGACTTGCATATGTATAAAATATCTTACGGGGGAGTCAAGATGCTCACTAAAAAGTTTTTCAGTGAGCAGATTTCCCTTTAAAGGCTTGTTTTTTTCATGACAGACATTAAGATGTCTTCTATCATAAATCGATTTAAATGTTTTCTTCTCTGGTGACCTTGCCTAATAAATAAACATTGTTGACTGCTACATTTACAAAAGTAGAGACAATACAACATTTATCTCCACTTTCTTTGACTCCGTTTCTCTGTATTTACAAAGCGAGTATTTCTTGTGAATAAATAACTCTACAGGTAAACTCACAGATGGCGAGAACAGCAACATCTGTCCTGTCACAAAGATTAGTTTCAGTAGCATCAACGCTAATGGTCTCAATCCACTTCAGTTTGGTGAGATTGAGAGGAATATCCTGCTGCAGCTCAAAGCGGAGCCAACGACACCGATTAGCCTGGAAAAACTGTTTTGTTTCAAACTTGGGCAAAAATGTTCACTCCCACGTTGATCACAAAGCACTGTCCTTTAAAGAAAAGGTATTTTTACACCCAGCCATCCACCCCAACCTCCTCCACAGAACGGAGTGACTCAAGTGAGAGCTATTTAGACAGTCCTGAGGTTTATTTCAGTTTCTGCTTTAAAAACCTGCAGCAGGGCGCCCCGCTATCCCTTTTTGTCGTCCTCACTGTATGATTCTGTTATTTACTGTCATTCCTTTGACTCATATCTAAATCTGCCACCAAGTCGCTGCTTCTCTCGCTGCCTTACATGAGGGAACGCAGTCATTGTCTGCCTCACAAAGCTGTTTTATTCTCTCATTCCTTTCCTCGCCTTTCCTCAGCACAGACTCATTTGTTTCTGCAGCGATGTCTCAATCATCTTGGGAGTACGTGAACGCCGTGCTGCAAATCCCTTTTAGTGTACATTTTTGTCACTTGTGAGGGAAACGCCGTCTTATCGGAAAGTGACATGTTATCCTTGTTGAGCGGACGGCCGTACGCAGCGCTCTGTGATGCTCGTTCGAGCCCGCTGATGTTTCCTGACATATTCAATTTGGCCGATCCTTCCCAGGTGTGCGTGAGGTAATGCTGTAAACAGAGTGGAGTTTTAGCATCCTGGCTCCCGCTGTCGAGGTTGATTTTGTTGCAGATTCCAGACCGGAAAAAAACTCTGACGCGCTAAATAAAACTGGGACAAAAATAATTACTCGGGCTGTACAGCTTAGTTAAAAAAAAACGATAGGTGTGCAGGATGTGCTACAGCCGCAGTTATATGTGGAAGAGTCCTGGGGTTTGACTCATTCCTGGTCATTAAAAATTAACTCCTTTTTTTAATGGTCGATGTCTTCTTTCGGAACTCTCTTTAATCTCCATTGAAGATGTGTACATTCCCACACGCGCCTTCATTACCGTCGAGTGTTCACACCAATGTTAATAGTCTCCCCGCCGCCTCAGCCCAAGGAGTGCATGTGGTGTTGCCGGGACCGCTGCTTTGCTCAGGGGCCATTAATTTCCGAGCAGTGCTTAACGTGCCCGGCGCTCTGTGGGGAGGATGACATGTATATGTATGAGTTTTTTACAGCCAGGGAAATAAAGCAAGGGGAAGGAGTGTTGGAGTGTTATAGGTGTGAGAGAGGAATGGAGGGGGGTGGGGGGGGTGCTGAGGGGAGCGGCAGGTGATTACGCAACGAGGGAGGGAAACCGAGGCGTCGCCATGGCTCTGGTGGGAAAATGGAAAAACTAATAAGAGGCGTGCTGTATGGCGCAATCTGGAGTCATGTGATGGAAACGTGCTGCAAAACAGGAACTCCAGGTTCAACGTCAAGCACCGAACACCGTTTAAAGGAAGATTCAGCAGTTTTTTTAAGGTTGCGTCACAGTTTTGTACTTTTTCGATACTAACGAACACAGTTTTCTCTGTAGACTTCGTCAGCTCATTAATATGGAGAAACTTCTCCTAAAAGTGTGGAAAGTTTTCTTTAAACAGACTCACAAAGGAGTCAATGTCAGCAGGAGGTTTTATGTTTGAAAGCATTTCTGAAGAGACAAAGTTGTGAGATTCAGCTTCAAGTTGTTCAGTTCTTTGATTGGATAACGAACCTGCAGCTGGATGAGTGTTTGCCATCTCTGTTTCTCTTTAGCTGAACGTCACACACAGAGTTAATTTCTCATACAATGTAAAATGTGTAACTCGCCCCATTTGAGGCGCAACATCCTGCTTTATTAAGTCTCTACGTTGCATGTATTCATTAGAGTATGGTGCTCTTGCTTTAGTGCTTTGAGTGAAGAAATATCGGGGGTCCACGAGTCAATTCAGAGGGTCTCAAAGTAAAAAGGGTCGAGAACTTACTGATGTGAAACATGTCCGTGTACTAATTAACAGAACAAGCACATGCTGTTTGAACCCGGTGCTGCGCTGTGCACAAAGAGCGTCCTTGTATTCCACAGGATGAACAAACACACCAGAGCACTGAGCTCTGGTACCGCGCGCGGTAGACCATTAAAACAGGCCTGTGGTGTCATTCCTGATCCACCATCCGTACTAACAACCAATCAGCTGTATTGGACCCTGCACGACTGCATCGATACCCGCCCCCCATATCGATGCCAGCTCGGATCAATAGTCCATTCATTTTGCAGCAGGTGGAGTAACCACGACAGCGAGACTAAACGCTGGACCTGTCTGAAATCCTCGATATGTGAAAATGAGCCGAGACTTTTTCTCTCCTTTTTCTTTCCCCGTCTTTCGGTTCGTCGCTGCTCTGTGAATATTCTTCGTGAGGTTATTCTCCTTCTAACAAGAACTGAGTGTATCAGCCTCGGGAAGGTTTCCGCTTTTCACGTCCTCTTTTGAAGCGGGTTCTTGGCTAAATATTTAGGCCACAGGGCTGATGATATAAATAAATACACACAGACATCCTCGCTCCAGCTCAGCCTGCCAGAGCCATTGGATGGCTCCCTTTGCTCTTTTCTGCTCCATACGTCGGGAATTGGAGGTTGAGAAACGATTCACGAATCTCCCAAAACAAGACAAATTGAACCACACACACACACACACATATTTGCATACCCGGTCATAATAGCAGCTGCGTAGAATTCCAAGTGTTGTATCAGGACTGTTAATTTGGAGTCTGGCAACAGATGGAACAGAAAAAAAAATGCCAAAAAAACAAAAACATCCCACATTGCTCGTGACTTATTACTGTAATTGCCACAAACAAGTTAAAATGATGCCAAGAACGTTTGTGTCCACTCCCCAGTCTTTTCAAATTTTATAGAAAAATAAGCACTCCTGTTTGAAAAGCTTAAAGATTTTAAAATTGATAATCCCTCATGACAGGACACTTTGGTCTTCATGGCTGTACCGTGTGAGTGCTTCTTAACTTGCAATTTGGATCTGACATCACATGTTTTTTTGCAGTCTTTAAAACAATGAGATCCTTCAAACTCAATCATGTGACACTATATCACCCCATTTTCTTTAAAAGTGAACAGTTATAGCATTTGAAACCAACAAAGAAACGTAAGCAATAAGTACAGAGTGCAGCAGTGGAGCTCCTCAGGTGTAAAGAAGAGGATCTACAAGTGGTTCTGGTTGTTGAGCCATTGGGTCTGTCTGGAGGTCTGCCGGAGATCACACAAGGGCCCTGAAATGCCCCTTAGGAGTTTTTAATCGTGATGTGAAGGGGCTCCATCGAGGGTTTTACCACTCTGTTGCAGACTAACAGATGAAAACAGTGATATTTTGCTTTCTTATCTGAACAACACTGAATATAATTGCAGGAATAATCCGTCTTTAATTGACTGCTGGTGTGGTTTCAGTCGCAGCCCTGAAGAACTCCATTACCTGATTTTACCTTTACCTCAGAGACGCGCGAGCTGCAGTGAGAAATTTGCGAAGCCCAACACAATGGCGCTTAAAATGTGGCGGTGGCGTCCTGCGCCGTCTCAAGCTCCCTCTCCTGTTCTTTTGGCTTTCCATCTTCAATCCTTATCAGAATCCTCAGTGGAAACTAAATAGATGGTAAAAAATGAGTACAGAGATGTCTGAGGACATCACAGCCCTTATTCCGTGACATATATTCCAATTCTTTGCTGCTTTGCTTCAGTTTCTATCTCCTTTTTTTTTTTTTATCAGTCTTTATGCCTCGTCTACTATTTCCATTCCGTTATCTCCCCCTCACCCTGAGGTGATGGTCGTCAGGTCTCTCATTAACCCAAACCCAGGCTGCAGGGCGGTGTCATTCCCTGCATTACTTCCCCTGCTTGTCACAGACATGCACACATCGATGCCACCCTCCCTTGGTTTCGGTTACAGGCCCTCCCACGCCTGCTGTTGGAGCCCCTGGCACAGGATTTTCCTGCCTCATAAGCTCTGGCTTCAGGGAGGCAAAAGCTTTCCAACCACCATCCAAATTATTTGTGACAAGGATCTAATGCACACCGAGAAACTGCGCTTTGTGTTTTTTTTGGGGTAGCTCCATCAGCCCCCCCCAACCCCCCACCCTTGTCAGTTCTTTCTTTCTTTATTCCTAGGCTTTATTTGCTTAGTTTCGCATGGATTTTCTTTTGTTCGTCGCTCAGATTGTTTGTCAATATGCATGAAAACAGTGTAATTGAAGGCAAGTTACAAAAATCATCTGAAGAATTTCAGGGATATTGATTTTCAGGACGTACATACTTCAGCTTTGCCTTTGTGATGTTGAAAGAAACTGTGTTTAAAGTTGCACTACTTTGCCTGCGAGGCTTTTTGCAATGAAATCCTTCTTTGTGTGGGTTTGTGCAGGTTGTTATTCAGTGAGTTAGAGCTCTCACCTGACAGAGCGAACGCCTTAGGTTAAGCTTTTTCTGAGTTTGCATGTTTTTTATGTCTAAACTGGGCACTTTGGGTTTTTTCTCCACACAAAGACATTCGCATGAGACCCTGTGTGGCTCTAAAGTCCGACATTCTGCCAAGTTTTTCACAGTAGATTGCTTGTTGTAGCACCACCAGCCTCAGCTTCCTGCCCTGTTGACCGACCCTCCGTCCATCCATCCTCTGCACCCAGTGGCGCATCGAGGCGGGCCGTCCCCACCGCCGCCCCTGCTACATCCCAATTCTCTCTCCTCTCTTCCAAACGGCTGCTTGTGTTCACGCTGCACGGCCGGCCCCGTTCAGCCATGTTAGGACGCTCCCGCTGTGCCTTAAAATGAAGAATGGTGGGGTGGGAGAAAGAGAGAGAGACGGGGGGAGAGAGAGAGAGAGGGAGAGTGCAAGCCCAAACCTTGACACCGGTTTGGCGCACCGGGTCAGAGTGGGTGTTGGCACGGTGGAAACGAGGAGTCGAGTCCCACAGATGGTGTTACCGGCCAGATTGCTTTTGGCAGCCGGGTCCCCGGTAAAGCCGGCTGGGGGTCTAGATGCTCACACAGGCATGGTGCTGACTCTCCACATCGCCTGCACGTGCCTGCTGAGAGGTGTCGGCTGTGGCGCTGCACTGCTGACCTTCACGTGCCTCCTCTTCTTTCCCTTCCTCACAAACGTCGGCACTTTGTGTCGCCGGTAGTTGGACTTGTTTGTATGAGCATCACCGCTCTGTTTGTTCCATCTTGTTTAGTTTTGTATTTCCCCGAAGTTTTAGTTCGATTCCAGTTTAATGAAAAAAAAAAGCACAGATAGCTGGTGCGTTGCAAGATTTTGCTCGGGGCGTAATTTAACAGCGGCTTATGGTAATGCAGTCATCATCTTTTTCTCTGTATGGAAATGACCAAAATGTTGCGGCCCAAAAAGATATTTCTAAAAGAAGACATCTCTTCAGGGAGGAGAGGAAAAAAAACATTTAAATTATCAATCACACCTACTGGGGCCTAATCTCAGCACAAGTTCCTAATTTTAATTTAGCTCGGAAATGGAATAAACAAATGCAAAGAAAAACAGATTAATAAATAAACGCATAAACATATGAATAGATAAATATCTCCACAGCTCATTTGCATTTTTGCATTTCACCCCGCAAGCAATCGCTCAACTCTTCATGCCCGTCTTTTCAATTAACCCTGGGTGAGGAAGGGTGATGAACTTTTTATCCCCCTGTAGCACACAGACACACACACACACGCGCACATTGACTCCTCCCTCTTTCGATTCCCTCTCCATTCACTCCTCTTCCTCAGTCTGCTTTTGACAAACTTCCCTCTGATGGCTTTTGATTAAAATGGAGGTCAGTGATGAGAGCGGGAGAATGAAAAAAAACCTGCCAGCCTGACACGCAAGAACACGCACACGCACAAACATACCTGCGCGTAGATCAGTCACAGAGCGACCACAGCAGGTGCTATCATGGGAACTGATGGGGTGGCGCGAGGGCGCCACACATCCTTTTCATGTGTCCAATTAGTGCCTGGCACCGGCGTCTCTCCCACAAAAGCAAACCCATTATAGCTAGGAGGCACTTTGGGAGGGATGAATGGAGATTGTTTGGTGCAAAATAATTTTTCAGAGAGCATCCCTTGTTGATAAGCTTCAATATACAGTATGTACTCTTATTAAATGCACACTGTTATAAAAACAGGGATACAGGAAGACTCTATTTCTGTCCCTTGGGGCAGCAGCGAGAATACTGCTTTCCTGGGTCGGATATCAAAAGTGTGCTGAGGGCGAAAACAGCACACATCTGCTTCTTAGCAGTGGAAAACAGCCTAGATTTAAAGCTGTGGTTTCCAACTTGGGGGTCGGGACCCTCGTGAGGGGCAGTCAAAATGGCGATGGTGATTGGTGGGCGGAGCTTTTGATCCATAACAAGCATCTTTTAAGAAACTGGAACAGGCCTGTGAAGCTGTTTTGGACTTTAATTTTCAAAGGCCCTATTTTTGAGTGTGCGTGCGTGCGTGTGTGCGCATGTGCGTGTGTGTGAGTTCAGTCTAGAAAGATTAAGATTGCATGGGGAATAAATCTAAAGTTGTGTTTTCATTGTTTTTGTTTGGTTTACTGATGCGCTTGTTATTTTCCCTGAGAATATGAGATGAGACTGAAGCATCCATCTTTTTTCCAGTTAAATATAGATTATTGCGGGGCTGTGATGGAGGGCACCGAACCAGCACACCAAACACCTTGTTAAAATTCAATGAGTGTTGTTTAGTATGCCTGCTCTTTTTTTCCCCCATTTGTATTTTTTCCTGTCTTGAAGATCTTGTTGTGTCAGTACAACTGCAGCATCTATCGTCACCGTCGGTAGAAAGCGTAAACAAAGCGTGAGTTCACCACGAAGAAGGGCGTCTCTCCCAGGCGGTTATCTGTTTGGTATCAATCAAACACTGCGTCGGTCGTGCGTCCGACCGTTTCGCAGTCTCACATCAACTACTTTAATGAAGTCGTGAGTTGGGGAGACGAGCAGAGTTGCGGTAAGCTGTTGTGGGAATTCACAAGTCATGCCAGTTATGCTTAATTAGCTAAATACAGGCTGAAGAGAATGCGACAAGCGCCCACTCTCCACCCAACAGTTACACCTGATTACACAGTGTGTCTGCAGAGCACCTCGAAAGGATTTGACTGTAGATCATCAGTTTTAGAAGAAATACCGCACATGAATATTCATATTTTCTCTGTACATCCACCTTTCAACGAGTCAGCCCGCTGCAGTGTGTGCCTGCGGGCTTCAGTTGGAGCTGCAGATGGCCTCCACGGTCAGGTTCAGTATTTTCACTTTTCCTGCAGCTGACACGCTGTTCCCAGATTACACGGAGAGGAGGCGCGTTGACAGCGCCGCAAAGTCTGGATTTCACCTGGGGGAAGACGATGCACATGTGCGCATTTGTACATAAACAGACACACGCAGACGAGGCTGGAGGTTAGCACGTAATTCACCGTAAACTCGGCTGCTGCCACTAACACCCCCGTCTCGCCAGAGCCTCGGTTCACTCACTCGTGCTTTTTTTGTTTTTTTTCAGCTCCTTTTACTCACGGCTGCACTCGCTCTCGAGAAAAGTCCAACAAACTTTAGAGTTCCCAAAGAATGAACTGTTCAGTGGCCAAATAAATGACGGCTTAAGTTACATTAACTTGCAAAATCTGTCTTGCTATCTTGGCTTTTGTGCAAAAGGTAGCAGTATTTTAATCAGCATGATGACGCACTAATTACATTCAGGTCTTTGAGTTTTGTCAATTTTCTGCAAAGGACAAGTCACCTCGACCATTAGTCATAGATTGGACACTGAACAGAGACAGAAAGTGTCCTTTTTGGACTCTTCGTGTCATGGGTCACGTTTCTCCCCGCGTGTCAAATAATGAAAAGGAATCAAAACTCTGCCGTCTCATTTCCAACGCGGGGCCGAAGTCACAGTCGGGCTGAATTACTGCGATATTGGATCTGCCGGAATGCGACGCGAGCTGATAATATACATTCTAATGGAGTATACCCGCGATATTGCTGTTCATTTGTTTGCGCCGTCGTCGGAGAGAAGCCCACCGTCCCGCGCGCTCCCACACACCAGTTATTAGTCGGAGTGGATGCAACCAATTTAGCCTGCGCCGTTCTCTTTTCTTGTACCCAGCCAATCCCACACACACACGCACGCACACACACAGAGGTGTTGGAATAAATGTCAGACAATGTTAAGGCTGCTATTAATTTGAAAAAACTGGGCTGTAAATAGATGTTTCTGTGCCTTTCATCCACCTCCTGTCTTTGACTTCCAAGACGGAGCGAACTTGCCGCGTTACTGCAATGCATTACGACCTTTGGCGTTGGACTTTGTAGGCAGGCTTCATCTGGAGGAGGTAATGACAGCATTAACCAGGATTCACAGCCTACCAGTGCTCGCAGTGATGTAGCCCGACGCCAGTTAGTTTCTCCTTTATCTCAAATGGGCAAATGTTCCACGAAAAAGCAGACAAATGGAGAATACAGGAATATTTTTGCTTCATAAAAGGTATCGAACATTCAGAAAGGTCATTATCCTTCCACTCCTCGTACACCCTTTGTTGCCATGGTTTCAGCCACTGAGCGAGTGGTGCGTTCGAACGCTTCTGGAGACTATACGTGTGTGTGCGTGTGTTTTGTATGCATGTCCTGGTTTGGGTCGTATTTCAAACGTGGTTCCAGGGTGTCTGCCAGGAGCACAGCCAGCTCGGGTTCATCTCGGATCAGCAGTTCTCTGTTGTCAAATATTCTTTGCTGTTATGCTTCAGCCAGCAACGGTTAAATTGAGGGGAAAAAGTGAACCTGAGATACAAAAGCAGCAAAGGGGCGGGAGGGCGGGAGGGCGGGAGAGCACTGAACTTTTTTTTTTTCCCTTCGCCATATTTGGCACTGACATAGCTGTCATGTCTCTTTGTCTTTTTCTCATATTACTTCTTCTTCTCCGTCCCTCTCGAGCGTTTCGATTGTATCGCAACCTGGTATGAAACAGTGCTGTTAGTCCTGTCAAAAGACATCGCGAGGAGGCATCTCGCCGCGGTGAGCTGTGTCGGCTACATTGTGTGCTGCTTTGATCAACTTCTCAGAGAAAAAAATCACCAAGCAACTCGTGGATCATTTGTCCCTTCAATAGAATAATGACCTGCAAGGTGCTGATTAATCTGCTCATCCATGTGTGGTGAACAATGTGGGATCAAACTCCTCCAACCGATAACCAAGTTATGATAAAACACCATCCGAGGAATCAAATTGACCCAACATTTTGGTTTTGTAAGTGTCCTGAGCCTCACTCAAGGAAACTCAATTAGTGTGGTCACGTCGGTGCTTTGAATGTGTTGCATCTACGGTGCAAAATGCTGGCATTCAAGTACAGATAAAAAAAACAAGGCGAGAAAGGTGCTCCGTGTCAGGCAGAGTCACCCACCAGGTAGCTTTACTGTGGATATTCGGGGTGGCCTTTCTTTAAAGCAGTAATGCCACGTTAAATGTCAAAGAGTCGAGAAAGACTTTCCTCCCCCCATGAATCTTCTGCTAATATACTCACAGAGCTATTCCGCCCTTGAATGTTTCTTCCAGCCTGCTGCCTCGCCCGAGGGTCCTCGGCCCCCTGTGGTCCTCGCGCGATCAATGGGGAAAAAAAAAGAAGGCGGGGGGGAACCTTCGATCGCCTCACCCCCCACTTTCCTGCTTCAAAGCCAACTGTTGCACAAATGCACCCAGCTCCACGACAAAGTCCCACCTTCACGTGGGACCCTCTTCTTATCTCTCACTGTCGTCTTGCCTTCTGCCCCTCCTCCACATTGTCCACACCCCCCAACAACCCCATCCCCCTCGTTCACATGCTCGCCCTTTAAACTTCGCTGTCAAATCCCTGCGGGTCCGCCAGAGCGCAAAGACAAATGTTTCCCGTCGGAATGAGAATTGATTTTCCCAGCGGCCTCCGTAATCATTGGTTCGTACATTCTCATTTTGATAAAAAAAAATGGTGGTGGTGGTGGAAGGGGGTGGGGAGGGGGGGGGGCGTAATGACTGTCACTGTGGGAATTGAAGGGCGACTCGTGGGTGGGAGGAGAGGCACAGTGCTGGAATGGAAAGTGGGGGTCGGTGGTGACCGCAGCATTGTGCAGACGTTGGAACGATTAAGGTCTAGTAGGAATCCAAAAGCCTCTGTGAATTTCTGACATGTTGGATCATTGCAGGCCTTCAGATTTCTTCCATTCGGACAAATATCGTCGCCCCTAATAAGCCGAGAACGCGCGCGAAAGAAGGAGCAATTAATCTTGTTGGAGAGGCTGAAAGAAGCAGGAGAAATCTATAGCGCGAACAATGTGCAGTGCCAATAGCGTCGGGTTGGAGATGGGATTGGGTGGACGTAGAGGGCAGGAATCGGAGCCAAAACTAATGACCTGTGCAGGGACGAGTAGCGAGGTACGTGAGGCTGTAAATCAGCGTGTCGATGTACCTGGCCGAGTCCTGGCACGCTCCCCCTGCCAGCGGTTCGCGCCGGCTTTCCGCCTCACTTCCCCATCCTTCTGGGTCCGCTTTTTGTTTTTTTCCGCCCCCGCCTGTTGGCGAGCCCCCGCCTCGTAACACAGACGTTTGGTGCTTTCTCATGCGAGCAAAGGCGAAGTCAGAGTTCAGACTTGATCCTTGATCCCACTATAACTTTTGTGAACTGCCGTCAGTACGGATTGTAACTTTCTTTGCTAGGATTTTGCTTTAACCCCCCCAAATACTCTGGTACACACCGAGCAGATGAATTCCATTCAGTGAGAATTGGTCTCATCAGCCTCCTCCCCTCCTATATTTACTCGCTCTACACCAGGAGCGGAAAAACAAAAACATCTTTTAAAGTTTATGCATGCAATATCATTACACATAACACAATAAATCCAACACTCTGGGCAGCTTTATTACACCAGAATGCAGCAAATTTAATTTAAAGTGCCATCTATATGCTGGTGGCAAACATGCACCTCCTACACATGGACGTCCGTTTACTCCAAGGAGGAGTCGCAGTCATTGTGGATTTGTTGAAGTGTCACTGCTGCAGAAAGCTGCAGAAAAGACTCATTTGTCTCCACTGATGCTGGGCCCAGCGGCGCCTGAGACAACATCATTTTTTGGCTTCGTGTTGATTTTTGAGGTTATTGTTTTGCCTCTTTGTGTCGTTTATTATGTTAAGTTCTCATGTTTACAATTTTCCACTACAACGCTGTGCCTTAGAAAATGTAACCTTTCTTCTTCTATTTTTTATTATGTGATAACTGCAGCTTAATTCTAAGAGGTCTGTGAGTTTGAACGTGTCGCTTATGCTGATCTTTACCTTGAGAACACTGTGGCTACAAAAAAGTTCCACCTTGACGCGGAGAGATAACATCTGATTTTGAGAAATCATCCACCGTGCTCCCCGTCGTAGTCACACAGTGAAGCGGCACGCTGTGCCAGAGACCCCCGCTATGCTTGGATCGTTCCCTGGAAGTCCCCTGCAAGCATGTCAAGCGCCATCTGTGACACGCCTTGCGAGGAAAATGCATCAAGGATGCAGCGCTTTGGTGCAAACTTCACTAAAGTTCCGATAAGAAAGGAGGTGCAGTGGCGAGTGCAGGCAGAAAATAGGATGCGTGGGCACGAATGCACCACACAAGGACTCCACTTTGCGTTCGTATCTGCGTTATCAGTTCACTGAACACAACCCCATGAATGGGAGAGAACATACTTCTGAACTCTTTCAGCTTGGACTGTGTGTTCTCGAATGTGTTTGGAATGGAGATAAACCTTCAGTGTTCTCACTCCCAGCTTCATCACTGGCTCCCGCACGATGCAGCCACAGCGTCGTCCCTTCACCGACTCTGCTTTTACCGAGTCGCACGATGATCGAACCTCTTGAACTCCTCTCGCTCATCGGCATTCTTGCCTCACAGCTGCTCTTATTGTCATAGCGACTCCTTGTACATTTATACAATCCAAAGCAAAATCGAAAAGTGAAATACTACCGATGTGGCCTCGGGCTTTGTCCACTCTAAAACTGCCAAAATAAAATCATACACAATGAGATTCTTACCTCACACCTACAAAGCTGCTTTTTGCTTCATTCAGGACGCTCCTACGATTGTATGTTAGTGAGATTGTGTGATCGCTCCTAATATCTGGCTTCACTTTAATCCTCTAGCTCACAGAAGGTCCACAGCATTTGTTAAAGGCAGTCTGAAGCTCGCGTGGGCCTCTGGGTGAGGTCACTGACTGCGGTCATATGAAAGGAGGCCATGACTGTGACAAGCAGTGTGTAAAGGTCAGGGACAGAAGGACGTCTCTTTACGTTTCCGTCCTGCTTTGCTGCGTCCTGGCACTTTGAACCTGGAATCACACCATCCACCAACTCCGTAGGCTGTTTCTTATGTCTGCTGCAGCGAGATAAACTGCGAGGACACGCCCCCCCTGGAGATTGACTGTAGCATATATCATGTGCTGTATGGACCGCTTGGACTAACACACAGCACAGCTTGGCGGTTGATAAACAAGCTGTTTCCCCCAACTGCACGAGACTAATAGATTCCTCTCAGTTGAATTAATAATGGCACCATAATTTAGTCCATGTTTGTGTGTGTCATCAGGGACCGAGCAAGCAAGGAGATGTTGTCCAAACATGTTTATCTCCCACCTCAGTAAAACAGATTTTTTATCCCATCTTAATGTAGTCGTAAACTGCCATTTAGCTCGACAGAATTGTAGATGAATGGACCGATGAGCAACTAAAATATCACTTACATTTTGTTTTGGAGCAAAAAAAAAAAAAAACGCAGCAGTTTGATCACGCTGCACATTTTCCCCTCGAAGAACTGCCGTGTTCAATAGTAACGCAGCTTCAAGTGGAAGCCGTCGAGTGGCTTGCTGGGTACAGACCGCCAAGTGCCACTCCAAAGATTATTCAGTGTCTGCATTGGAGTTGCCCTGCAGTAAAGTGCGGTATAGAGTAAAACAGCCTAAAAAAACACAACAAAGGAAAACCTGTGGCTACTCTCCTGCTGGCAGCAGGCTGGGTTATTGTGAGTGCGCTGTCAGCGGAGGAGCGAAGGCTGTCATTCACATTTGATTGAAGCTGGCATTTTGTTGGCGCTCACCCTGCCGCCCTCTCCTGATACATGGAATCAGCCCCGGTTTGCCTGTCGGACGGTTTCCATTAGTTGGGCGGTTAGGTGTATTAGACCGGCTCCCCCGGTGGATTACAGTGTTGATAGTCTGTCAGTCTGAGCGCCGGGGCTTCGCGGATCCACCCCTCCGCCCCTCCCCCACCCTTTCCTCACCGTGTTTATCATTTCTTCCACTGATTGAAGGGCTTGATTGATGTCAGCGCGGCGAGGGTTCATCTCGCAGTAATCACCTGAACCCTCAGGTGTATGACCGCCTGCGCCTTCTTATATTACATGGTTGTATGTCAAATTGCATTTAAGTGGGTGTTAGAGGCTGCTCGTGGTGCTCCTCGCTCCTCCTGAGCCGTCACAGTGGGTGATCAAATCTGGGTAATTGATGTGTGCGCAGCATTTCTGATGGGTTGACATTATATGATATAAAGTTAAAAATACGGCTCTCTCTGGCTCCGATTTTCATCCACGGACCTTTAAGCATCACCCCGCCTCCGAGTTGTTTGACTATTTACACCCGTTTCCCCAGAGTGCTCGTCCGCCAGCGAGCGCAAGACACACTGAGGAACGCTATGGGTCAGGAGGTCACAGCCGGGGTCAGCGAGGGGACGGTCTTCATGACTTCCTTTGCTTCTTTCAAGTGACTGATCAGTTTGGACTGAACAGGCAGGGGCAGGACGGGGGTCAGCAAACATCACTCAATATCCCCCAGACTGCGTGATGCTCAGGCGAGAAAAACAACAAATACCTCAAACAAAAAGCCTTGAAGATAAAAACAAGGCATTTATGTTCCCACAAACTCTTTAAAAGAGGCAAAATGTGTTGAATTTACTTGATTTTCAAGTTAAGAAATGTTTCCAAATGTTGGAACATTTCCTGTACTTTAGGAGGTCACGCTTTTGGTCTCTTGCAGCTTTAAACCAGGTCTTAGATCATCATTATATATGTGCTTTCAATACATCCATTTATCTCGCCACATTTACATTCCTATGACGAAAACTCGAAATATCTTTAGTGTCCAGACAGGATAAATCGCTTCCGTTTCCAGAGTAATCCTCCAGGGATCCTCGGACGGATGAGATTTGACCCAGGAGTGAATCCAGAAATAGCGGCGTTAATCCAAAGGAGTTAAGATTAAAGTAACAGTGGGTCATTTAATTCCAAATCGACTGAATCAGGTATGAGACCCTCCTAATACAGGGCCCAGTGATGGACGGGGGGAGGGGCATATCAGGGGGGAGATCTGCCAAACCTAACTTACAGTCAGCAAAGACAGAACCACTAAATTGGGTTCTAAGTGATAAATAAGTGGTCGGGATAATCAGCATTAAAAAGATGAAGTAGATAGAAGCAATAAAAGTCATTTTAATGGGAATAAGAAACAAGATGGTATGGAAGCTGAGAATTAAACAAGTTAACAGCGCTGCAAAAAACTCCCTCCGCTGAAGCACACATAAGCCGATCTTTTAATCACTCTGGAAACAACAGTGCATCCTCCCCGTGTCTGCAGGCTGCACTAAATTCTCCAAACTGGTGTTGTAATAAAGCATCTTTTAAAACCTTATTTCCCTCTCAGCGTGCGCGCATTCGTAACGGCTTTGCGTTGGCATCGCGATCTGTCTGAGGTCTGACAAAACATCCCGACTGTTGTTTTTTCTCCGGCGCCGGGCGTCAGAGGGGCGTCGCACGTTGACTCCGGTTAGAGTCCGGGGACGTGCGACAGCCGTCACGGCGGGGATTTGGTCCGGCAGCCTTCTGACTGCAGCTCGAGCGATCTGATATTTTTTCTCTTTCCGTCGCACCTCGGTGAGAATGTGACACTCGGAGCAGACGGCTGCGGCTCGCGCTCTGATTGTCAGCCACATCAAAGTTTGTCTGTTGATGCATAATAAAGGATATTGCTGGAGTTTCGGAGCCTGATGGCCAGCAGACATGTTTATGAATGCAGCTCTAGATCCAGACTGCAGCGTCTGCACATGATCTCTGTTTTTTCCTGGATCTGTACATACCGAGTCAGAGCTCAAACAGGCATCCGGGACAATAGCTTTGTTTTTTCGCCCCCTTCTCCCTTCACCGTCTCATAATGACGCATAGACATCGAGAGGAACCGGGGAACAAATGCACGGCAATGACCCGATCTGTTTGACGATGGAAATTAATTCAGTCTTAAGCAATTCTGCTTGAGTGACAGGTCTGGCGAGAGGCCTTGATTTCCCCACAGCGCCGTCGCTCCATCTTTAAGCTAACCTCATACATAAAAAAGACCACCAATTAGGAGTTAGTCAGGGCTGCCCACCGTCCTGGATTATGATTCCATAATTGAGTGTGCTGGAGGTCACTACACTTACTGTCTTTGCAGGAGAGGGGGGAAGGGGGGGGGGTGATTTTATTTGGAAACGGCCTCGCCAACAGAAGGTGATGGCTCGCTAATAGCTGCCAGCTCTGGGCAAAATTGCCTGTCAATGAAGGTAATTGGCCACATAAGCCATTTTTTTCCCTCCAACCCTGTCACTTTGTTCACATTCAGACACTTGGTAAAAACCTGTGAGAAGAAGGAAAGAAGGGAAAAACAGTTATATTATCATACTGCTGAGGCCATCCTGACATGTTGGGTAATGGAATGACTCGCAGCCACGCTGCAAATCAAACCAGTATCCAAGCTGTTTTACTCTTTCCCTGCGCATACATCCACCGTTTTGTTCATCTATCTCGTGAATTATTAGTTAATTGTCGGACGCGCGGGCCTCCTCGGGTGTAGCCGGGCGTTTCAGAGCTGGTAGCTGTGCCTGTTTCTTTCTCTTTTTTAGCAGAGGCCTTCGGCGGGGATTTAACCGGATTAGTCCATCTTTGTCACCGCGCAGCGCTCGACCCGGGCTGGCTTCTCTAACTCATCTGTGTCATCCAGCTGGCTGATGACAAAAATACACATACTTCCTCGCCAGCTTTTCTAACCGTCCACCCATCCATCTTCTACGCTCTCCCTGATCAAGGGCCCATCCAGGCACTGGCACTGGGCTGCGAGCGCATCCCAGGCCGGTCATCGGCTAACACACAGAGACACACTCACAGCCAGTTGAGACACAATTGCATTAACAGTCATATCTGGTAGCGATGGGAGCCCGAAATAGGAATATTGGATTTGAAATGGATGTAATCTGACATCATGAGGCAAATGGTGGGGCAGACGATGTTAGGATGTAGCTCACCTTTCACTTTGTACACTACCGCGGATAAATCAGAGAGAGCAAATAGAGCGCTGAAAGTTGAAGGCTTGAATTCATCTCTAATTTACCAGCAGTAGCAGCTCATCTCAGGTTTATGGGACCGACTCCCTCCTCGCCTCCTGCTGCTCCCGACACACACACACACACTCACACACAAAGGCATGTGCCATTTCCCTGCATTCAGTATCCAACCGTGAACTCAGCACGCCTCTGACCCGTCGGCGTGACGCCAATCGGGTGAGGACTAGTGATGGGAGAGGGAGGCCATCGAGGGGGTGAAACTCAGAATAGCAGCGCACAATCAATAGACGAGCGCTGAAATTCAAGTGCAGGATGAAGATGCATAGCAAATGGGACTGAGCTTTGGGCTGCCGTGAGGCATTACGGATTTTACATACATTATTACACAGGTGCTGTGCTTTTATGGCGAAGCGCGCAGACAAGAAAGAGAGCGGGAAAAAAAGCATTTATAAATGGATTTAGGTGGTTCTGCTGCAGGTGAGGACAAATATTGACTTTAATATGAGCTTGGAAAGCACCGAAATTCACGAGGAAATTTCTGAATGAGACGTAGAACCACTTTCAAACCTGAAGGGGATTTATTGCAGATATGTCAGACAAACATAAAACAGGAAAAGTTCTTGTAAAAAAACAGGAAATTGATTTCGAAAAGAAATGAAATTGTAAAAATGGGGATGAAGCTCTCTGGCATCGCTTCACAGTCTACATAAAATGCAGGAGGCGGCCCGGCCATGCAGTTGAAAGCGATGTAAAAGCACATCATTGAGACGAGGCATTTAGGGTCCACTCATCTCGATGTCGTCCACTTTTGATCCCATGTCTCTAATCTGCGTCCCGCTCTTTCCTGGTGGTCCTCCCGGTACTCTTATTTACCATGTCGCACGTGGGCTGGACCCAAGAGGGCCCCGTCGACGCTATCAATTATTAAGCTAAGTGGAACACAGTTTCGGCTGAAGTCCTTCCTTCAACTCCTTCCACTGAGTCAGCCTGCTGAATTATTCACGGGCGCCCTCCCTCGTCCCCTCTGGCTACGACGCCACGGGGCGACTGAACTTCAGTCTGAGGTGGCTAATGATTGAAGTTTTCAGATCCCATCGAGGATTTCCTCTCACTTTTCATTAGCGCCGCTGAGTTAAGACGAATCAAAAGTGGAAGTGTTGAGTAATCCTGAGTGGGAAAGCAACAGACCTCCACTCGGTCTTGGCTTGGTCCTGACAGGTGTTCTGTGACCAGACGCGTGAGAGGTGATTTGAAAGAAAACACCCTTTGTATTCAGGGGGTGTCACAGCACAGCGAGGTCAGAGAGCGAGGCGGTGCTGATGAGGGGTCGTGTGTTGGCATCTCCGTTGCGTCTGAGTTTCCCATTAAGTCACGAGGGAGCAGGGAGGCTGTGCTGACCAGCCTCTTTGTATTGGTAAAGCAGGGTTTTTCCACTTGTAACAACCCAACGGCTACAGATAAAAAGAACACACACACACGCACACACACACAGACTGGATGACTGCATCCACCCACTGTGTAATGTTCCCCGCTCTTTGAAGCACAGCACACCTACATAGCTCTACTATAGCTGCTCACCAGCATCCGCACTTATTTTTATCATTATCATCACAGCAAAATTGCATCCATTCATTATCAGTTGGTCAAAGGAATTTATCCTCACAACCTAAATTAAATCACTTATAGTTAATGAATTTGTCATATATTTAGATGAGTTTTTTTCTGAATAAGAATATAAATAAACAACCATTGCTCAACTAAAACCTTGAATTAGCGTCTTAATTAATGGAATGTTTTATCACACGATCAAAACCAGCCAAATCAAACACAGTGGACTCATGCAGATCAAACTATATTCCACCAGTTCGACCTGCATAGAAAAAGCGAAATGAACCATAATTCAATCAAAACATAACTCGTGATGTTGCTCCTGGATTCATTACCGGCGCCACTGTGTAACGCTGGAACGTTGTGCTTGTAAATCGAGCTCTAATTAAGGACACAGATGAGGAGAGAGTCCAATTCAGGTTGGATCTCCTGAGAAATCTAAAAGGATCCATCCTCAAAAGAGAACAGGAATAAAAAACAGAAAAACAAGAGAGGGGAAAATAAGTATTATAAGCAAAGAGGTCAAATCGATGGGCCACTGACTCAGCAAGTGTGTTTACCCAAGGATTTGCCAATGGGAAAATTGTAAGCGCAGGTGTTCTTCTTATTAGCACAACACGACTTCCCACAGGCCCATCTGGTATTGACGTATGTGTGTGTTTATGCCCCCGCTCTATAAGATTGCGGCGGATGTGTTATTGTGCTCCGACCCAGAGCTGCAATTTATGGGCCGAGTGGAGCCATCGACACGCGGAGGCAGAACCCCGCGTCCGGCTCGATGGGCAGCCTGTCATTACCATGCTTCGGTTTGGTCCCAGCAGATGCTGGTCAGAACACTTGGCCAGCGCCGATCACACTGGCCACCACAGCTTTCGCCCTGCTGGCTACACTCATCACCAGTATTGACCAGGTTATTAGCCTCCGTCGACTGATGCCATCACAAGGGGTAAATGATTATCGGATTGCCTGAGAAACTGATAATACAATGCAACTGCAGGTTGTGGGAGGAACAGCTTGTCCTTCTGTGTGGGCATATTGACATTCTGAGATGGAAAAGATGGAGGGCACCGAGGTTGAAGGAGCCGTAATGAGGAGCAAAGTAAGTAGATCCATACACAAATAAGGGCCACATTTTATGTATTCAGCTGGACTTCTGAGACGTCTGCGTGTTAAGTGTGATAATGTATCTTTTGCTAGTGAAGTGGGATCACGAGTTGCATTGAAACGGCTTTGGCTCAGTCGGTCTTTCAAGCCGAAGGTTGATGGTTCGACATGTCTCTTTGAAGACCGCCTCTCCTCTGCTTACAAGGACGCTGCCGTCCCCCGAGGCGAACACTTCCGTGTCTGTCAGCGCGTCAAATAGGAAGGGTGACAAAGCATCGGTACGCGGTGATGAGGCTGAAGTCATCCTGTTGCTGCTTGTGGCGCAGGTACCCTGCAGATCGGCCCGTCTTCCAGAATTACCAAATCAGTCGTCCTCGGTCGTCGTCTCCCCTTTTTTCTTCTTTGTTCTTGCATTTCTTTGAAACTCAGTAGATTAGGAACAAATGATTAGCTGGATCTTATTAAACAGGCTCAGAGTAATCGCTGTTTTATTGTTTAAGTGTTTTCTCCTTCGTCTAAATAGAGTTTTGTAGAATAAGTGTGTGGGCGTGGATGTGTAGATGGCTTGTGAACTGATTGGCGTCTGAGTGTTGCCTTCAGGCACCAATTTGGATGCTGATGGTCGTATTTCAAATGTAACCATTTGTGAGCTTTTCTATGGAGGCGCCGCTCTCTTCAACTTCCTGCAGCTGTTTTGTTTTCTCTTTTTGGATGTTTCTCAACTTAAGAATCCAACATGAACAATTAGTTTGAGGTAAAGTTTGACTGACTGCTGTGTTTCAACAGTGACTGCGTCACTGTGTCGTGACAGTTAGTTAACCATACATACGAGGAGCGGTGGGCAGACAGCAGGTGCAATTGTACGAAGCTACATAACAAGATGAACCAGATGTTTTGTATGCTTTCCTGTTGCCGTAGTAACTCAGTCGTGCTACAGTAGTTACAAAACAAACATTCACCTTTTTTCCACTTATCTATCCTCTCATATTAACCCAGGTCCAGTCTTGATCCGCTCTCTCCAACTGGTGTAATTGTGCACTGTGGAGACCTACAGTCGAGGTAATTACAAAAGTACAATAACATGCGGCCGTGCTGGCGACTAAATTGCTCCTAAATTATTCATTAGAGGAGCTTTGCCGTAAACAGCGCATCACTTTGTATGCAGAACCGACCACTCCGGCCTCCCGCCTTAAGTGGTTTTGTGGTGCTGTGACAGTGCTACAACACGGTCCAAGGAGGTGATCGTTATTCCAACTTACCACCAGGCTGTTTGTCAGGAAAACACGAGTCATTTGGAAGACAACAAAAGCAAAACAACTTGAGCTTTTCATGGACTGATAAAGAGACGTGAAGGGGGTTGAAGGAGGTTCTAATTTGGTCTTGGAAATCCATGAGAAAGAAGAGGGAAGAAAAAGTGCCACAAATTGTAATTTCACTTCTTTTCCTGCTTCTGATGCGACTATTCACGTTGTTCCTCCCCTCCATCCTGCAGCCTCGCTGCTTCCTTCCCCTCAGCGCCCACCCTACTTCGTTCCCCCTACCGCGTCCTTCAGCAGGGAAGGTTGAGGCAACGGCGGGCAGAAATAGCCCCCTCATGCATCACCGCAGTCGGCGAGTCTCGCCTGCTCCTCGCGTCTCACCCCCCCCCCCCCCACCCTCCTCCCCCTTGCCTTTGCCTCCCGAACAAACGGGCGTAGAGTTAACCCTCTGGGAGCGCCATGCCGACCCGCCACCTGGCAGCTCCCGTGCTGTTCCCCATTTCTCTGTGCTCAATTTTTTGGAGAAAAAACAGGAAAGTAAAAGGTTACGTATTCATAGTTGCAGAATGAACTCTGAATGCAGAAGGATCAGACTGAATTGCTCAAGGATCAATCTGTCTTACTCCTCTCTGCCTTTCAGGTGGAATTACATGATGTTCAGGGCCACGTCTCTCCGACAAAAAAAAAACCTCATAAATGTAAAATAAACAGATTTTGTGAGTAAGAGAGGGAATGTTTTGAAATGCTCAATAACCATTAAAACCTTTCAGAACGATTAAAATCAGAGTTTCAGCGCAAATGTTTGACTGTCTAACACGGAGACTGTTTACTTCATCAGCTGATTAAACGCTTTCGGAGCAGCAATTCTGAGTCTGTTGAAATATAATGACCACTCTGTTCTTTGCGTCACAGTACTGAGCATATACAGTCGTCAGTGTAATTGCAGGCGCTGCTTTTGCGCGAGCGTTATGATATCTCCTGAATTTATTGCATTGCTTTGTGTGCTTTTTGTGGCACATTCAACCTCTTTCGCTGTCAGTGAGATTTATGTAAAAAAGTGCATTCATTTGAAATTACTCATCACTGCAGCTGCACTTAATATATCAACAAAAGTGACTCGTGGAAATTGGGTGAATCATTTGGAAGATGCACAAAAACGCAGCGATCGTGACTTGACTGGAGCGTTTTTTGTTCTCGTGCATCTTCATGTGCATTTTTTAAGGAGGCTTAATCCATTTGCACACTGTTTCTGTGGCGACGAATCAGCTTCTGGTGCTCCCGCTCAAGCACATGCTGCTTGGCTGCTTTATAGTGAAGTTAGCACACAAGATGGATTGTAGAAAAGATGGATGAAGACATCTTCGATTAACCTGCTTCAGTTCGACTGAATCACTAAAAAACTGGAAATGTGCTGGAGGAAGTTTGACCGCTGCGAATGTTCGTTTTGGGGACAATAAATGTCTTGGAACTTTTTTAGTGGAACAGCTCCTATAAATTACACGTGTGGCGACGACTCGCAGTGCGTTTGGTAATAAAGGTCACATTTCTCATTTCTGGGCCCGGCCCGCCCTTTGGTGGTGAGTTACGGTGTCCAAGAAGGGTCAGTGGCATGCACGGGGCATGGCACAAATGCAAGAGCTACAGCAAAAAGTAGAGTTCACATTAGAAACCTGCAACTGTATTTGTATTTCGTGGTCCTACAACCGGATGAGCTTTCTGAGCCACCATAGACGGACGAATGGATAGCTCGATCTTCATTACAGTGATAATACAGTGATATTTTTCTCACCAGCATAAAGAAGCAAAAGCTTTAAAAATAAGTGTTTTTGAATATTTCCTATTCTGGTTTTCTTTTCATGAGACAACAGAAAGAGTCTGACAAGTTTGTCCTCCGATGAAGAGCAAAAGTTATTGAAGTGAAATGAGTGACATCACTGAGAGTGGCCGCCTCGAGCTGAGTGCTATAGAGACCCCTGGCTGCTGTGTAGTGTCTGTAGCCGCTGTGTGAGAGTCGCCCTGCCATTGAGATGGATCAGGTGCTGCATGGGAGTGGACAGGGCGCTGATTGCAGACAGTAATGATCACACGCGTCAGGTGTGCCGCACAAATACCCACTTACACACACACACACTATAGAGGACAATCACCCTTGTTGGAAACACAAAAGATCAAGCTGTTCCTTTGCAGCAGGGGGCTCGGTTCACCCGCAAAGAGCTGAAGGGTCACTTTGAAAGGGATCCTTGAACTGTTAGACAAGAAATGAAACCACACAACATTCATACATTTACCATATTATTAAGAACAGGGATTTTGGGGGGCAAAAGCAACACTGTCAGACTCAGACTTTCTCTCGTCCTTCTTTAGGCTCTTTTGTCCAACGGCTCCAAGTCGTACTGTGGCAATTAAAATATACTGCCATGACATAAAAAATATACAGTGATACCGTCATACCATCAGCAATAAACGATAAAGTCAGCAAGCGGGCAAATGTTCAGCAGTAACGTTTGCCCTCATTAAGAGCCGAAACTGTCTGATCATGAAGAAGCAAAGCAGCACAGACAGTCTATTTGTTTATGTGTCGAGCTTTTAATTTGAAAGAGGAATAAGTTACTTTTTCACAAAGCTCCTGCTTCACTCAGCAGACCTCGATGCTTCGACTCCTAATTGCCCACACAGTGGATCCAGCTGGAAAACCACTGATCTCGGTAAAGATCTCGGGCTTGTTTTCCAAAACGCCCCTCGAAATGTTTCCATCGCCGCCGCAAGTCGAAGGTTGTGCTCTGACTCACGCGTCACCGTGCGAGCTGCCTCCATCCCGGCTCGAAAAAACGAGCCACAATAACAACCCGAGACTAATAATGATCCCTAATAGGGAGCAGTAATTGGAAATAGCAACTTCATTAGTGAGTGACAGCAGCAGGTGATAAGACAGGGGAATACTGTGTAGCCAGTGATGCTAGAAACTCATTATGTGTGACGCATGCTCCCGCTCCTTAATTATTTGAGAGCGTCTTCACACTCCTCGCGGTCCCGCGTTCGATCCGACCGCTGGATTTTTAAGCATGTTCTATAAAAAGAGGTGTTGGAGGGTGCTTCTGTTATCGGTGTTTGGGAGGTGGACGGCCTTGGGACGGGAGTGATGAAACGGAAGAGAAGCTGTAATGAGAGTCTTCGGCCTTTGATGCAGAACAGACGCGGCTGTCCGCGCTTTCTTTTATTTATTTGGAGGGTTACTGCCGACTGCCGCAGTCGTTTGATTTTTAATAAGCCCGGCACCGCTCGCCGATAGGTTTTCATCACCGACGCATTATTGTAGCATTAACACAATAAGTCGCCAAAGTTTGGCTTCGGCCCTCTTCGTTTTCCCCTCCCTGAAAAGCAAAGCTCAGTAAAATGAGCAGTCTTGGGGGCACAGAGAGCCCACATCATGCTTAGGTGAGCTAATATGAGTTGGATATTAAAACTGCACTCCGGAGAACAGGAAGTACAATCAGGTGACCCGTTGTAGTCGTGGCTGGTAATTGAAGTCTGGGAAATAGTTGGGTTTTTCTTTTTGTTTTGCACATAACAAACCGATAAACAGTAATTTTCTGTTTATTTGGTTTATTTTGGAGAAAAACAATTGGTGAATAGAGACTTTAAATTGAGCAAAAGTACCTGATTTTCAAAGGGTTTCCAGCAGTTCCAAACAACAGACTGCAGGTCACTGATTGGCCAGGAAGTGACGTCACTGTTGATGCTAATGCGCCACTCTGAGACCAGGCGAAAGAGGGCTGGGAGAAAGGGGAAAATTGAAATAGCGGAAGTGATTGAGAGAAGAAGGGAGTCTGGCTGGCTAATGACACTGAATAGGAGAGATCACAGTGATTGAGAGGAGAGATAAGATTATCTCCTATTTTATGCTCTTGCATTAACATCAGAGTGCGAGGGAAGACGCCACGAACGAGGGAGCTCACGCCTGCCGCGAACAGAACTGAACTGCCGAGGAGCCTCTCGAATGCAGGGACTTTGATTAAAACTCGATGACCAAAGATCACAAGCCAGACTTAAAGGTCAAACCTATCACGCCTGTTTGAAACGCCCGATCCAGCGTTGGGTCCCTGAGGCCACAACGCTGCGTTCCCGGCTCTCCGGACGTAATTGGCCTTGATTAGCTCCCAGTTTGTGTCGTCTTCCGTGCCACATGCCTGCGGGGGGTTCCCAGCTGCTACGCAGGGTGCTGGTGTGGGTTTAATACGGCCAATCTTTGGATAACACTCAGCACAGCATGTGTCGATTCTGGCGCGTCTTTCTGGATCATGAAGAAAGATTTGCCGACATCACGTGGAACAAGTGAGCTGGGCTGGTGTTCTTCTGTTGGGGGGGCGGTGTTGAGTGGAGCCCAGGTATTAATTGGCAGCTTTTTTTCCAAGGATGTTCAGGAATCCGTGTCTTGGAACGGACTGAACAACGGCGTGTTTTACTCGTCAGGTCCTCGGCCAGAACAGCAGCTCGTCCTGATTGGAATTCATGGAGACCACCCTCTGCGGGATCGATACTGAATGATAATGATGTTGTGACATTTGGAGTTGGGGTGGGGGAGTCGGTGCGTGCCAACGTGTGTGTGCGAGCAGACTCTCACAGTGTGCTGGGAAGTCAGCGTTGCATTTGAGCTGCCGTCCGCGGTTTCAAAACATAAGTGTCACACGAAACGTTGTGCTTCTCTTTTCTACTAATTTCCTCCTTGTTTTACGTTTGCTGCTCTTGGGGTAGATCAACAAAACATTTGCTTCCTCGGCTGCCCTTCAAAATCTGCGATGACTCATAGTTTGATGGATCACCAGGGAAACCAAAAAAAAAAAGAGAAGCAAACTCCGATGTGGAGCGTCGTTCGGTTTCATTTCAAGTAGATGAACTTGGGGAAAAAAAGAGAAAGAAATGTGCCACAGCTGCATGGCCACCTAGATCGAGGTGTTCCCACCATTTCTCATCTCATTCAGGCTTTATGAAAGAACACACTGGAAATCAAATCAAGCTATGGTATCGGATTTGTAGGCGGAGGAAGTCAGTAAATCATCTCCCCTGTCGTGTCTTGGAAAAGCAGTAATATTACTATAATACGCTCCAGTATCAGGGTTTCTGAACACTATATTGCATATCGAGCCCGGAGACAAAATAAAAAGGCTGTTTTTGAAGGCTTTCCATTATAACGCTGGAGCTCAACTTCTGAGACTTCTCGTGGTGCGGGGGCCTCAAAGTCTGAGTTGGATGGGGGCACGTTGTGCAAGATGAAAGGACCCCCTAACTTCACAATCCCTTCTTTTGCTTGTTCAGTCGATACTTTGATGCCAATGTAAATAAAACCAAGATGCCAAAAAAACAGAAATGCAAACCTGTATCTTGCTGTTTTTGCAGAGTCCACCTGTTTGCAGAAACAGGTCTTAGGTGCTTCACTGCGATGGTTTGGCAAACCAGAGACCAAAAAGAGCCTTTCAGAGGGGGTCATTTTGGAGACCTCCAGAGAGAAAGAGCAAAGCTATAAAAAGGCTGTGGTTTGACTTCAGCTGTGACATAACAATTCATCTAAAATGTGTCTGAACTTTCCCTTTTCACCAAATCCGACACATTTAAGCGAGTACGTGTGATCTCCCTTTGATAAGTGATGTCTTTGTGTTTAGTTTCTGCTCCCTGCCCTGGCACAGATCAAACTTTCCAACCCGAATCATATTGACCACCCATAAATTTCTTTCTTTGGGTGCCCCCCCACCCCCCCTCTCTTATGGAGTTAGTTTTAGCCAGAGCAGCCCGCTTCGTGAGCGGCATCAGCGATCTGTCAGCGAGGTCGAGGACAGCCCTTTAGCGGCATTGATCTCTCCACTCTGCAGCATGTGCATATCTCCCGCCTGCTATACATCACCGGATGACGCTTTATCAAGAGATTGATGAAACACAGAGGCAGGCTTGGTCGGCATTAGAGATACTAAATATTTCTGAGGGTGCTTGCTCCGCTGATGAATGGCTTCATAAAACGTCTGCAGCCGCCCCTCATCTTTTCGCCGGCTTTTCAATCACGAAACGCGGATGGACCGAGCCGCTCCCGGCGTCGGAAACGAGATAAAACTCACTTCTGATTCGTGCGTCGTTCGTTTTTTCGGCTCGGAAACCGTCCGACCGTCATGTGATCCGTGCGGAGGGAGTCGGTCCAGGTTTACCAAACTATTCCTGTTCCTCCTTGTTTCCTTCCAGCTCCGTCTGTCTGTGTTTTCTGTCGCTTCTCTCTCTCTCCCCCCTGTTCTGCAGCTCGTCCCGTCCATCCGGCTCCCTGAAAGAATTGGCTGCATTGTAGTGAAACACTATTAATTACGTTGTCATCCCCCGACAGTTGGCAGTGACAGGTTTTAGACCAGCTCTCTGAGGAGGTGGGCGGACACCGGTGCTAAATTAAAAAGCGAGGAGAGCTTGTCACATTCTGTCACTGGTAAATCTAATAAAAAAAAGCCCCAACATGTGTGTGCACATCTGTATGTTAGTGTGTTTAGTCTCATGGAAGGTGGACAAGTGGTGCCAAGAATGACAACCAGATAGGCAGCAGAAATGAGACCCAAGTGTTTTAAATGCAACAGATTTGATTCCTCAGACTTCCTGTTTTTGACCTGGTCTGATTTTTTGTGAGAGGACCAATCGTAGCACGGTGCCGTATTTCCACAGGAAGCATCTCACTAAAGGTTGAGAACACCACCAGCAGAGCCACTCTGAGAGAGATGGAGATTTGCTGTTTACTTTCGACACCCCGCTACCCCTCCTAATGGAAAAGCCGTGTCGTCTGTTGACGGGGCACTCGCGCACCAGATGCGTCCGCGCCCACACGGCCAATCCCCTCTAGTGTTGTTTATCCAGGCACCCAGACCTGTGTTTGGCCTGGCGAGTGCGAACAAGCGAGAGAGAGCGTGAGCGAGCTGCAGCAGCAGCAGCAGCCCTGGCGGCAGGAGGCCCAGGGGAGCTGTCCGCGGTGCTGAAACCCAGGATCACTCCTCTGCTGCGGGGACTACTTCTCCTCGAGCTGATCTGCCGCCAGATTTACCGTCTCTCCCTTCTTAAGGCGAGCACAACCTACAACTGTCACAGCTGTCTGCACTCGCTGGCATTTTTCCTCACCACAGACATTCATGAGACATCGCTTTAATTATATTTCTTGGACCTGTTCATTTGAAAAAGTGTCCACACTGTTCCAGCTTTCCTTACATCAACCAGATGCACAGTAATTTTCTTTAGGTTTTCTTCATTTGACATTTGAAAATGACTGTGCTGAAGATTGCAAGAGATTTATAAAAGGTCACCACTTTGATAGGACGAATCATGGTTGGAAAAGAGAAGTAAGAACTGTGCTCCAGCTCCACTTTAATCCTACTTAATAAAGACAAGATTAGAACTACGGGGAAGTGGCAGTCTTACAGGCTGAGTTTAAAGTCTCCGCTCGTCCAAAATGTTTTGGAGTTACAGTTTCAATATCTGAGAGCTTTTAATAAAGTAGCTGATGAGAAGTGAATTATTCCGATAGCCTTCCGAGCTAAGATGCTATCGCAATAGTTGTGCTGCAGCAAAGTATCCTTGTCTATTTATTGCAGCTTGAGTCTTAAACGTGTGGAAAAAGTCCACAGGGAAGGATCTCATATATCCAATCCAGCGCTGAAGAGGGGATGATGTTACTGTGGTATTATATCTTGTAAAAAAAAAATGCTTAGTGGGGGTGAAAGAAACTGAAAGAAACAGTGAGAAGAGCCCTGGGAAATCTCCCGCCCCATCTCCCAGGCACCTCAGCTTCCCTGTTCCTCTCACTCACCTCGCTGACTTTTAATCGCTGCAGCCAATTTGCTGGGAGAGAAACCCAGACGCTGGCAAGAAATGAAACCCACCTCAACTCCCTGACACTCACCCACCCCATAGCGTCACCCTCATCCAACCACCTCGCCATCCCCCTCACCCCCCCCCCTCACTTCAGGCTCCCGGCGCATCAGAAGCCCTGGAAGAGAATCACGGGGACTCGCTTGGTCGCCTCGTCGTGCTTCATTCTGCGCCGCCCTGCCTGCATCCCTCCCTCTTTTTCCCCCCTTTCGAGTTTCTATCTGGTGCCAACTCTCAGTCCGAGGGAGAGAAAGAGGGTGAATATAAGTGATTTAATGGAACAAACTACACCAGTAGTAAAAGAAATGGAGGAATCCATCAAGCTAAGTTGGATGGAGTGTTGTGGTGGTGTGTGCACTTCTCCCTTTCTATTCAGGGTTTTTCAGTATGCATCGCACCACCTCACCGTTTTGTCATTGTTTTCCTTTTTTTTGGCACAGATGTTTCTGCTATTCCACTGATAGGTTGAATATGTATGTTTCTGAATGGAAATTGAGTTTCATAGCCACCTTTCCACTCGCGGTTCTACATTATTTCAGTCTAAATTGCTTACCGCAATAAAGGGCCCCTTTTGTCCCAAACTGTGGGGTCAGTAAACAAGCATTAGAAAGTTAAAGAATGCACAACAATGCCTGCATCTTTTCCAAGAGGCAGTATTGGCAGGTACACAGCAAGTACAGGAGTGAGTGAGTGATCTGCCAAACTTCACACGAGACCGGTTTCGGCTTTATCTTTCGGCGCCAAATCCACGTGAATCTGTGCTTGAAACGGTCACTGTGCTCATTTTGGCGGAACGCTTTCGACTGGAGAGGAGACGGTCTTCTCTGTAGCACGTCTGACAGCTTTTGTGTGAGAAAATGGTGCGAGAACTCTTGTACGCAGGGAGCGAAACAGGAAGTGAAGGTAGGAAAGGTAAAAAAAGATGAGGGTTGTTTGCCTGAGGCTCTTCCCAGCACAGTGGTGGCAGTGTCAGGGGTTTGAGACTGTAAATAATTCAGCAACTCACAGTGAACAGCACACACACATGCGGCCGCACACACCCCAGCCTTTTACCTTGCACGCACGCACACACACACGCAAACACTCAGACCTTTTCCATTGTCTCCTCGCTCACACATCATGCTCAGACAAAGGCCATTTTAGTCTCATCTCTTTCGGGAGAGCCAGCAACATTACTTTTTCATTCATTGTGTTTGTGTATTTTGTGTGCTGACATGCAGGGGAGTGGAGAGGTAAGATTGGGGCCAAAGTTAACTGCGGGGCCAAGAACTGACACACACACACTCACACACACTCACACACAATGCAGGAGTCGGAGTCCAAATTCCACGTCAACCTCCTCCTTTGTTCTCCTGCGAGCTGACGCTTGCCAAAAGACTCCAACGTGCGCTCAAATAGCCGCACCGCCAGCACATCCCTTCAGTGCTATCACGAACAAAGCCCCACGATGACACCTGATTATCTATGTTTGTTATTATCAGCCCAGCATTTAATTGCATTTCCAAATACCTGCAGGGAACAGAGCTCTCACTCTCTGCTGCTGCTGCTGCTGTTTCTGCTGCTGCATTGTAATTCTTAGTTATTCTGTATTTGGCATGACTCCCCAGAAGGCTCCTACTGACATTTAACGTGGGAGTGTTGGCTTGGCGGGGGGAGTGTGTGTTGGGTAAAACCGGACAAAGATGTAAAGGAAGAGCTGTGTTAGCGGAAGGGGAGGGAGGGGAGGCTAATGGGTGCTGTGGAACACACATATTCATGAAGACCAATGCCAAATGTCAGTTGTGAGCTAAGAAGTGAATGTCAGTGGGCGGGGGGGGGGGGGGGGGGTGGACAGCGGCCGGGTAATTTCTTGGTCATTAGCGAGACGCTGGTGACCTCGGGGAGCACCGGCGACCTCAGTTAACTGCAACCTGGCCTGTTAGCAACAAGGCTAAAGGCTAACGATAAAAGAAACAACAAATCATTCTTTGAAGGGAACCCGTGGCTGAAAAGGACAATGATTGGAAAAATGCCACCGTCACATTTTCATGGTACGTGAGTAAAAATGTCAACGTAAATGGCAACACAACATGCACGAAGCATGCATAATGCTTGGTTGTCAGCTTCACCTGAGCCTGAAAGCACCACAATTAGTGCTGGGGACAAAGAGATCTATTGATGGGAGAATTTCCTTTCACTCACCAAGGTAAAATGTATTGTCCGCAAATATACTCTTCTGAATCTGTCATGAAATTCTTAGGTTTGATTGTCGTGTGTACAACGGAGAAACTGCTAATCTAACCTTCTGAGTTTAAGGGTCAAAAGCTTCTGAATTCTTTAACGAATAACCTGAACAAAATAGTTCCCTTATTCTTCCTGATCAATTGTCAGTAAACAACACAGCGTGAGGTGATCATTGTAGAAGCTGATGTTGTGTAACACGGAGCAGATGGGCAGCATGTTCCACTGAATCCACCGTGGCTCTACTCAGAAAGACGAGGGTGCTGTTTACTGTGCCCTCTAAAAACAACAGTAATCATCGTCATCTAATAGGTATAATAGAGATTGCTTTCAGGGTTGTTACCGTCATTACGGGCCACCACACATAGTACTACTGCGTACTGTGAGGCCTTTGCACAATCTTGGAGTAGATTATGGATGAAAGCGGTTCCAAAACACTCCTTTTCATGAAGCCGGCCAAGATTGCTGGATAGAAACGCCACGGACCCCCGCTTCCATCTCTGATAGCCAAAGTACCAGAGTGAAGCCAGCACTGGCAGACCAACAGACAATCAGTAAATGGACTGCAATTATATACTGTACTTTCCACTGTGGTCAGTGGGCTCAAAGCTTTTTATGTTGTAAGTCATATGGACCCGTTTCCACTCACACACCAGTGAAAGCAACTTTGGACTGTTTTGCAGTACGGCAGTGAAAAGTTGAGATGTTGGTTTGGAGAGTTTGAGAACCATCCTTCCAACCTTACTCATACATCTACATTGTAATGCATTGACTGAAATTCCAGTGTCAATGCAAATAGTTTGTCTTGTCAAACTGTGCAGCAGAGCCAGACTAAAGGTTATAAACACAGGAGGTTGCTGCTGAATGTAACTCATACGTGCCCTGGAAATAACACCCGATAGAGCTCGTTAATAAACCTCTTTGGGCTTTTTCTACGTGACGTTTATTCCGAACAAGCAGGGTGAAAAGATATCAGTTTTCAGCCCAGCGTGGAGCCTCACTCCGACATCACTCTGGCGGTGAACACTAAACAACGCTCTCATTTACATGCCGGCTGCGTTTCATCACCCTTCCGTTTCCCCCCGTCCGCTTCTCTCTGTCTCTGAAATGCCACCGAACGGTCGCCTCTGCAGCAAAGCCAGCGTCCCGTACTGCCTCCACGCTGTTGCCCCCTCTCGGCAGAGTGACACAGATGAAGGGTCCCTCATTGCCTCCCTCCTCCTTTTGTTTGCCACTGTTATTTTCTGGTGTGATATCAGGACCCCCTGGGTGCTTGCAGGGCTGCAGAGGCCTCTTCTTACAGTGGCATATTTTTACATAAAATCACATGGGAGAAGAGCCAGCTTGGAGGTATTGTGGCCCAAACGTACATTTATTAAGGCTAACTGAACTCTGACGACAAAAGCATGTATATGCTCTTGTTTTCCAAATCCAACCACCTCCTTCTCCACCTTGATGCCACGCCACTGCAGCAGCACAAGGAAGACACTTCCCAGCGTCCCCTCTGCATACTAAAGACAGATCCACTCCAGCCCGTCCTTCCTTGATTTCTTGCACCCGCTCCTCCCTTTTCCTCACCCCACCGGCGTGTTGCTAATCAGGTGTGCGCGGAGCCAGACAGTTTGTTTGCAATCGGATAAGAAGGGTGGACCAGGGGGAGGGCGGGAGAGACGTTCTGGAAATATCTGCAAATTGGATTTAGCTGCAGAAAATAGCAGGTATCTGATAGCACGCGGACTTGATCCTATTAATGCTGGTGGAGAAACCGAGCATCTCGGGTGCGGCGTATGAATGGATCTGAGCACAATGCCATCTTTTTTTTTCCTAATAAAGAGGTGCAACATCGTCAACATGTGATAAAGATAAGGTGTCATCGTCGCTCCAGCCACACTGATCGATCTTTAATGCCCCCCCCCTCCTGTCTTTGATAGGACGCCAAAATGCTCCACAAAGCAGTCGCCGCTCGTTGCGCTTGATATGGAAATTTTGGAAGATAGCTGCTAATAAACAATGAAGTACGACTCCCGCTGTCGCCTGCCAAATATCACCCCCCCCCTTTTGTTTTTTTTCACCTTGCTCCATCTGCACACCGTTTCGCCCAATCAGTGAGAAATAAAGAGGCGATCAAGGGCGGCAAACACACACACACACACACACGCACACACACACACACACACACACACACACACACACACACACACACACACACAC
>JAUESF010000057.1:1486264-1509806 GCA_032274765.1 Malacoctenus tetranemus
GTGTGTGTGTGTGTGTGTGTGTGTGTGTGTGTGTGTGTGTGTGTGTGTGTGTGTGTGTGTGTGTGTGTGCGTGCATGCGTCTGTGAGAGAGAGAAACATCACTCTTGCGCTGAGCATACTTAAGTTGGCTCGAAGAGACATTTGCAGTTCGGAGCGGGAATCAAACTACAGGACGTTTCTGTGTCGAATCACTCACACGTCTTTTTATGTTGCGTTTTCTGCTTTTCAATAGTTCCCACGACACACTCACACTTTCCTCGCTTTGAGGATGTTACTTTTTTCCACTACAGTGTGAAGTTGTTCAAACAAAAGCAACAGTGTCACAGTTCGTGTCCCCCCCCACCGGTGCCGCCGCCGCCGCCGGGCAACGGTTTGCTGACCCACTTCCAGTGATTTATTTCCTTGGCCGTGATTTATTGTTTTGACCTTCAAAATATTTAGTCACGTATTCGTCATGGCCTCACACTGTCCTCTGAAAACCGTGGGCTGTGGATTATCTGGGAACTTCTGATGGCGGTTTATTCTCAGACCTTCCTGCAGATGAGAGGTTTCCTCGCATCGGGGGCTGACGCGTCCTCGTTGGCAGGCGTCCCCCTTCTGTAAAGGTCAGCGCTGTTTTTTTGGGGCCTTTCTTCAATCTAGGTTACTTCCTCTTTTATTGTTTCCTCTCTCTTCTCTCTCTCTTTTTTGATTACAACATAGGGGGGATCAAAAAAAGAAAACCCTCACTGCGTTCCTGTTATTAGGGCCAATTTCCATCATTCCGTCCTCCCTCCTGTCACCAGCGCGTCTCCACCAGGGAAAGAAAGGATTTTAATGGGCGGCGGTTGATTACTGCGACACTAATGACAAGTCAAGTGGCGTGGAGAGCCGGGCTGATTCACAGAGGCAGCGACTGAGCGAGGAGGAGATGAAACAGAAGGGGAGCCAGAGTTGTTGACTGACTGATCGATTGCGGCAACAGCGTTTCTTTTTTTTCTCTCCTTCCTCACCCGTTCCCTCGCCATTCTCTTACGATACATAGATGAGATCCATAACATCCTCTAATACGTTTTTCTACACAACAGACGACGCTTGCAAATTGAAAGCAGTGACTCAAGCTGTTGGACATCCGTGTGCTTTTCCTCCCTGTCATTACGGCGCGCTCACTTTGTCACCGTCTCTTTGTGTGGGCTCCAGTCTGCGTCGTGCGCCGCTTTTTTTTTCCCTCCCTGTTGTTTGAAAGCACAGACCGGCCGACTGTCCCCACATCACAGCTGCCTTCTTCATGCGCTGCCTTTCGTTTGTTTGCAGCCATATGTGCTCATAACTGCAGCAACGTGGGACGAGTGGACGCATCAGTAAGTGGGAAAACTTGACAAACAAAACTAACTTGAGTGGATTTCACAAACACAAAGCAACAAATTGATCAGGAATGACTAAAAATGAGTGTTTCCATCGACCCAAAAAAATGCTGCTCCTCTTAACAAAAACCTGTCTGCAGCCCCCCGGACGGACTTATTAGCAACTGCTGCATTATGTGGCTCTTCTTTGCAGAACTGTCTGAACAGATATTATCCAACTATTCATCTATTTACCACTCGTGAGATTTTATGTGATACCAAAGACGGAGGGAGGAATGTGTCCAGCTCCATGATCGTGTTTCATCAGTCAGAGAGCTCCCCAGTAATGAAGGATCCTCTCCAGCTGTTTTCTAGGACTTCTTGTTTGACTTCCTGTGTGCCGAGATGAATTTTTTTTTTTTTTCGCCGGCCGTCTCCGCCGCTGCACCGCCCTGTGGAATAATACATGACAGGAGTCTTGTCAACAGCCGAACGACTTCTGGCTGTGGCAACAAACCTCATGGAAATGAGCGAGCCAGCAAGTGAGCCGCGACGCATTTATTAAAGATCCCCCTCTCTTCTCTCTCTCCTCTCTCTCTCTCCCCGGCTGCCAAATCTAAAGTAGGTCACTGCAAAACTGTGGGGCCACTGTAAATCACTCCTTCCATGTGAGTCCTGTTTCCTCCGCGCACCCCGCCAGCTCCGACACCCCGACGCTCGCTGCCGAGTTTGTATTTCAAACACGGCTGCTCACTGACAAGTCAAGGGTAAGGATGTGAAACCGTATTAAGGGGCAGGAATTTATTGGGAGAAGCTGCAGACGAGATAGGGGGCCCACGGATCGACGGTGTGTCTCGCAAAACAATTTGATCATGTTAGGGGATTTGGGCTGCCGTTATCAGCCGTCGCAATAACAGCTAATAAGACCGAAATCCATTTTGTTTTACTTTGCTGGACAGCCGTGATCAGCTCTTCCGCTGGAAGTCCAAGCCCCCCCTAACCGCCCACCCTGTGTTCTGACTCCCCCTGTGGACACTTTGTGCTCACACAGCAGGTTTCAGCTTAGTTTCTTTTCTCTTTTTTTCTTGCCCCTGGGCGCGTTTCACAGAGATGACTACAGGCTGACCACCCGGGCATGTGTAACACAAGCGGAGGGATTCGAAAGTTTTTAAAGCTCCAAATGTGCCGCAAATCGGAGAGCGACTGGAGGGGGGGCATGCTTTTAATCTCCCCCATTTGCCTGCCAGCCACAACAGCACTCTGCTGGTGGAATGACTGGGCCGCGCAGCGGTTGTCCATAACTACCGAGCTCCAAAGAGAGAACTCAAGAGAAAAGGTTAGGAAGGGTACGACAGAGAGCTGCGAGCGTGTTCAAAACAATCGGGTCTGGGTGAGTCTGAGCCGCAAAGTTATTTGAGTTCAGCCCTCCTCAAGAGGCTGATCGTCTTCTATAGTTCAGCTTTTTCCAGCAAAATATTGGGCTTGCCTCCTCTTGTAAAAGTGTCCAAAAAGATGGACGAACAAATGAAGGCATCTCATCCTCTGCTGCTCGCTATAAGGGGGGCACACTACCAGGTGAGCCCTCAGATGTGTTCCAGGGCGCGGCGCCTCACCAGCCGGTCCGACGGGCGCCAACGCGCGGGTATTTGTTCCAGCCCGAAGATCCCACAAAGACGGGGCCGAGCCGCGAAACGATTTGATCGTCGCGGAACTCTCGGAGGGCTGCCGAGAGAAAGGTCCGCACTATTACTGCGCAGTGGCAAGCCGCTGAGGGGCAAATGAGGCAGAGGGGGAAGGCTCGCGCGCACAGCCCTCCACTCGCTGTGGCTGCTGATTGCAGCACTCTGCTCATTTGTCTCCTCTCGGTGTCTCTCTGCCGGCGCCTCCCGACTGCAGCCTCTGTTTCTTTTTTTTTGCATCTGCTCCTGGGAGAGAGTTGCATTATTCACCCGGGCCGCGGCGCTCACTCACACCCACTCGCCGTTTTCTGTACAATCAGGAGGATCGTATAATTAAACAATTTTACTCAACTCTGGGAGAAACCTGAAATCTAAGCATAAAATCTGATTTCTTGTTAGACAGTGTAAAACAATGTGAGTCCTGAACACACACAGACACAGAACACACCCAACAATATCCAGCTTCCTTTTTGAGGCCTTGTTTTTCATGTCAGTCTTGGACACAGATTGGCTTGTTAGAATGAGTTTCAGTGCAGCTCCGTAGCTGCAATTTAATGAAGACAGACCTCAATATTCAGGTATTTGACCAGGAGCTAGAATAGCAATTCTCTGGGAATAAATGATCATGGAGGCTTTCCTATGGTGCCGTCTCTTCGCTCTCTCCCTGATGGAATTTCAGGTTATCAGTTATCAATTTTTCAAGTGCCATCACACCTCGCTATCATGTCACACCGTATGCTCGAGAGTTCTCTTCAAGCCAGTGAGCAGCTCCGCGTCTCCACAGCAAGACATGACGTGAGTTTGACTGAATTTGGAGAACCTCAATTCACAAATTACATTCAGACCTCAAACCTGATTCTGCAGTCTGAAGCTGAGACATCAGTTGTATCCACAGATGGATGTTTGTCAAGTGGTGTCCTGGTCCACAGAGATTTTCTTGTGAACACTGTGGCTGTGATTCTTGGATCGGTTCTGTAGGCGTATGTTAAAACGAGGGTCTAACTACAAACGTGTAAGAGCTAGTTGAGATGGCTACCTTGCTGACTCTAGTAGGTTTCTGACATTGACGTCACATTATAACTGTGAGCATTCCTTATTCCAGAAAAGTACTTTTGATCAACACCCTTAAACAAAGTTGGACCGAACCTGATGGCGTCAGAAACGATCTAGATTTCCTTCTGATCCCTGCGTCTGGAGACACTTTCCTCCCACCTCCACAGACACACACCTTCTCACCACTCGGCGTCAGTATAACTGAAAGCGAGGCGAGGGACGGGGCGGGCGTTTGAAATGTCACAGAGGGTGCCTCATTAGAAACAGCCAGGCTTCTACCACTTAGCTAGCAGACGACGGCAGAGCGCGGCCTGCAGCCACGTCAGACGAACGGAGGGGAAATGAGGTTAGAGATGGAGGGAGGTGAGGAAAAGGTAGAGAAGATGGAAGCAGCAGCTGAAGGTGGAGGGAACGGAGCTAATAGGCAGTGGTAGAGGTGCCGGCCAGCAGTCTTTCACCCCACGCTGTCCCGTCTCTTCTTTTCCTCTTCACCAATTTTGTGCCCATCTCTCTCTCTCTCTCTCTCTCTCTCTCTCTCTCTCTCTCTCTCTCTCTCTCTCTCTCTCTCTCTCTCTCTCTCTTTCTCTCTCTCTCACTCGCTCGCCACCCCTCCACCTCGTTTCCCGTCTCCTTCTGTCCTTGCCTGCTGCTAGCAACAGCTGTGGGAGGAAATGGAGTGCAAAATGTCATCTCATTGCTCAATCTGCACCCACCACTAACATGACTGTGTCATGGCTGCCACCAGCTCTTTTCTCTCTCTGCACTCCTCCATATGAATCACGTCTCTGGCTGATAGTCAGCTGAGACTCCAACTTTTGCTCTTTTCGCTTCACATAGAGATGCTGGACTTGGTGGTAACACGGTGAAAGACTGTCAAATAATCACGATCTATCATCATCTTTCACAAATACTGAGAAACATTCCGCTTTCAGAAAAAATCTTAATATATTTACAAGTTAAATCAACACAAAAACTGTTTTTTACTTCCTGCTGGATTTTTTTTTCCTTAAAAGGTTTAAAAGTTCTGAATTTTTCTGACAAATATTTATGTAACTCATATATTAGAACTATTACTTCTTGCACAGTTACCCGTCCTATTCACAGTTAACTTTAACAATCAAATGCACTCCTGCTGTTATTTATGACTCACCAGACTCACAGTCCCCCCACTAAGATTGTTCAGTCGACTTTTTTTCTGCCGTCTAATTCCTCACAGTCCCGAGCACCTGGAGCCAGCGCTGAAAAAAAATGCACTTTATTTCTTTTACACTTTCTGTGTCGCAGGCAGACGCAATTTACCACCAACCATCCATTTAATGTTGCCACCGCAGCAGCGGCGGCGGCGGCGCGCGCCGCAAACATGTCCCCAAACGCTCACATCCCCAAATTACTGAAACTGATATTTTGTCACTTACCTCCAGTGGTTTCACCAAGTTTCCGAGACACAACGGAGGGCGAGGAAATTGATTTGATGATGCAAACGGTGCTGAATAACAGCAGTGTGTCTTTGTCGCAGGTAATCCTCAGTTTGCAGCCAAAATTCTTGTTTATGAACAGAAAATCCTCGCAGGACTTTCTATTTTTTACTGTTTTGCTGCTTTTGGAGGCACTCCTCCAGTACGATCCCTCATTTTTTTCAGCAAAATCAACTCCAGTGCCAACTATTTCACCTTGTTGCGAGTATAGGCTGCAAAACTGAATACAATCCTGAAGCAGAAAGGTTTTATCTTTCGATACAAAGTGTTAAACAGACTTTACTTGGCTCGGTGTCTTACCTAAGGACCCATCGACTCATGAACTGAGTGAGGTGGTCAATAGGACCACCTTCTTTCTGACTCCAGGGCGACCGACTCGACCACTTGGGCCACAGCCCCCCCAGGGAGCCAAAAGTTTGTTATCGCAACACCATGATGGAAATTACAGTCAGTTTGTTCCAACCTTTGCGCATTCTGTCATTCGCTCGTGAAATTGGACAAAAGACCTTGAAATGAGCAGGAAAACTGATTAGAATTTGTAGGTAATTATGTGTTAGTTTGAGAAGTGTGATGAGATATTTCCTGACCTGAATTAAGCAGTAGCAGTGTAGCTCTTTTTGGCTCTTTTTAAGTAGTAGCAGCGTAGCTCTTTTTGGCACAGCGACTTACAGCATCATATGTCTTTGTCCAATAAAGAAACTGTGTGGTTTAACAGCTCCACCATCACTTACTGCTGCTCAACCCCGACTGCAACCTGAGGCGGCGTTAGCCGCTGCTAACTGACAGCAGCGCTTAGAAAAAACAACTTCTCAAACAATTTCCTATTTACTGTTTTGTTTACGGGAGGGAAAAAAAGCAAAGTGCTCCTGGCTCACTTGGTTAATGCAGTGAAAAGAACATTAGATGAAGGCAACCTTGATGGATGTGAAAGCAAAGAAGAAGGAATCTCAAAAAAGGCAAAGAACAGGCTAGAAAATGAACCTAAACCTGGTACAAACATGACTGTTATTTACCATGGTGATGATGTGTTCCTGTATCGGTGCACGGCTTTCAGCAGCGGTGCAATGTGTAGGACAAGTCAGAGCTGCGACGCAGGTCCCCTGATTCAAACCCAGTGCACCCAGTATGCAAAGTGGAAGGCAGAGTGACGGAGTCCTGTGAGTGCAGGGAAGCTTTGACGGGGAAAACATCTGTGAAGAATGGAGGCGCGTCGCTCCATAGATGTGTCTGCTGTCGTCGATGCCCAGGAGGATTCAATCTGTCATCCAAAATAGAGGTGAACATTAAAAACAATCTGTAAAAATAGCTCGCTCCAGATGGGTGCACTGAACTTCTAATGCAGTTCCTTCTTAAATATGTCTTTTTTATTACAGTCTAATTTGTTAAACATTATTCCATCTCCAAGTATGTCTTATTGGAACAAACATATTGTGTACTTACATTGTGTGACAGCTAGGGGGCCGCCGCTGGGCTACACACACACGCACACACAGACACACACACACGGAGCTGTCAGCGTTGTGCACGGTGGGGGGAAGGAAAAAAGCAAGAGCACAAGATGGTGAGGTTTATTCCTATATCCTCACAGCCTCGTACAAGAAGCTAATACTTCTTGACACCCGTGAAACCCGTTTTTAATCTGCTGAGTGAAAGTGATGGAGAGGGAGAGGAAAACGCAGGAGGGAGAAAGGAGAGAGGAGGAGGAGGAGGAAGTACTGCGGGAGTTTTTGGGTGTTCGAAATCAGCTCCGGTTCGGAAATGATCCTCTTAGTTTCTTTTCTTTTTCTTTTTTTATTTCACGAGAATTATGTCTGCTCGTGCGAGGGTCCTGCTGAGGGGGCATTCAGCCATAAAGTCAGAGAAAATACCCGTCTTTTTTCTTATGCAGACACCATTAATCGCAAGGTTGGAACACTTATCCCAGATGATGAACCTAAAGTCAATGTATCACGCACAGAGATTTTACTTTAAACAGCCAGAGAATATACAATAGTTAATCAAAGCCAAACTTTAGACTTTCTGTCTCTTTACTTTCAATTCTCACATAATTATTGGAAGTTTAAAAATGTATATCTCATTGCAGTGGTGAAAGAGGAGTCTGCCACTGGTTTATTCATTAACTGCGGTAGAATTTGGTTCTTTATTTTAGGAGCTCAGGTATGTTTGAGTTATGCGTCGTTACTCTTTCTATTCCCTTGTGCTGGTGTTTCAATTAGCTTTAGAAAAAGCTATTTTATTTTGAAGGTGAGAGAAACATTGCACTGGTGGTTAATGGTGATGGTTCATTGGTTAAAAGTTAGCATCAGGCAAACTTTGTGAGATAAAGGAGGAAGTTTAACACAGGTCATCCCATTGAGACAGTCTCACTTACAAGAGACCTGATTGGAATATATAACGTTCAATTTCATTTTGGCAACCAGCAATACAACACAAATAATAGATAAGAGTTAGAGTTCATATAAAAGTGCTGAGGTGGTTGAAAACTAAGAGCAGCAACAATCCAGAGACGCTTTCTCCGCTTCCCTCAGAAGGAGTTTAGTGGACCACTTAAGACCCAACTGTACCCGCCGCAGGCTATCTCAGTACGCGCCGCAGGAGCGCAGAGGGGTAATGAAGTCCAGGGATCGAGGCCACGACTGATCTGCTTGTGTAGAGGTTTGGTGTTGTTTTGGGGGACAGTTAGCACAAGTGGAAACTGCGTTTGATGAATGCTTTGCTCTGATGCAGCCTTATCAGGTAAAGGTTCCAGAAACACTATCGGATTACGATTGGGTGAAGATAAAGTCCAGTAAATGAGAGTTAAGATTAAAGTTTCTTCCTCCTGAGTGATGGTCGCGGTTGTGGTAACGCTCGTCGTTGTTTTGCCCCCATTTTTTACCACTTTTTAACCTCAACTTGAATCAGTTGTTTTACCGACCGACAATTTTCTGTGATGACAAGAGTCATTACTGTGTATTTTGGGTTTAAAGTCGAGCCACTTTGTCAGGTTGGCTTCAAAAATGAGACAATATAATAAGGGAATCGTCAAAAGTTAGCAGGTCGATGTTGTTTCTTTATGTGATTTAGTAGCTGCTCAGAGAGACCTCGCTCCGCACATCTTGAAGGCTCAGGAAGATTGCTGTGATCACTGTAATCAGCCACTCTTATCCCTGCTTTTTGGCAGGGGAACTTGGCTAATTACAGAGGGAATGTTTGTTGTTTGTTTACTTGCGAGAACTGGCAAAAACTATATATTTCCTTGCCATTTTGAGACCAACCCCCCCTCCCTCCCTCCCCCCCTTCCTTCAGCCTGGCTGCCGTCTCCGATGTGTCGACTCCAATCCAGGCTGAACCGCACTCGCTACTCGTCTAATTTCTCTGATTAGTCCCGGCGCACACGCCGAACGTTACAAGCTTGGAGAATGAGTTGTGGGTGCTGAGTTATTGTGGCGGCGAGGATGCCATCGCAGAGTGTGGACGCCGCAACGGATGCCTGGCTGCATCAAATCACATTTTCGGGTGCGGGGGGGGGGGGTTGCAAACTGGGCCTTCATCTGTTAATAAGACGAGATGAAGGAAGATGTGTGCTTTTTCTGCCCCCCCTCCAGCTTTTCTTTCAGCCATCGTGGCTGAATTCATTCCGTAGAACCTGCCTCCTTTCACTGCGAGCGAGAGAGAGCGCGAACGGTCCTGTTGTGACTTGAAGGCACTTGAACGAGCGTCCAATGAGAGCGGATGTTTTGGCGCAGAAGAGGCAGAGTTTGGTCTTTACCCGTGCTTGAATAATTCATCCTGTTTTATGCAATTACGCCGTCGTGACATTTAGGAATTGGAAATGGCTTCGGTGCAGCCACAGCCCGTCTCACCAGCGGTGCCACGTATTGTCCAAACACTCTCAACAGGCGCAGAAATCGCCCAAAGCCAAACACTTGCTCGTGTTGCCCCCTTCCCCCCTGGACTGTTGTTTCTGTTTATGAAAATGCAATGTCTTTGTATTAATTTGCACTGTTTAGGTTTGAGCGCCCCTCCGGGCTGCGAGCAGAGGAAATCACATGTGAACGGTGTGGTTTGAAGGTTAGAGCGCCCCGAGCATGCTCGCAAAAGTCAACAAAAACCACCAGGGTGATACATCTGCAGGCGCGTGGATGAAAGGGGCGACGCGCTGGTTACAAACCTCCAGACATCTTTCATCGATGCGCAGAGATCGCTTTGGTTGTATTAAACAGGGATGGCCTGACGCCCAGGCGATTTATCGCCCAATGACGTCACTTAAATCTTCCTGAGCTTTCTGCTGCGGCGCATGTTGGATTCATGTCGGAATACATACATGTGTTCGCCCAGTGATTTATCTAAATTGGATTCCAAACTCCGTTGTTGCTTTCATTAAGTGTGTTAAGACATAAAATATCTATATGATTGAAATGAATCCAGAAGCAAACAAGTAGAAAGAGGCACAAGGACGACTAACTGTTGTCTCATCTTCGAGTTGACACAAAATGCAGCAGGTCCTGATTGTCACTCAAGTACCGGCCTGGATATTTCACACTTAGCCTGTGTGTGTGTGTGTGTGTGTGTGTGTGTGTGTGTGTGGTGGTGGTGGGGGGGCCAAGTTTTTAGGTTTTCAGTCCAGCGTGGGCACTTCAGGGGCTGCCGACACCTCTCACACCACTCACACGTCTCTCTCACGGCAGCTGTAAGTGCAGGTGGAGCCGAGGTCTCGCGCTCCCCGTCGGCGCCGCGGCCCGGACTCACTCCCGGGATGTTTGTGTTGACATGGATGAACGATCCGCTACACAAAAGCCTCCCGCAACATACACATCCACCGGGCGTGTGAACAAGACTGTAGACTCCCAATATCAAGAGTGAGACGAATGACTCAGGCTGTTGGTTTATGTGAGTCCATGATATAAATTCAAACGATACAATAAATCTACCTGTAATAATGAAACATCATTGGTGGCCCCCAATTTCACTGAGACGTGATGGTTTGTCTCTCAGGAGACCGGGGGGGGGGCTTTCACATCAGCCCCTTCTCGGGGGGAATGATTGACCCACCCCTGCTTTACGTTGTGGGCATGTGTAACCGTTGGTGTGAGTGTGATTGTGTGCGTGCGTGTGTCGCAGCGCTGTGATGGAAAAGCAATCTGTCTGGGGTGTAGCCTGCCCTTCAACCCAATGTCAACCGAGATAGTCTCCTGTTCCCTGCCATCCTCGGTCGGATAAAAGATGGATGATGGAACTCTAGATAAATATAGTTTGAGATATCTGGGGGAAATTCTGAAGCCCCCCTCTGAGACCACTTGCAACGTAAAGCCTTCAAAAAACAAACTTCACTTCACTGGAACAAAAAAAAGGAGAGAAAAAACAGCCCTGTTTAGTCCCATTAAATTCCCCTTCGGAAACATGCAGACACAACTCTATTTGCGACAGCCGTCAGCATGTTTATGCACGGCACAAATTAAACCGTGATAGGATGCATGTCAGTGACTCCAGCGGAACATTATTAAATCCAACAGATTGCTTGGGAGTCCAGTTGGCTCCTCAGATCACAATGACGCACCAGCGAAGACGAGCGCGCGTCGTCCGCTCCGGTGTTTGTTTTCCATCCGGTTACAGTCTGTGTGTGTTTGTTTGTTTGCATACACCAGCGTCTGTGAATCCCCCCCACACCCCCCCCCTCCACACCCCCTCCCTCTGCCTTGTTAAGGGCCTGATTCGCTGCTCGTGCCTTGGCCGCCACGAAGCCTCTCGGCACCAGCCAACAAATGGATTGTTACGTAAGGCTGTAGCCTGCTCTGTGTGACTGCCAGCCTGCTGAGTTTGGTTTAAGTTTTTGGTTTGAAAAGGGATGTTTGTTTTTTGTTTTTTTTTTTGGGGTGGGGGGGTGGAGCTGAAGAAAGAGGGAGAGAAAGAGTAAGTACAGGTTAAATGTTGTGGTTCCAGACACGCCGACGTTGCCCTTTCTCCATTTATTTGTTGTTGTTTATGGGCTTTTTTTTCTGGTCATGTTATTAGTTCGGCTTGATTCGTTTTCCATTGAAGAGCTCTCAGCGAAAGTACAGACACTCATTTATTTAGCCGGCCTCGCTCTCTCCGCCCCCCACATGTGAAATATCAGCTCAGTGACAGGCACTCAGACAGCCATCCCTGTCCAGGAGGAGTAGCCCCCATCCCCCCTCCCCCCTCTCTTCCCTGCTCTTCTCCCCCCCTCGGGAGCACAGACGGAAAAAGAATACAACATCGTGCGTTTGAGCTTCGACTCAACGCCAGAGAACGGCGGAGGCACCGGTGACATTTCAGATGACTACTCCGAGTCCTCCGAGGATACTCTGTTGGCACGGTCTGCCCCCTCGCCTCCATCCAAAGGGGAGGGAGGGAGGGGGTCTCACCCATCCTTAGCTTTAAGCATTTAGCGGTTGAGCCCAACAACTGCCGAAACCAGCATGTGGCACATTTTAAGCCGCCTCCCCCTTGGAGCCGGACCACCTTCAGCCTTCAAAAGACACAGGCTTATATTTGTTCTTTCTTTCGCTCTTCGGAGGCTAATCTTTATGGATGCGAGCTGGTGATGGCCGCGTGGATAGATAATGGGAGCTTCTATGTGGGCAGAAATGGATCTGCAGCCATGCCTCGCTCGTGTCCCACCCAGCAGCTTTCATGTGTCAACAACACTCAGAGCTTCACAGGCTCCCCAAATCCTGTGTGGACTGACCTGCGCCGGCTCGTCAGAAGTGCACGCCGGAACACACTCAGCGCACATGCACGCGATGTTTAATGCATGCACCTCACACATCGACCACAGACTATGTCATCCTTTCATCTCCTCTCTTCATCCGCCTCCGCCTTTGATGTGGGATACCCTGGAGTCTGAGGAATACAGTCCCGGGGAATGAAACAGAGTGGATCTGTGCTCTCGCTCATAGGATAAGGCTTCCCATTGATCCCCTCCTTTTCTCTCTCTTAGCTCCCCTCTTTCTTGTATGTCTCTCCAGCTTCTCCCACTTCCAAGATGAAGGTCATTATTCCATTAGCCCGCGCACATCGCTCTTTCATCCACTCCTACACCTCTAGTGCGGCAGAAACAAGTTACCCAAGCGCACTTGGCTCATTTCATTACAGAGCCATTTAGGATGTTGCTGCAACCCCTCCGGTCAAGTGCTTTCCGCGGGGGCCCCCCGGGTCACGTGACACCCCCGAGTCACTAAAGTGGAGGGCGATGTTGGCTTCGGACAAACGGATCGTATGAGGTGTCGACTCTCGCTCACTCTATTTCTGACAAGTGGCGCTCCTGAGAGGCCATTATGTCCACGCAACAAGCTGGAGAGGTGAAGTCAGCCGAGGCAAATTTCACTCAGCGGGATCACACTGTGGAGAAACTCCAGCGCTTTGGCTGGAGTGCTGCCGGTTTCCCATTTATTTAAGTGGAAATGGAGAAGAACGGCGCGTGAATCAGGTGGTCATTGTTCTATTAGTGGCAGGAAACAAGTAATCCGAGAAGCTCTGAAGTAATGAATACGCTTTCTGGGATTCTATCCCTTTAAGTTCTGTCAAACTCGTTTTGATGGAGGGCAGCGTACAGCTGAATCTGGTCTCGAGCCGGCTGGACGAGGAAGAGATTGAAAAAGGAGCAAAGGAATACCAAAATATCTGGCTTTATACTCTTCCTGGCACATCAAGGTCACTCGCTTTTATTCATCTCTGCTTTTCAGTTGTGGCTCTCACATCTGACTGATGTCTTCTCACCAGACTGAAACAGTGCGAGAGAAAATTCCCAATCTCCCTGTGTGTTTTGTAAATGATAATGAATGGGATTTGAGCTGAACTGTCAGGTTGCGCTGAAGTCCGTCATGTGGCTGTCCGTCCTGCCTCTTCTTCAGGGCAGCACTTCAGACACGTAGCAGTGAGCAGTTTGTGTTTGCTTGTGTGCTGTGAAGGCCACTCCAGCGTAATTAGGATGATGTTAACACTAATTGGGCCCGTGGATATTGAGCATTATCAAGGAGTGCGCACTCGCTCGCTCGCGCGTCCGTACCCCCGCCTCCCTCCACGCTCAGCCACAGCAGCGCACACCTGTATTCCCACGCAACGAGCAGCAACAAAACAGTCTGACCTTTTCAGAGCATCACGCCTTAATGACTCCGTGTGGGGGAATAGGGATGTTATTCAGTGCAGAGGTCCGTTATTGTTTCCTCACGCAGCACATGCCCGAGTTTGACAGTGCCCGTGTGCAAAGTACGCCAGTCTCTCCAGACTCCCCCTTTTTTTTCCACCTTCATCTCTTCTTTTCCTGCAAGCACTTCTCTCTCTCCCTCTCTCATATTCCACCTTCTGTTCACTGCTTTATTTTTTTTGGTCTCAGTCTGGTTATGTCTGGTTTTCATCTGTTTTTCCCGTATTTTGCAGACTTACCCTTCGGGGATGAGCTCGGGTGGGGCGGGTGGGGTCAGTCTGGCGACGCGCACCGCAGTGAATAATTGAAGAACGGAGTCCCGGGGGTGGAGGTGGGGGTGGAGGCGGGGCGGCAGGCTGCGAGCTGAAATATTCACACATTTCTGTCTGCTGCTGCCAGTGTTTGATTGGCATGTTATTAGGGGAGTTAATGTAAAAAAGATGCCGCTGTTATTGCTGATCTGAATGTGTTTGTGTGTTGCGATGCGGCGGGGTGTGTGAACACGCCGCTCAGGATGGCGAGGAGTTAGTCTGAAGGCGTCAGAGCGGCCCCGCCCTAACGCAGGAGAGGGACGGGACACAGATGTGAGGCACGCAGCCACTGTGTGTCCAACGGCAGAGCAGTGTGTCGCACAAGCCGACTGCTGCCTTGTGTGCCGAAAAGAAATGTTGCGTTTCTGATGAAACTGGAGTGTGAGGTGCTGTGTGGGGCGCTGAAACATCTCCAAACAACCCGGAGAAGAAGCGCTGATCCGGCGCCGTGGATCTCGTCTTTCTGATATGTTCGCTCTCCTCCTCTGCACGTCTTTTGAGCAACATCGATCCAGACATCACGGTTACACAATCGCTCTGTAATTTACACCAGTGACTCAGTGGTCTGAGCAAAATGTACTGGTCCGAGGCACCATGTGGAATATATTGTCTTCCCAGTTCCTCACGAGGCGAATCAGGATGAATTCTGTCGCAGCATTAGCTGCCTGGCATGTGATTGGAACCCATCCTCAATGTGGGCGTGGCTATTGTAGTGAGATTGTCCAAACTTTCTTGCCACTTCATTTCAATGTGCTACAACATAACAATCGAGGGCGTGGAGGCGTTCTGTGTGATTGCTGCTGCCAAAACCAAATCTACCCAGTTAACAGAGAGAATAACAGCCTGTTTTTAGCTGCTGCCAGGCTCTAAAGGTGGCGAGTCGGCGTCACGGCTTCGACGTTGTGCTTTCAGCTCACTTTGCACCTCCACCAAGTAGTTCTGCGTACAAATCGACGCGTGTCTTTGAAGTCTCGTTCGGCAAGGAGCGCCGCTGCCTTCTGCTCGAGCCGCTCTGCCGGGCATCGCTGTCTCAACCCTCAGCAGACTATCGAGCAGGCTATCAGACGGAGGAGGGGTATTTCGGGATGATCAATAAGCTCTCTCGATGATAAATATGCGGGCGGATCTGCCGTCCTGCCCGGCAACCTGTTTGAAGCCTCCTTTTCTTCTCATCAGAGTGTAGAACAGCGTTAATACATGACCTCCAGTGCTTCCCTTTTCATGTTCTGCTAATACCTCACCCCCACCCACCACCCACCCCGCCACTGCCTCTTTCACTGCTCCCCCCGGTGCCCTTCATTTAAAGATATTTGGAGAAAGACAAGGGTAAGCGCCTGAGCTCCAGCTGCACAATGGTATTTGTACAAAAAAAAGCCCGAAATCAACTGTGTGATAGCAGCAACCCCTCCAGGGACATAACAAGCATTTTGAAACGTTTCAAACAAAACGTTGCAAGCACATCGTCGCTGTCGGAGAAGCAAAATAGAAGCATTTGAATCCTCCCGAAATTGTCGAAAGGTAAAGCTGTGTATCAAGTCCCCACTGGCAGAATTAGGGAGGGGAGTAATCATCAGACATCTCAGGCTGACAGAAGAGATTTTGAAACAGTTTGGGGGATGATTCATCGACATGCACGCCGCAGACTTTGCTCCGAACCGATGCCACACTTTAAGGAAAATAGAGCACTCGACGGTGTTTTTTGGAATAACTTCTCTTTCTAGCGAGGGAAACCGTGTTATTCAAAAACACACAAACCTTTCATTATTAGCTATCTGCCCTCATGCTTTTGGTCTTTAGGCTGGATGGACAGGAATGTGATACTCTCAAAGCACTTTGAACACCTCCAACATTAGAGTAATGTTTTTTTAGGATGCGGCATTATGACAATCGTCTAAAAGTTCCAACATTTGCTCAAATACAAACAGCAAAGCAAACAAATCAGATGAGCCAAACAAGAAATGTTATTCACTTTTAAAGATCTGCTCGAGTGAATAATTTTGCCTGATCAGACTCGATTAAAACTGATTAAAATCCAATTAATTACAAGGCCTCCGATTGATTTGAGTCCCACATCTAGTTTTATACAAACATAGATACTTGGTGGGAAAGAGCCAAGCTGGCCGATGTGGAAATGTTGACAAGTTTCAAACAGGAAGGGGCTGCATGTGAGGGTATTGATGTGAGGCGTCTGTGGCAGAGAAAGGAGCGAGGAAAGAGATGGAAAGGCCCTAAAATGTCAGCCAAGTGTGTTCCTTTCGGCAACTTCTCATCAGGATGCGTGTGCGACTTCAAAGATCAACAGCTGTCTGGGAAGGGGAAAAAAAAAACTTCTGGCAAGCGTCTCATCCCAGCCCCTCTCTTCTCCCGCAGCCCGTGTGTCTCTTTGTAAGTGTCTCAGAAATATATGTTGTGTCAGAAAAACAGGTAGCGAGAAAGGTTTCAGTCTCCTCATTTAAAAGGAATCAATTGCTCCGTCTCTCCCCTTAACTGCTTCAAAGAAACAGCCGGCACTGATGCAATAATGTATGAAGGTTGGAGGAACCAGCTCTGTGTTATTGAGTTATTGTTTGAGAGGCTGTCTGGGAGGGTGGAAAAGGAAGTGCGTATAAATTTACATGAATGTTGGGTCCTGGCGCGCCTCGAGGCTTATTGCCTCTCAAAAATAGACTCTATCACCGCCATCGCCGTCTTCTTTTTTTTTTTTTTTTATTTCCTCTTGGGGTTGGCCATTTTATCTCCGCCCTGTCGTGCTATTTTCATGCTGTCAGCTCCCATGAGGCTTTGCGACTGGCGTTCGACACTGAAACATTGACCGCGGGCCTCCGTGAAAAATTGCGGCGGCCGCTTCCTCCGATATGACCTGTTTAGCCAGCCGCCTCCAATCCACTCACCCAAATCAATGACCCCCCCTCCCCCCCACTCTCATGGAGGAAGCGTCCCAAATGATGAACTCGGTCCCGACTCGGCTCTCGTCCTTTGCTCGGGCTGGAGACTAAGAGTGAGGAGAATGGGAGGACAGGGCGCAAACACCCAAATCAATAGGTTTTTTATTACACCTTTGATCCGCCAGTCTTCTCTGATTATTTCTCCTCTCGATCCTTGGACAAAGAAAAACCACAGTAATCTCTTTTTGTCCGTTTTCGGACCGAATTACCAGCCCAGGCCACATGAATGGAAATAATAAGGGGCGTCCCGCACCGGTTTTGATTCATCTCTTTGTACTCTGAAGCAGCAGGTAGGATTGATTGGACGGATCAATGGCGCCAGAGCTAATTGGACAAAGTAATAAATATTTGGCCTCTTTATTTTATGTGTGAGTGATGGGGGGTGAAACACCCGAGTGCAGCAGAGAATTTTCATCATTATTATTATTCTAGTGAAAGCGGGCCAGCGGATTGCTTGATTAGCCCGCGGTGGACCGAAGGTCGAGAGGAATTCTTCCCCGGCCACGTGTTTGTTTGCTGACGACTCCCGTGGCAGAGTTGGTTTGCTTTCACTCGCACTGTTTTCAATAAATACAAACAGCTGCTGCTTGGGATAAGCCCCGGTGAGGAGCGATCAGGTTGTTTCTCACTAGGAAGCAGAATTGTGGGCATCAGTGGCTTCCGCGGTCGAGCTGGTGGTCTTCTAATTTCAAGTTTACTCCCTCGCTTCTTCTCTTTCAAATTGATTGATTTAATGAGCAATTTTATCTTTTTATCTTCATCAATTTTAAGTGAGACAGTTTACCGATCGAACAGATGGATTGCTAAATCAATTACAAGAAATACTGACGTTTACACAACAGAATCGATCATATTTATTGGTTACCGTCAACTCAAAGTTTCCATCCATCAGGCCAAGCAATGCAGTCTCATCCGATTCCTGCCTCATGGTTGCCATGAGCGTGTTACTGAGCTTAGCTGGAGATTTAAAAACATATAGTATGGTTTTCTTACCATCCTCCTTTCTGCATTCCTGGGATTAGTTTGGAACATTTACTCCTTTTGATGCAAACATAAGTCGAATTTAATGCATGAAAGTACTCGCCCCAATATGTGTTGTGACACCCGCAGGAAAAGCTACAAGCTTCTTCCTGTGGGACTATATTATTGTTGCGTTTATCCCCACTGTTCACCTCCTTAATGTATATATAAGCTTCCCGACTCTTAAGGAATTGAAGATACGGGGGAAGAAAGCCCTCTAGACTCGTGTGGTTGGATTGCAGAAATACCATTACTCTCCTTTATTCGCTCCACCTCCTCCGGCCCACCGGTGTGTGTGTGTGTGTGCATGCGTTTGGTGGGTATCGCCTGAACCAGAGAAGCAGGTGTTTGCTGGGAGAAGCGGTGACACATGGATGCGCCCTGTCAGACTACTCATTAGAGGCTCCGCGCCTCCTTTGTCTCCTCATTTGGAGGGGAGAGGTGTATGCGGGCCCGCGGAGCAGCAGGTGGCCGCCATCAAGGTGGACAAATCGAAGCAGGCAAAGTCACCGTCGACATGTTGGCAAAAAGAAAAACAAGATAAAAGGAAGGTGTTTTTTTCTATGCACAAGTTTAGTTTTCTCACCAAACTTTGCCGCGTTAGTCTCTGTGGATGGCGGCGAAAAGAAGGTGCTGATTATTGACACTTTGTCGAAAGTGACAAGTGTGACTGCAACAGTGACGTCAGGTGTGCAGCAAACTCTCTGGGACACCAAAGCATATGGTGCATGCTTCGCTTCAGGGGGGTGTTAATTGATGAGAGTCAGTCAAGTACAAGTACACACACTGATGTGCGGCACTTCTACGCGTCGCATTTCCAACTGGTTGTGCAACCTAAATGAGGTGTCACTTAGGATTAAAGTCTGGAGAGAGTTTTTGAGGCCTCGTCTCCCCGCGAGTAACATCGTCCAATCGCTCCTGTCGGCTGGATTGAACAAGAACATACTGATTAAAAACTAAGGTGCCGTGATGTGTTACTGCTCCGCTTTATCAAATAGAAGCGCAAAAAGGTGTTTGGTTTTGTTATTTATTGAATTTTGGTATTTATGCCTCACAAACGGAGAACTTCCTGCAGCCTCGGTTGCCACATTTACATTTAGAATACAGTACTGCGAGTTTTATGTACATTGAGATTACTGCTTGCCTGAACTTCGCAGAAGTTTTAAAGATGTAAAGTTGTAGCTTGTGGTCGCTCAGTGAGGTCACAGTTTGCACAACTTAAAGAAGTTGGTTAGACTTCTAACGATTTCACAATTCTTTGCTGTTCAATAAAGAGAAATCACGTCGCCATCAAACTGGATTTGGCTTCACGTGGCCCCTGTCGTAGTATGTACAAATGCAGCTGAGGGTAAAATACCAGGAGGTTAAATCAAGTTAGCGTCTCCATCTATTTCTGACATAATTTGCATGTATTAAATCTTGAGTGGAGTTCCCAGAGAGTTTTTAGCCTCAGATTTCAGCGAGAGTCGAGTAAAAGCCTCAGTCCTTTCAACATTAGACATTCAGAACCATTCTAATGCTCCAATGGAGATCAGGGAGCGTTCAAAGTCACACGGGGGACATCGCATCTTATCCCTACTCATTACATTGTGTAGCATCTAAACAGCTTGCTGACTTACTGAACGAAAATGTAAAGTCATCTGTTTGTTATTCATATCGATGATGCGATTACACAAGCTGCACACATACGAAGCTCCAGACTGAATTTATAGTGGCCTGAGTTCTCTTTGAAATTCATGCATCCAACACAGTGCTAATTCAAAGCTTCATAAAGCCTTGCTGCGCGCGCCATTAGACGGAGTCCAGAGACCTGGAAATCAGTCAGCAGTTTTATTCCCCCTCATTCTAAAGTCATGTCTCTATAAATCGGAATTTCATCCCTTCACCTGACCTCCAATTGGTTTTAAGCTCATTTTTCCCCACACATACCTCCCTTTTATTAAGCTTTCCAAGCAATTTGCTGGCTTAAGATATACTTAAAATGAAAACTCTGTCATTTCATCTGCAGATGGATGCTGTAACACAATCAAAGCCTTCATGTAAACAGCCCTGTTTACTCGTGTTGTCATGCACATGATTCTTCTACAAACAGTCTCTTTGTGTGCGCATGCAAATTGCCGTGACTTATTGAATGGGTCCGTATAGACGAGACTCGTTAGAAATCGATCAAAACCACAATCTTGCTCTAAATGCTCGCACCTTCTCACATCGATCTGAGGACTGAAGTTAGCCGCTCCTCAGTCACCTGCATTATCATGCACTTTTCACTCCCAACTCCCCGTTTTTCCCTTTTTTCCCCCCATGTAGCTTCAATCTCGTCTGTCACAACATGGCTCCCCTCCCTCCCTGTTTTGTCGGCCATTTTAGAAAATCTTTTCCTCCTCAGTTGTCTCTTGCCCAGTTTTTCTGCAAAGCTCCGGTGCAGCACTGTTATTAAATACTGGAAAGAAAGCAGGGAGAAAGGATGTGTGTATGTGTGTGTGTGTGTGCACCAACTTCTTCGCTCTCCCATCCTCATCTCACTCTCTCCCATCTTCTGTATTCCCTTCCTCCGTACCCTGTTGTCTTTCTTCATCCTCTCTCTCTATTTTTCCCCCTCCTCCTCCTCTTCTTCCTCCTCCTCCGGCGCACAACCTCTTTATAGCCCTTCTTGCCATGCTGCGATAATTAGTCAGCGCTAAAATAATACAGCCTCAAGAAAACAACAAGAGCTGTGCAGAGGGCTTAGCTCCGCTGGGAGGGAAGGAGGAGAGGAGACGAGAGGAGAGGAGGGGAGGGGAGGAGGAGGAGGAGGAGGAGGACGAGAGGAGCCAGAGCGAGAGGAAGCGAGAGGAGAGGGAGGGGAGTTGTGTGTGTGTCAGCCGATTTCAAATGGCTACCAGCGGATTGTTAGATAATGAAAGTGTCAGGTAGCTGAGTGAGTGTGTGCGTGCACGCTAGCATGAAGCCCCGCACGTCTTCATTCTCCACCAGCCACATTTTTCCCCCCGCCGTATGACTGAGCGTGTGTGTCGCTGGACGGTTGTTCAGCGGCCGACTGGGCCGGCGAGCACGGCTCCCTCCGCCTCCCGTCCTCTCAGCTGACCACAGCACACCCACAGCTTCTGCACAGGTCACTCTTCCATCCACTTGGCTGCGACTCGGCCACTGTCTTTGTACACAGTGAATGAGGCACCCAGAGAGGGGTCAGAAATCAGCCTCTGGTTGACCACTAGGGACTCATCACAAGCTTTTGAGAACGGTGAAAATACTTCAACAACCAAAGAACGTTGGAGTATTTATACTTGATACCTTTCGTGGTAAATCCTTCCTCTTCATCATCTTGTTTTCTCGAATATCATATTTTTCGTAAACATACCACTAAGCGTATACATACTCAGTCGATTGCTAATTTGTTACATCCCCTGCGTCCTTTTGCACAAGACACCGCACGTGCAAGTGTGTGCAAACGCGATTGTGAACATGCGAATTTAATTAACCGACCAGCCAAACAAACAGCAAATACAGGGGCTGTTAGCCGGATTTCATCCTGCATGCTATTGATTCGATTTCAGTCAGAGGCTGCTGGGAATCGTTGGTTCTTTATAAAGAGAATTTCCATCAATTTCCTTTTGATTAATTGCGGCGTGAGTAATTAATGTGTGGGGGAGCGGGTTGGTATGAGAGCGTCAGAGTCCCATGTTTGCTTGCAGAGCCGCGGTTCATATGGTGACACGTACATGCATTAGTATCGTGAGGAACAGCCGGTGTGTATTTATGATCCGGAGAGGACAGACAGCCCGCTGGGTTGAGAGCGGTTCACCGTGGTTTCATTACTCTATGTTAATCGCAGCCAACGCCCGTCATTTCTCATTTACCACTGGGCTTATTGGAGCCCAGCCAAGTCCTAACTCCTCTGTTACAGTTCAAACATTTAAATCGCTCAGTGTACGATGCACTTCTTTTTTTTTTTTCTTCTTTTTTTTCCTCTCCCTCTCTCTCTCTCTCTCTCCCCGAGTCTGGGACTCAAAATAGTGGTGAGGCAAAGTTCCTCTGACAGGGAGATCTGAGGAATTTCCTTTGTTGATGTTGAGAGGTGGTGGTTATACTGACAGCAAAGCCAACACAAAGTTTGTCAGTTCGCCCTAGTTTGGATGTGCCGCAACTGCGGGCTGCTGAGGGCAAAGCCGAAGCCGCAGTGGCTCGGCTAATTAGCATTTCAAAGCCACAGCAAACGCCGTGTTGGTGATGATGCTGGAGAGGACTTCTTGACCAGGTTCTACTCATCTGCTGTTGTCCATCGTTCCTTTATTCACATCGTCCTCTTACTTCAAACTAATTTTGGACACAAGCGAGTTTCTGATGCCTGCAGGAAAACAAAACAATCAAAGTCTCGGGTTTAATTTAGAGGGAACGTGAAGCGGAGCAATCTTCAAAAGAATAGTTGAATCGCACGTGAACAACGCAACAAAAGAATTTCTACGAGACAGGAATGAATAAAGTATAGCGACACATTAAGACACTTGTTTGCTTTTTGCTTTCAAGCTCTCTTGTCTGACTTAACGTCTCCCCCTCTTCTTTCCTTGTGTGCTGCAGCTGGGACAACATACATCTTCGGGCGAAGCGGAGCCCTCATCACATACACCTGGCCACCCAACGACCGGCCGAGCACGCGGGCAGACCGGCTGGCGGTGGGCTTCAGCACGCAGCTGAAGGAAGCCATTCTGGTCAGGGTGGAGAGCGCCAAGGGACTGGGAGACTTCTTGGAGCTGCACATAGTAAGACGCCTTCTTATTGGTTGGATATGATGAGGAAATGGTGAATGTAGGAAAGGCAAGGCTGCGAGGGTCGGCCTTGGTTTAAAGAAATCGCTGAAATATTTGCCATAAATGGAATATTCTCGGTAAGAATATCTGTTATGAACAAAGCAAAGAGCACAGAGCAAGAATATTAAGGTTACTCGCTGCTGCTTTAAAGGCCCAGTTGAAACTGGACCGCTAACAGCTCTAAGCAGAAAAGCCTTCTCCATTTACCTGGCATTCAGTTTTACAGCGAGTCCTGCTGGTGAGGGTCGACATTGGTGCAGTTTAGAAACCTCATGAATAACACACCAAGATTTCTTTTCATCCCTCGGTGAACCGGTTATTACCCTCGTTTCTGCTTCTTTTTCTCTCCCGTGTGAGGCTTAAAGGTCATTTCAACCTCTTACTATTGATACCCTTAAATGCCAATTAAGTAAAGGGACAGTGGGCATTTGAGGATGCTTTTTAAAAGCCTCTAATTGTTACAATGGCTCCTGTGCTTCTGATGGTGGGGTGGTTGTAAATTACCTGGTAGGACGGAGCACACATGGTGACTCAGCTCAACTTGTCATGTTCCAAAATTAACGCTATTGTCTGGAGCTGCACTGTTTTCTACCGTACCAGCTGCTGGCCGTGCTACTGCAGCATCCCACAGTTGCTCTACACTCACTTAAAGTAGGCAGTGATAAGACACTATCATCAGTATCTACACTTATCTGTACTCAGCCATCTGTACAAGTGTGTGTGTGTGTGTGTGTGTGTGTGTGTGTGTGTGTGTGTGTGTGTGTGTGTGTGTGTGTGTGTGTG
>JAUESF010000057.1:1534079-1573534 GCA_032274765.1 Malacoctenus tetranemus
CGGCCCGGCCCCGCGCCCCCCCCCCCCCCCCCCCCCTCCTCGCCACACACATACGGCGTGTATTTCTGTCATTTCTCTCGGGTCACTCGGATCTCTGGTCAGGGAGGATAAACACGAGACGATCACTCCACCTGCCCGCTGCAGGAAAAGCTCCCGAAAAAAAAAAGGCATATTGACTCAGTGGCAGCCTGGAGCCGAACCAGTCGATTCCTGTCAGTTTGCACAACATCAGGACGTGAAGGATTCGGTGCCGAGTGTGAAAGTTCATCTTCTTAGAGCGTCGGTAGCATTTCTTGAGCCTCAGACTCAAGGAAATGATGGGATGTAATCGCTTTCCTTGAATCGATGCACTCGTGTGTTGACAGACTGTTTGTGATACACTTTATCTCCTCCTTTTTCCCCCGTTTTGTTACTGTATGGAGGCTTTCGTCTCCTTCGCCCAACTTTTCTGGTTGCTCTCTTCAAATCCGGATGCTGAAATATCACAACTATCGCGCTGCTACAGGTCCCAGAATAGCTCGTTTTTAAACACCTTATTTTCCTTTTAATCTCCCAAAGATGCTTTACGTTCTCGGGGGGGCCTAAAATAGCTTTATTAGAATTTTAAATGGGAACATGTCGCGATGCGCTTTTCATGGCGGCTGTTTTTCAAAACGCGAGACGCTCGTCCTCATCGGCCTCGAATCGCCGCGCTCCATTTCCTTTAAAGATCAGACACTCGACTGTCTGTCAGCATAACCGACCAGGCTGCGTTCCAAACCCAGCAGCAGGACGCATGACACCGTCTAAGAAAGCGGACCTTGCTTGGTGTATTTTACTGACCAGAGGGTGAGAACGAAACTTTGAGAACAGGCTTCGGTCCACTCGTTCGACTTTTCATCGTTCAGGGTTTTTTGCGCGCGTGTGTGTGTGTGTGTGTGTGTTTTTTTCCCCTCGTACTGTGAATGATGGTTTCATTCGCACCCAGTCAGCGGTGACAGCTGTGCTGACTAATTCCAGCATGATGAACCGAGCGCTGCATCATATCGCCCCGGCACAGCGGCTGCACTTTGCCAAGTTTACACCATCAGTCAGCCGGGCGTCGGAACAGGCGGCGGGATTATATCGGTGGGCTCGCCGCGATATTGATGAGGAAATATTGACGATGGTGACGTCGCCTCTAAAACGCCACTGTGTGCTCACCCTTCGGTGTTCGTTCGGTAATCATTTCCAAATGCAGATTCGACCAACAACATTTCAGAATCATGTTTGTGATTGAAAATATAGCAAAAGTGTTTCCTTCCTTGAACACTTCTCTTGTTGTTTGTTTTGTAAATGGTCGTCCCGTCTGACATCTGTGAATAGATGACGAACATTCCGAGCACTTTCAATATATGTAAATTTCCCCCGAGCCATAAATGTACAGTACGAGACAGAAAAGCTTTTGCAAGAAGCATTAAGGCCTTTACGTGACGCTTAAACTCCTCAGAATGCCCATTTAAATGAAAGACCCTTTGACAGGAAGGCAGCCTTTTAACAAAAGCAACATTTTTTCCACCGTATTTCCCCCCAAACATTCGCTGTGCTTGCCCGCATTAAAAACACATCTCGACATCACTCTTTTTTAATGTTTATCGTCACCCTGGATATTAAAATGTCTCCGCTGCAGACTTTTAAACTCCTTAAGTGTTCTTTCCTAAAGTCTGCTGTTGACATTGATGGTCTGCCCACCCCACTCCACCCCTGCAACTCATCACTGGGTGTCCGACCTGTGAGCCCTCTCAGGTGAAGAGTGCCTCACTTGATTGTCTAGTTTGTCCCCCTTTTTTCTCCTAGAGGATGCCCCCCCCCCAGCTTTCCTTCGTCAACGTAATCGATGGAGAAGTGGGTCCGACCGCAAACGCACTCGACAACCGCGTGAAATATCGCGAGTCAAAATTGTGAGACTTTCCGACCGGCGCGCCGTTAATTTCAGGTCAGTGGGACCGAAAGTCATTTTCTTGACAAACGGCAGTGAGAGCGGCGTCCTTTGAGCGGTCTTCCTCCTCCAGTGGAGCCTCACAGCGATAACTCACGTCGAAACCAGTCGGCCTTCCGCCCCAGGGTGCCTCTCACGTCAAACACGTTGTGTTGGAAGGGATAAATTAGCAATCGCCGTCGGAAACATTTACTTTGTTCCTCTGCTGCCATTTAATCCAGCTGTAATTGAGGCCACCAAACTTCAATTTTTTGTCTCAGTGGTTTCTGGTAAAGTTTTCCCAAAAAACTTTCGATTTTTTGGCATTTTTTTTCAACCCAGCTTGTCTCCAAAGCTCCGAGGTCCCCCGTCCTTTCTTTTCTGTTTCTATTCTCCGGAGCTGTTTTTAACATCCGCTCACAGAAACGTACCCGAAAACCCGGCGTCGGAGCTGGATCAGAGAGGAGCGCGTGGTGCGGCGTTCATTGTTCGATCGGCGCCCGGCTATTAGCGGCGAGATAAAGTACAAGAGAGCGAAAGGGAGATATCCATCTTTTATGAGCATTTCCTCCGCTGGGTCTGCAGTTGGCTGAGTGCGGCCAGCTTCGTGCCCTCTTCGCTAATCCTATTTAGCACAAAAAAAAAAGGAAATCTCTAATCAGAAAAATCCCTCTGGAGCCTCGGTGGCCACGCTCTCTTCCTCCACGGGCTCGGCGGTGCACGCGCTCACACCCTCGTCTTCGTCGCTCCCTCTCCTTGCTTTTGGCTTTGCTCACCTCTCCTTATTGTCCCGGTGGCGACGCCGGCGTGCTGTCCTGTCCGGTCGCGTCACGGACGAGCTGGACGTCAGCTCGCCTACTCGGTGGATTCGGCTGCGTCATTGTTTTTCAGCCATGGGGGGGGGCTGGGGGGGGTCGCCTGCCAAGCTTCTGCTTCACATTCACACAGAAGCAGAGCTCACTAATTCTTGTTTACACTTCAGCAGCAGTTCAGAGTGATTTTTCCTCCCTTTCATTGTGGATGCAGAGATTCTGCTGACGTTGAACGCCTGCACAGCCTCAGTTTAACGTGTTTATCACCAGCGTGATCAGCAAGAGCTCGTTTGATTCCAGCAAGATCGATACCAGACAGTTGAGCTGATAGAGCTGCACCACAGTGTAAATGGACTTCTAGTGCTGGTCTCACCACATTCAGCAGAGAACATGAGAGGAGAAGTCAAGTTCTCCCTCTTCACATCCATTCATTCACTCAGAAGCACGTCGGGGTTGCGAGGTCTCACTCGAGGACACTTTGACACACTATCAGATCAGTGATTCAACCTTTGTGCTTGAAGATAATTGATCTCTTAATGATAATTGGAAATATCACAACTGATTCCCTGCAGAGGACAGACTTCCATTATAAGCGGATAGAGAGCAGTTTGTGTGTGTTTCTGTCTGATCGATCCGTCTCTGTCCGTCCATCCCTGCAAAGCGACCATTCGTCAGTCTCTCCCGCCCCCTCCACCACAACCATCGCCGCCATTCCTCTTATTTGTTGTGGCATAATGGTGGTGTGAGGACAGCCAAGCAAAAAAGGAAAGAAAGAAATAGAAGACATCCTAATCTAGGGCACAAGCTGCATTCCATTAGCCAGGCCTGCCAACCCTTATCCATTGATCTGCGCGGATTTAGGGAGACTTTCTAACTTTATATTTTGAGGAGTTGCGCGGGGTGGGACTAGCGCCTTCACTGATCTGACAGATAAAAACAAAGATGAAAGAGCCGCATTTAGACACAGGCTCGGGACAATGAGCACATATGAACGGAGGGGGGCGGGGGGCGGGTGGGTGGAGGATCGGGGTGCAGATAAAGGGATGAAGTCGAGGATGTAGGAGGAGGCGGAGGTTCTGACCTCTAACATCGAAGGAGGTCACAAGGTGGAGGAAAAAAAACAGATTCAACGCAGTTCAATGGGCGCTGATTGAAAAGCAGGCTCGGGTTAACATGGGATTTTTCAGCAGTATGAAATTTACAAAGGAGAAAAAGCAACTGTTCAGCCGACAGGATCCAAAGCAGAGAGGCATAAATGCTTGTTGTTGGAGGAGGAGACGGGGGTGGAGGAGGGTGGAAGGGGTTGTCAATTTTGCCAATTTACACGGGAGAATAAGGGCGACAGGTTAAGTGAAATAACGGCTCTCTGCAGATAAATTTAAAAGCATATAGAAGGAGTACGAGACTTATAAAGGGGGGCGGGGGGGGGGGGGGCTTTTGTGAAGAGCCGCTGCGATAGTTCCAGGAGCCTTCCGTCTCCGCGCTCCCTCCCACTCGTCCTCCAGTGCCGCTATGACTTGACCTGGAAACGCATATTTACCCAAACACTCCCTTAATTAAAAAACTGTCGCTGCTGTCCTCCTCTTGGCTCACTGCCCCCCCCTCCTCCTCCCTCCCCCTCCTCTACTATTCCAGGCCCTCGGCCCCCACACTGACAGCCATTCAAGAGCAGAAAATCTGTGGACTGCATCGGCCCTGCTAGCGGGCTAATCTCTTCCTCTCACACCCTGTTTCCGAATTAACTGTCCTCATTATCGCATCCTCCCAGAAACTCTCTCGCACACTCCTTCTTTTTTTTCACCATCCCTCCTCCTCCTCCTCCTCCTCTCGCGTAGCTCCTCTTCCTCCCTTCCTTCCTTCCCAGCCCCCCCCCCTTCAAAAGTAGGACGACAGAGAGAGAGAGAGAGAGAGAGAGAGAGGATTTCTCTCGCTCTCCCTACCCACCCGCTCCCTCGCCTAAAGTTGAGAAATTCTAAATAGCGTCGTGAGTGGCCACGGGCGAGTCAGCCAAATGATAATTGCGTTTCAGCTGTGGCGGTTGTCGGGGAGGGCGGAGGTGGAGGGTGGAGAAGGAGGGATGAGGGGCCTCATTACATAAGCACAACATCAGAGCGCGCCATGTTCGGGGGGATGAGGCTGTCACAGAGGTGTTTGTTTCTGAAACGGAGCCAGAGGAGGCGCGACGGCGGCGTTCGCTGCAGCCCCGGCCAACGAACGACGCCGGGCCACCGCCGGATGGTGAAGCCACGCCCTCGTGTTGAGAATGCCCTGCCCCACGAGCAGGACATGAGTCTGTGTTGTCTAGCATGCAAACAACCAGCAATCAATAATAGATGACATCATTGTTTGGCGCTGGGGTGACAATCTAAGTTCAGTGATGTCTTCATTCATTAAAATAAGATGAATTCAGCTTGTAAATTCATGAGGTGTTCAACCTGAAACGTGATGTTTCTGCAGAATCACCTGATAGAAACTTGGGGGCGTCCTCAGCAGCTCTGCCGTCTTCACCTGTGAGACTCTGTCAGATGCGACCAAACTCTCCCGCTCTCTGCGTTGTGATGTTTCACAATTATTTCGGGCAATTCAAAAGCGTTCCAACAATTATCCAGCGGCGCAATCTGCGGTGCGGAAATGAGACTTTTATGCTGTAATTGTCCAATCAGAGATGACAGCTGAATAAAGCCAATAAATAAATAAAGACGTCAACTTCCCATCAAGGCCTGAAATATTCAGCGACGGCGACTCTCAGACAACCGAGCGCAGAGTTTAGCAGTGAAAATGTGCACTTTCAAAGACGCGTTTCTACTGTTTGATGTGCAGAGGAAGTCGGCCTCCTTCTTTGTGACATTAAACCTGCTCCCTGTAGTATAGACAGGTGCAGAGTTTCTGAGTGGGATTCTGCTTCCCAGGTGATCTGTCTTTTGCCAGTTTGAGGCTGTCTGCTTAAGCGCGAGGACAATACAGGCACCGGGGGGGAGATCCTTCTGGGGAGCTGCTGTCTGCAGGCGAGCACTCGGTAGACTTTGAGGTTTGGGAAAGCTTTGTGTGAGAGAAAGCCAGATGTTATCGAAGCCCTCCGAGATGTCGCATCGACGGGATCTGCAGCATCCACAGCTGCTTGAAGAGTGGACGCAGCTCCACCAGTGCTCCGAACAGAAGCCTACTGCAGTGAGGGGACATGGAAACCGATAGGCAGGACAAAAATAGGGAGGGGGGGGGGCAGGATTGGGTGGGCACAGGACAGGAAGGGAAACACGCTCTCAGACGAAGACCTCTAACGCTTTCATTACCGGCTATGAGATGCTAGTTCCAGATAGGGACCAGTCAGACGACATTGGGTCAAGACTCCAATCTCAAGCTACAGGAAAGTGTGTGTGTGTGAGAGTGTGTGTGTAGGGGGGGACAATACTGCACCACTATCATGCAGGCAATGGAAGGAATCTGGGTCACGCGGGGGTCTCGTGAACAGCAGAGCACGTGGCGAATCCCTGGAGTGTGTCTGAGCATCGAATGATGACTGAAGCTCAATGAGTCGACGTCACGGTGACACGGCGTCATTGTCACAACATGCAGGAAAAACCAACCGGCCTTCCAAAATAAAACAGAGTGATGCAGAACCGCTGTTCCAGAAGGAACACAGCTCTGCTAAACCAACACAGCTGACGGAGCACTCCGTCCATCCACACGCAGAATAAACAATGCAGAGCGCGAACGCTCACTCGAAAACAAATCAAGAGTCTTTCATTTCACTGTGAGAGCCCCATCATTGCTTTTCTTTCAGGACACCACGGCCTCTCTTTCATCTCTCGCGGCTAATGATGTTCCCCCTGTTCCATTCAGCGAGCCCTGTTTAATGAGACGTGTGGATGGGGGGGTCGCGGCAAGAGGGAGGGGGGCCACGTTGACCTGCCCTTTTATTGAGAATAATGGCGCCAAAATGGCTCCCACCGGCTCAGATATTTCCCAGGTGGCTGTTCATTTATCACTGAACCCGCACCTTCTGAGAGAATCATAATGCAGGAAAGGAGGTGGGGTGGAGGAGGGGGGGGGTAAAGCATCCAGTCTAGAGTGCGCTCTGAAAAGCATCCGTTCATCATTAAAGGGAGATGCATCATGCTGTTGTCTGGATTTAGTTAGCCTGCTGCAATGTGTCCATCTCAGCCCTGATGGGGTGGGGTGACCCTTGTCAGCCCACTCAGTGTGGCCCCGCGTCAGGAGCACCTCAGGCTCAGTGACAAACCTCCCAGCTCGCCACCACGTCGTCGTACTCGTGGCCGCCGCCGCTCTCCCCCTTTTTTTCCTTAAAGATCACAATACGACTGAATAATCCCATTTGGAACCACTAAGCCATCTATGGCTCATTACCTTTGCTAGATTGCTGTCTGTTGGATACGAGTGGGCCTTTAATAGAGAGCTCAGTGCTGGCGTCCGGCGATTGTTGATAGCTTTTGATATCGGGTGGGGGGTGGGGGGGGTGGGGGGGGGATAGGAGCCCTCAGGCTTAGCTTATGCACTCTAATCCTCACAGATAGATAAGGAAGAGAGGCCTTTAATGTGACACGCACACTCACACGAAGAGGCACGTACACACACACACACACACATTTGCATACACAAACCTCCGCTATCGTGTTGTCGGCTTGACATTATCTCTGACAGGAACAAAGAGGACTCTCACGTGCAGACGTACACACACACACGCAAACTGCCTCACACTGCCAGTGTCGGGACACTTCCAGCGCGTGTCGGAGCAGCGACACGCAGGGTTATCTGGAAATATCGCTTTCATCTCCTGTTTGTCGTCACCTTAACAAACTCCAAGTGTGCGTTGGTGCCATGTTGTGTTTGTGTACTTTCCTCTGTTGTGGTCGAAAGTGTCGGCGCTCCTCGTGTTACGAGCGAGGCAGAGGTCCGAGTGTGTCAAGTCTCATAATATAGAGTCTGCATGAATAAACGAATGAGTGGGACACAAACCCTCCTTTTTTATCGCTTTGGTTAAAAAATAACTGAATGTGCTTATTCATCAACGTGCTGGATAGAAATACACACAATTAGCGTCTGAGCACTGCAGTGTTTCTAAATTTTGCCGGCACTTTTGGCTGGAGCTCGCTGTAAAACAGACGCAGGTGCAGCATGGGAAGCAAGACCGAGTGAGGGTGGTGGTGGTGGTGGTGGGGGGGGGTGTACAGTGAGAGGGGAGTGGAGAACGAAAGGGAGGAGGCTCATTAGGAAAAAAATTCGGGCAGAAGCAGTTCTGCGCTTTACTTCTGCTCCGTAATTAAGAATTGGATTAATGAGTGAGACGCGCGCTCGTCTGCCAACGCCACCGCAATTAGGCTGAGGAGACGTTTGTTGTTTCTGGAGGAGGGAGCGGGAGCAGGGCGCGGTCACGCCGGCGCGCTCGCCGTTTCATTGTCTCATCGCATCTCTGGCTCGGTCCCTTTGTATTCCTGCCCACTCTTCATCGAAACTTTCATACTAGCTTCTACTTTTTCTCCGGGATATGTGGGCGACTTGCAGGTGGGAGTGGCGCAGGACATATTGTGTCCTTGCTGTTTGATGAAGGACCGAGACGCAAGGTTAAAAAACAAAACAAACGCAGTCTGAAAAATAATGCAAATCGTTAAAGTCTGTCTGTGATTTCAGCAAGTTTGATGATTTTTTTTTACAACAATTGGCTGAAAGTGCCGAATCACTGTCGGAGTGAAAAGACTCAGAAATACAGCAGCAGTCCTTTTCTCTTGGAGACCGAAGCACCATGTGAGTTATGGCCTCAGCCAGGTTGTTCCCGTCGGCAGAGAGTTGTTCCTGAAAGTGGAGAGGAAAGTGGTACAGTACAGTTCATTAGTGACAGTCCTGAACCCTGAGCAGCTAGTTGCCTTCAAAGCCTGTAACTCCCAGTTAATGGGGCGCTCGGACCGGCCCGATATATATTTCAGCAGTCCTAATTCTGTCAACACAACAACACGGTGCCCCTGCATACCAATCCCTCCTCAATCAATGAGCTCCTCTAGGAAGAAATACTGTTTTCATTAATAATTAGCTGAGAGTGGCTCCACTTCGCACTTTTCCTCCCATCGGGGAAACAACACTTCCTCGAGAGTTAGAGGAAGTCCAAAAAAAGTGCTGCTCGTGTATTTTTGTCATGGAGACTGGAAATGAAGACAGAATCTGCTTTATGTATCTGTCTCTATCTGTATGATTTGAATGTTTCCGTGTGAGTTACAGTAAAAACCGGCGTCCCTCTGCTGTGACTCCTCATCTCTTCGGGGTTCAGCTGTTCCTCCGCAGAGCGCAGCCAGCTCAGCGGCAGGTCCTCGCAAGCGCGGCACTTTGTTTGCACGCCCGGTGTGTCCTCCTGTCCCGGCCTATCAGCGCGCCGGTGCGGGCCGTGTGTGTGTGGGTAGCGCGGGCGGGCAGCAGGTGGTGTGTGTCACGGGTGGCTGGTGCAGCGGGGAGGTGGAAGGGGGCAGATGTCAGGTACCCCGGGCCCGATCGGAGGTTGAGGTGTTGTGACGCCCGCGTGCGAGATAGGCGATGATGCGTGCTGGCGGAGTTGTCGGCTCAAGTCTATTTTTTTTCCACCCTCTCCTTGTATATTTCGGTCTTTATCTCCTCGGCACAAACACACACAAAGACACACAAACACGTCCGGGCACATGTTGGAGATAGCTAACTGTCCAGGAGGATCCACGCTTCAGCAGATAACAGCAGCAGTCACAAGATAAGTACAGTACATGTGCCACTGCAGCATCTCGTTTGCATGTTTATCTTGCAATGTTGCTGCTTTGAGAGCATAGTTACTTTCTCCTGCGTCAGTGCGACTCAGTGAGGACTAGTCAAAGATTACAGTTACTTATGAAATGCTTTAAACAAAGACAAAACAAGAGTTTAGTGAAATGGTAACCAAGAGCGCTTTAGATGATCTCAGTGAGTTTTTACAGGATTCAGCAGCGTTGTGTGAATGTATGGAAAGTTGGTTCGTGATGTTTAGTGAGCTACTTTAGTTACAAGTATCCTGTTGCTGAGACAAGTAGCTCGCGGATCCAAGCCTCCACGATTGTGTCTGTTTAGTGTTGGTGTGAAATCAAAACCAAACACATGCGTGATTGCATGCGTTACACAAGCTCAATCAAAATGCAGCCGTTGGTGTGTTTGTCTTTTGATATCGAGCGCGTTCGTTGTTGCCTCGCGCACCGAGACGTTAACGGAGGGTAGGACGTCTTGTGTGAACAGGTGATCCAATTACACACGGAGAAACGTTCTAATCATGTTTGACGTTAATCCCTGATTTATGTTCACTCCTTCAGAAGGGAAAAAAAAATGATTAAAACGGGCAACGTGCGAAAGGAAAAAAGATGGTGGACTGACAGCTAAAGTGGATTGCATTCCTGCTGTCGAAGTCATTTCAAGCAGCAGTTCCTTACCTTTCATCCCTCGAGCCCCCCCCCCCTCAACTGCAACCCCCAGATTGTCTGTTGAAAAGGCCTTCAGGATCTCTCAGCTGAGAATAAACATGTTTACGTGTTGCCTGTCAACTTTAACACTAGGACATGCTTTTTTCCAGTTTTCCCACAATATCCCTGACGTGTGGGGAGGGGGCAAAGGTCAACGTTCGTTCTGTTATTGAGTAGACTGAGAGAGAAAGTTGGAAGCCAACTAAATCTTTCATGCTTTGCGTCCTTCAGCTGAGTGCATCCTCGCCTCCTCTTCCTCTCTCTCCCCCCCCTCTCGTCTGTCACTGCAGACATTTATTTTCTGGAGAGTGATGAGGTGTGTAGTTTCGGGGGAAGGTTTTTTTTCTGCTTGATTGGCTGATAAGATGTCTGGTTCCATTTTTTTTCGCTCCCTCCTTCTTCTTCTCCTTCTCATTCGCTTAAGAGCGCGAGACTATCAAGTGAGGAGGCTCTCGAATGCGATCCCACGCTCCTCCAGAGCGATAATGGGAGGACTCGAAGTCGTCGGGGGTGCCCTGCAATTGATATTTGATGTGCCGTTTCCCTTTTTTTTGGTGAGCACACACAGTGGCATTTATATTCGGAGCCTCGGAGAAGTGTGGCGAGGAAAGCTCAACACACACGAGGAGCGAGAGTAAATAGGCGGCCTCACGTTAAATCGTCGAGGATTTACAGCGAGGTGCGTTTTTTCTGGCTGCGCGCGTGTGGATGTGTGTGCACGACACACGTGCACACACATCCACACACACACACACACCCTGCTGGTACAGTAAGTGGTTGTGACCCAGCAGCGCTAAACAAGGCCAACGGTCTGCAGTTATGGACAGTAAATAGAGCAGAGCACTACCTGTAAATAACCTGCAACATAGCCTCATAAATCCTGGGACGGAGTATGTGTGTGAATGTCTCACACACACACACACACACACACACACACACACACACATACACACACACACACACACACACAGAAACACACACAGGCACACAACCTGACCCTGATTTGAAAGCATGTGGTGGAAAATAACAATCTGATTAGTTTATAGAGAGAAACCAGGTTTGTTACTGCAGGAGAAGAACCTGTTGCTCCGGTGATTTGCTCTTTGAGCCGTACTTACACTCGCAGCTGACTGTGCTCGCAGCAGGACCGGGGAGGTCAGACGGCCATATGTGAGCGCGGCCGGTTGGCATCCTTCCCGGCGACCTGCTCGAGGTGGGCTGGACCTGAACTGCTGGCTCGGAAAATCCCACGCCGGGTACATATGGAGCGAGGCCGCGAGCTCCGTTAATTGGGACTCTGCCTTTTCATTAAACTCCTGTTCACTGTCGTGCACCCTTCAATCGTGCACACTGTGAAAACAGTTTTCTTAGGACTTAACCAAGCTACTTTCCATTTGCAGTAATTTGTACTACAAGTATAGCTATGCTACTATTCAAAATCACGCCAACACCAAACTTACATAAGACTTTCTTGCAGGTCGAAATAAACAAGACAACAAAAGTAGAAACAAATTAGAAGCCAAGCTGCCAGTGTTTAATATCACTGTCCTATCATTTTCCCGGCCTGTGATTCATCACGGTTGACGGCGACCGCCAGCGGCGCGCTGAACGAGCACGGCAGGGGGTTGCTATGGCGACGCGGCGAGAAAAGGGGAAGAGCACCTGCGGCTGGTGAGACGGCAGCATTTATCACCTGCTGAGGGGGGTGTGGGGGGGTCGCACCTGTAGAGCTGACCACCCACACACACACACACGCGTGTTCAGATAGAGACCTCCCAACAAACGAGCGCCGGCATCGATAGGGAAGCGCTTTTTGACACGCGTGTTAAGGCCAAATACATGAAAGTGCAGTGAAAGGTCGGGTTGGTTAATGGCTGCTGTAGGGATTACAGAACGAGTGGGGGATGATCCTCTCCAGCAGGGGGACGCAGCCTCCAACCACAGCAGCAGAAGAGAGGAGCTTCCGAGTCCTCACAGCACAACGTCCTGTGGACAGTTGTCCTCGTCTGCCCTCGTGGTGCTGAGACCGAACGATGTGACCCACAATCACGTGTCGTCACTCAGTGTTGTTCTCGTGCTCCGTCGGTGCACTGGTGGGTTTCACAGGTTTGTGTTGACCCTCAGTGCTCACTCTTCAATCATTCCTGGGGTCAACAAAAAGGACTGTGGTTCCTCAAGACTTGGCAGCGAGCTGGAAGGTGTAATCGGACGCTCCCTGCTTGTTTTTGTTTGGCCGGTGTCGCCCTCTCGCACCGTCACTCTGCATCCTGGAGGAAGAGAGACGAGGCGAAGCCGACGCCGCCCCCCCCCCCCAGCTCCAGTTCTCAGGATGAGACGGGGACCCCAACTTTTTTTCTTTCCCTCCTCTCGTTTCTTCTCCCTCGGTTCGCACCGAGGTCTTTGAAGAGCGCGGCGCCGCCTTGTAAACAAAAATCGCACGGCGCCGTCACCGCTGGAGACGGCACCGGCGCTTTATGAGCAACTTTGTAGCTGCCACTTGTAAAAAAAGACGAGGCGGCGTCTCTTTTTCTTAAGTCACAAACATCGTATTGTGTTTACCGCTGCCTTGTTGTTTTTTTCCACCCCACCCCCCCCAACACAACAAAACAACTTTAATGATTCGCCGTGTATCACACCGGCGCTGCACATTCGTGCACTAATGATGTCGGTGGCATGTGTCGGGAGCCATGTAGAGTACAATATTAATGCCCCCTTCTCTTGCATCAATGCTGAGTTAATTTTTCATCAGCATTATGTATGACAGCGGCGCCGTCGACGGCGGCAAAAAGCGGGCGAAAGGTTAGCGCAAACCAATTTATGCAATTAATTATTCATGGCACGTTGCACTTCGCTGCATGATCATCTCCGAGTTGTTTCATTTTTAAAGTGCGCACCTCTCAGCTTGGAGCCTTTTACCAGCCTGCCTGCCTGCTGGCCACCAGTTGTTCGCTTCAAATCCTGCACCTGCCCACCGGTGGCTCCTTCCTTCGGTAATCTGCGAGCTTTAAATATAACACTCGTACAGACGTGGGCCCTGATCTGCTAATGTTTGCCGCTTTACTTGCGTGCGAGCGCCAGTGGAAGCTGCTCTACTAACAGGGTGCACTGAGGATTGTGCTTACCAGACGCTTGCAATGGCCATTTTAGCACATTTGCTTTCATAAATATGAATGACAGAGCTGTCCTAGCAGACGTAATATACAGAGAGGCTGATTTAGCACGTAGCACGTGGTTGATGGTCTAAAAGCGTCGATGAGCATCGCTCCATCAGTCTCCTTTCATTTTCTGGTGTTTGTCACAAAAACTGCACACTCACACAGGACGAAATTTGCAATATTTCTCGGGTTCCTCGGGCGAAACAGAAGAGCGCAGCGCTCCGTCCCGACATACTGACGGCTCATCGGGTTCATCGTATGCCTTCGTAGATTTTTAACAAGCAATTTATTTTGATCCGGGAGCGAGAATCTAAATGGGGTCATAACCGCCTTTGATCAATCGCTGCTTCTGTTTGCATAAAACAACGTCGGATAGAAGAGTTTGTTTCTGCTGCCGTTGTCAAACCACTTCGCCCCCTCTGAGCACAACTCGGAGTAATCTGAGTAAATGACTTCATAAACTCGATGTGATTTCTACTCCTATCACGTTCTGAAGAGATGATATTGGATTTCTTTTTGTTTTTCACTCTGTTCACTTTCATAAAAAGGGGAAGGTCTGTTTTTTTCTGCCTTCTCTGCCACAAATTAGCAGTAATACACAAATGAAGAATTAGCTAATATGCTAAATGAGAAGTCTCGTCGAAGTTCAGGAGGAAAAAAAATCAATTTTACTGCGATTGTGTCCCAAATTGTACCCTGGCCTGTATCCCCGCCGACAATAAGCCTCATAAAAGTTGGATTTGGTGCAGGCCTGTTGGTTCAGAAGGCGCCGGGTTGCCCAGGTGTCCCTAATAAGCTGCGCACACCGGTGTGGAAAGACACACACCAGGAAACGGATTACGGTATCAGATTTGTCCCACACCCGGCGATTTGCTTGAACACAACATGTGCGCGGGCCCGCACGTTGATTAACCGGCAGGCAGCTCGACACGGCGGCGGGGGAGGGACGGGAGGGAGGCGATGAAAGGACAACAAGGCAGACGGCCAGGGACACAGGAAGAGATTGTGTTCGTTTTATCCCTGTTTGCTCAGTTTAGCCCAGGGCAAATATTAGCCCGCGCGCTCGGCTGCCGTTCTTCTCTGCTGGGCCTCAACCTCACACCCTTAGAGAGAGAGAGAGGCGAGGGAGAGGGGACGGCAGGATGAGGGAGACGGGGGCGAGGTAAGGGGGCGAAAGCAGTGGGAGCGATTGGAGAGCCGTCGGAGTAACAGATGGAGAGAAGACGGGTACGAGAGAGAGAACGGAGGCCAAATGATGGCAGAGAGTAAGGAGGAGGTGGGCGCTGGAAAGAGGGCAATCTGAGCGATTGTCGGGCAGTCTGCGTCCTAAATCAAAAGAAACCATATCTCTCCCGTCAAAGCTCACTTAGGTGTACCGGAGGTCTCTCGCTTGACATATATAGGTTTTCAAACTGCCAGGTTTTTATAGTGCAAATCCACCGTCGAGTCTTTTGATGGAAGCACAGCGTGGAACTTATTTCCCTGCTCGGGCTGTCTGAAAGCTATTCTTTCTGTGGATGGGGGGAGAAGTGCACCGCGTCCGTTCGAGTCCCGTCCGACGGCAGACTGTACGGCGCGCGACCGAAGGCGGGCGAGGGGGGGGGACAGAAACAGATTGATTCCCTAATTTTTCACTCTGCTCTCCGAGAGCTGTGTCGGGCGATCGTGCGGAGGGGGGCGGACAAACGGGACGGGGAGAAACGTGGCTGCGAGGACAGAGAGCGGAGTGGGAGGAAAACAATAGAGACAGAAAAACACTTCGCTCTTCCGTCCGAAGGTCACAGTCATTCACTTTAATTTGGGCCCCAGCTGCCCACCTCGCTCCTCCTTTCGGCGGCGCGTGCGCACAAAACCAAAACAAACATTAATACCCGTCTCGCCGATAGCGGCGCAAAGTCGCGCAGTCAGAGTGCAACGGAAAAAAAAAAAACATCAAAAGGAGAAAGACAAAAAGAAGTAATCTCCCGTTTCGGTTCTTTCTCGCAGTGTATACTCGGGCGTGACAAATTGTATGTGCAAACTGCAGATGAAAAGAGACAGCGGAGGATTCGTCTTCGCCTCTGCTGTCTGTCTCAGCAACTCTTCCCTCACGCTCAGTTCCACATATTTACACAGGCGCTCCCCCCCACAGGCTCCGACATGGCTACGTACGCGCTGGGGTCTCGCTTTCTGAGCATCCTGTAACATATGAGAGGACTTAACGTGTTCTCGGAAAGAAACGCTTGTCAAAGTTGATTTTTTTTTCTGCCCCTTCACAATGCTGCAGACACGAGAAGCGTCGGAGAGTCGATACCTGAAGTCAGGTCTCAAAAACACCAACAAAAAGCATGGAAAATCAGACCGAATCACACGTCGTCCACAGCCACTGGCTGCAACAGGTCCAGTCTGGTCCGTGGACCGTCTTGTGTAAATGTTCATTTCTGGTCCCGCGCAAATTGGCTGAGATATTTCGAGGGTGAAATCAGCAGTTGGTTCTTTCATTTCCGATGTTTCTGCTGCACGTCGACACAGTGCGGTTACATCTGGATCATTAAATAAAACACAACAACCCTCATCAAGGTTCTTCCCTCAATTAGGGACGAACAGAACAGCGATAATGATATTTTTTCCAACTGCGTCGTTATTTAGCCTTGTTACAGCAGGGATAGACAATTAATACGGTGCCACGGAAACCAAACCACACAAAGTCATGACGGATTATCATTGTAGCAAGCTGCTAAACAAAAGACAGATTATGCACAATATTCAAGGACTCCGCTATCTCATTTCACAGTTTGCTGACTAGATTTATACTGCCGGGCGGAAGTGATCGGCGCACCTTATTTCGCTTTGTGGGCTGATGCGTCTTTTCTTTCAGCAGCCGTGGATCCCCCCCGCCCCCCTGTCCCCGTCCCCCCAGCATCACTCCTTTCTCTCAGATCACTCACAGACGCGTGAGGATCAATTGGATTCTACCAAACTCGTGTTAGCAACACAGTAATGAGCCTCAGGGGAGTGAAAGAGCCGGTGATGAGGGCAGACAGATTAGAAAATTGGGGGGTGGGGCGGGGGAGAAAAGAAAGGTACAAGCCAAAGTGAGAAATGATAATGGAGGACACCTGAAGGTGATTTCCTGTTAAAGAAAGTCAGGGGAAAAAAATGATTTTCGAGGCTTTATTGTTCTGGTCGGCGCACCTGATGACTGACTTGACTCAACTGGCATTTCGCTTCGGCTTTATGAGCATCTGCCAGGTGTGGAGGCAGACAGACGGCCATATAATCAATAGAAAAGCCGAAATGTCTCGAATTAACATACGGAGGCATCGCGGCGAGTTCGCCGGGTTTCTCCGACTTTGGTGCGAGCGATAAAGTGTCGCGTCAGTCATGTGTTGTTGGCCCGCTTTGTCCTCGGAGAGGGAGGCGCCGTAATGAGGTTTTTGTAGGAGATACGAGGATTATTGGCATATCTCCGAGTTTAGTGAATTGATGAAGGATTACGGGGGAGCTGGTAAGGGCGAAGGATAAATGAATACAGAGAAAAAAAAAAAGGAAACAAAGAGGATGAATCGATGCGCGCGGGCAACTTTATCGGTCTCGTAAGCCCCTTCGTCTCCGATTAAGTCACCCGACCCGACGAGGGTCGAGTCGTGTCGGGGCCTTTGGAGCAGAACGGAGGAACACGGAGGGGACGGACGCTGCTGTCCAACAAAGGCTCCTTCAGCTGGGGATTGCAGACCCCCCCCCCTCCCCCCTCTCATTCTCCCTCCTCACGTCGTTGCTTTGTCGCTTTGCTGCGCCTCCTCTCCTCACCGCTCCACCACATCCGACCTCTCGACTCCGCCCTCGTTTGACTTCATCCGCTCTGTTCCTCCGTCTCCGGTTAGCAGCACGACGACTCCCTTGATGTGAAACATCTCTGTGATTACTTTGTGAATTTAATCAGCTTTAATGTAGCTTTCTGCAGCATCGGAGTCTATATTGTAAATGATGGTTTTATTTTAAGGTCGCAACATCAACTCGAGTAATTGTGAGCTAACCTAAGTAAGTAGCCATCACGTTTATTTTGAAGTATGTTGGTGAGACTGTGCTGCGCGCAGTGTTTGGCTGAGAGAGAGTTATCTAATAACGACTGTGTCTGAGGGGCTCCAAAGACTTAACTCAGGTCGCTAATTCATGATCGGCTTAAAACGAACCGTTTTTGCCGGCGTTTGGCGCGAGCCAGGCTCCAGACCACCAGACAGCTCCAGCCTGCGCGAGGCTGAAGTATTGAATTTGCATTGATTGGGAGAAACAAATCTTGTATTCATCCTCGGTGATATCTAACTTATTGGAGGTCTGTGGTTCACGCAGCGCTCGATCAAGCGTGCGCCAGGCGAGGATCGATGTGCCGCTATGAAAAATGGCTCCGGATCAATCTGTGTAATGTAAAAGTCATTCCATGCAGGGAGCAGGAAAAATAAAACAATTGAGAATAATCAGAATTCTTTGCAGCTCGCTTCAGCTCTCGAACTCTCCAAACGCTCCGTCTTTATGCAACATTTGTCGGCATCGTGTTTGGAGTTCGTTGACACGACGATGCCAAGAAAGTATAAGTTGTAAGATGTTCACCTACTAGTTACGCAGACCTCAGAATTTACACAGTAGTTTTGGAAATTCTATGTCAAAATTAGGAAGTTAGAGGCCGTTTTAAATCATATCTGCAGTTTCAAACTCGATCCAAACTAACAGAGCAGCAGCTGTGACCGAGCAGCTTCACTCAGTCACCCGACATGAAACAAACGGCAGCCTCGTCGTTTGGATCGCCGCCAGCCGCAGAGGCGCATCCGCGAAATCCCCGCGTGCGCTTTGTGTGCGTTTCCACCGTTTCCGCGGCAGCTTTGTAAACAAAGCGGCGGCGTGCGGCGCGGCTCGCCTCCACTCAAGGGCGTACCCTCATTTGCATACGGGCGTGACTCGGACCCCCAGGTTCCGACGGTTTGTCGTGCTGAAGGACGCCATCCATCAAGAGTCTCGGAGGCGCACGTCAACTCGGCGGCGAGCGTGCGTCCGTGCGTGTTGTTATTGTGGCGGAGACGGGAAGCTGACACAGTGAATGAAGAGTTCTGGTGCGAGCTGACAACTTAATCAGGATTATGGAGGATGATGCTCCGGCTGATTTCGTCCCCCCCCCCCCCTCGTTCTTTCTTTAGCATGAGAGTTGCTCCTCTCTGCAGTATTTTGGCGAAGTGCCACACACACGCACACACACACACACATCTGTCTCACACATTGATTTTTCAGCGCGATCTGATTCACCGTTCCAACAGCTACTCTTCGTTCTGCAATGAACGGATAGCTGTGACCACTGTCAAGGAGGAGGAGGGAATGGAAGATAAAGTGGTATTAAGATGAGCAGATCAGGGGAGACGCGCGCGCGCGTGTGTGTGTGTGTGTGTGTGTGTGTGGTGGTGTGTGTGTGTGTGTGTGTGTGTGTGTTGCTCAAGGTGACTGCCGGAGATCACGGCAAACACATACAAATGAGTTGGCTGAGGAGAAACAGGGAGAAGGTGCGGTAAACGAAACCATCCACATCCCCGCCCTGAGCGACTGTCTCCTTTCACTCCTCTCCTTCCTCTTCCTCCTCCTCCTGCTCCTCCTCCTCCTCCTTCCAATCGAGGGGTTTCGTAAGTCGTCTGAGGTGAACGGTGAGCAGACCCGAAATCAGAGCGCCAGACTCCTGAACAAGCCGGGGCCGCTGGCCTCCTCAGTCATCTCCCCCCTCTCCTCTCTCTCTCTCTCTCTCTCTCTCTCTCTCTCTCTCTCTTGCTCGCTCTTGTCACAGACACTGAGAAGACGTTAGGTGAGCGGACAGTGGGCGATTTCGCCGGCGAGGAGTCTACACGTTACGCAACCGCTTATTCCTCCTTACATAACGCTGCAGTCTCCGAGTGGAAGCTTGAGCCCTGCTGCACCGCGCCGCTCCTCGCAGATGCCACAGCCGATCCCCACTCTGAGGCATCACGCATGCATGTTGACAGGCTGATTAGCCATACAGAGCTCCAATTACCCCCATGGTAAAGGAGATGCAGGGATACCATATGATGGGGTATCGGGCTCAGCTGCAGCAGCTTCTGGGGATAAATCAGAGGGGGGAGAAAAAGAGACGGCAATATTAATCCGGAGACACAAATAGAACATAAAGTTCCAGACTGTGAAATGTTGAGCTCCGACGCGGCTCATGAGTGTTACATGGACGCTACGCTGCAGCTGAATTGGATTTAATATGTAGAAATCTATAGACGCAGCAGTGGAACCTGGTTAAAATAACATGCGATCAAAATAATTTGCAGCTTTTTGATCAATTATTCACAAAGGATTCTGTCACATTTAGGTATTTTCTCTTTGTTTATACTCGGTTAGCTTCAGGATATGGAAGCAGGAACATCAGGGGGTGGGCTGAAAAAACGTCTGAAACTGAGTTTTTTCTTCAGTATTATTGTTTTGCTATTTGTGGTTTGATCTATTAACTCTTTATTTGTTACTTTTCCAATTATGCTGCTTGTTATACTTTTTTGCTGGACTCTTATTAAGTTATCTCTTCTTTTACTTCACTGACTCATCCTTTCATCTGGTTCGTGGTACTGCCTGCTTGTACCTGCTTGAACTACCGTGAATGAGTTGATCCTGAACCTTTGGATTTCTGTCTGTCTCTGTTGCGTTTGTACAACCGGCGCTGAAAGTCGACTTTATATTATTTTCTCCATCAGTAATTCGTTAGAATTACCAGTTTGAAAGAACCCCCCCCCTCCCCTCCCCTCCCTGATATTGATATATTTATCTGTCATTTCTGCTGGCTGATTCATAAGCTAATAAATATAGAAGATTTGCATACTTACGCTGACATTTCAAGTTCGGCTCAAGTAGATACGGGCTGTGATAGATCATTATTAGGGAAAAATCAGAGACGCTGATGAACAGTTTTGCATTCCTGCCATCCATCCATTTGGGGGGCTGAGGGGGGGAGGGGGGTATTAATATCAAATCTGTCTCAGCCAAATGATCGGCATCAGCGATTTTCTGCCAGTCTGGTCAGCGGCCGCTCCGACTGACCGTTTTGGGAGCGTGGAAGCAGCGAAAGAGCTCGAGCGACCCGGCAGCTGCGCCGTCACTGGGGCGCCGCGGAGACGCGTCGGACCTGCGAGGCGTCGACGGCTCGGAGAGGCAGCGGGCTTTAGGGTGTGTTAGGGAAGCAGCTCGGTGTGATTGAGGTGTGAAGGAACACTGGAAGGAAACAAAAACCCTTCTTCATCACGCTCCTCCTCCCTCTTTGTCTGCCCCCCCCCACACACACACACACACACACCTCTTGTGCTTAATTGAATACCAGCGAGTGTTGAGAGAGAGAAAGAACGAAATCTTGACGCGCTCAAAAGGAGCTTTGATCTCCAAGCACCTCGCGGCCCAGGAGGATCATCAAGGTTCCCTCTGTCCTTTCATCGCAGCCTTCCTCTTTGCCCCCCTCACCCCCCCCTCCTCCTCCTCCTCCCCCCTTCCTCCCTCTCTCCCCCTCCCCTCCTCGCTCTCCCTTCTCCTGCTCGCCGTGATCAGCGAGAGCTCTCTGAGGCTGCCTGATAACCCTGATACACACACACACACACACACACACACACACACACACACACACACACACACACTCTCTCTCCACCTCATTCTCATTCCGCTCTCGACGGTGGCGTTTACCTCGACGCGTTCTCGCTCGCCGCAAGGTCATGTTGAAATATTTCAAACGGAAATGCTCTCCGTATTCCAGCGCTGCTCTTTCCCCCACCGCAGCCGCCGCACAGAATTCCAAAGCCAATTTTCTTTGTCTTTGAGAGAAAAGGGAAGGAGAGACTCTAATGAGAGGATTACAGAACTTTTTTTCTTTTTTTTATTTTTATTCCGGGCAACCGAACTTTATCGACTCGCTGTTGTGTGGGAAGCCGATCAGCAGTTTGCGCTCTGCGGAGAAACATCCTTTATTTTTCGTCGTGCTAAGATCTTAGAGATTCAGCAAGGACAGCAAGTTTGTGGCTTGAGTAATTATTACAATATTCAAGGGGAAACCTTTGAGAACAGCCAAGTTTCTTCATAACTACCTCGTTCTTCTCCCGAGACAAAACCCACCGAATCTTTGGTGCAGAGACACCGAAACAGATCCAGTCTTCCCAGAGTGTCGGTCTTCTTTCAAAGCCTCCCCGTCGCAAACAGCCACAGTGTTGTGATTGAGGTTAATGTTACTAGTTTGGACCACTTGGCACCAGAACTAGAATGACGTTGAAGGCCTGAGATGTGAACAAACTGTAAACCTGGAGTTCATTGTCGCCACGCAACTCGCCTTCTAAAAAGCATCTGGATCCCTGGGAGTTTAATTGAATCTTGCTAACTCAAAGAGCCCCCCCCTGCCCCCCCCCCCTCCCGGTTTAGCCTGGACCTAATTGAAAAAATGTATCGTGAAGAGGAGCTCCTTCCTCCCAGACGACAGTGGACCCCCTACCTTCATCGCTGATTGACCCCCGGAATGAACCGAGCTAACCGCGAGATAAAAGCGAGGCACGGGACCATTCTCCCTCCTGACATTAGCCGACAGCCGCGGCAGATTAAGGAGCGCTAAGTGCCAGGCGAGCGGCGATGGCGGCGGCGGTGTTTAAAGAGCAGCGAGGGCTTATTGTAAGTTACCTTCCACTCCCTTCATTTGAGTGTGGCAGGCCTGACTGCTCCCAGTCATTCAGACACCGTCTCTGTTTTTTCTTTCCCTCACTTCCTCCTTCTGTTTCCAGAGATATCTTCGCTTAAGGGAAATGGCCATTAAAATGTCATTACTGCTACACTAAAATCATTTTTAAGAAAGCACTGGTTCCCAGCGGCTTCCCCGCCATAATGGGCTCAATACGTTCCCTCAGCACCGGGAAGGACCCTAATGTTGCGGAACACAAATGCTAATCTCTCTGTAAATATCACTCAAATTCGCGCTTCCTTCTGCTTCCCAGCCTTAATGGCTCCGGATTCATTCCGCTTCGGCCGGGCAAATTGAATTCATTCTCCAAAGCAAAGGTGTCACGAGTCTCCCAAAGCCCACCCGGCGCGTGGGCTGTAATGGAGGCCGTCCCGGAGCCTTCGCTCCATCCAAAAGTATCCCCCCCCCCCCCGGAGGTATCACCAGCCGGCACAAGTAAAAGATTACATTCTCGTGGACGCGCGGCCTCGCTAAACGCTCCCTGAAAGCATCCGTGTTTATTTCCGAGGGGTCCATATTGGATTTGGGCTGGAGGACCGCAAGGGGTGGGGGGGGGGTGTCAGTCCATAACAGGAGTCAATTGATTAAGTGCTCAAGAGGCTGGAAGCACTTGGCCGCCCGAGACACCCGAGCCTCTTTGGATGAGATCATCTCTCCGAGGTGGTCCGGCCAGCTCGTCCGGGTCCCGGTCGCGAGATCTTCTCCGCTGTCCGTTTTCTTTTTTCCCCCGCGAGTCGCCATAGCAACATAAATCACCATCGCGGAGGCTGTTGGAGCATGCTCAATTAACACCTTAATCAGGGCCCCTCGTCCTTGCGCGGCCGTTCCGCGGCCTCGGCTGTAAGCACTTTCGCACCAAAAGAGCGCTTCACATGCACATAAATTTGGCTGCGATTACACTGATCATTAACTCACTGTACAACCTCTGCACTTATTTACTCAATTAACTAGCTGTTTTAAGTTGTGTTAACGTTGGGATGTGTTATTTGCTTTCGTAAAATACTTAATCACCCATGAATAATGGAAAAGCGCCGCGGGCCAAAGCCACGCGTTCACCTCTGAATATCTATGGAAAAGGCGGCAAAGTAAAAAAATGCACATAACTAATGAGCTCATGCAATTAAGGGGGAGATGTAGTTGTAGAAAGGGGGGGGGGCCTCCCCTCTGCAAACAGGCTTGACCTATACAGCGGCGGCGGCGGCCCAACTGCAGCCGGAGGGTCTCGCCGCTGCACATAGGACTTGTTTGGATCGGGCGGCCCCCGCTCCGCGCCTCTCCGGCAGACTGTAACTCTGTAAATGACTTTGACCTTTCCCGGGACGGGGAGGACAGGAGCCACAGTGGGAGGGGGAGGGGGGGGATGAGGGGGAGGAGGGGGGAGAGAGAAAAGGGAGAGGGAGAGAGGAAAGTGGAGTAGGCGGTTGACTGTAATAAACTCGAAGCAGTGGGCGGCTGTCAACTCTAATAGATGGGAGAGGGGCTGGGTGGGGGGGGGGTCACATGGTTGATGAATACTAAAGGTGCCTGAGTCCTCGGCGAGCGCGGTGTTCCTCACCTGCCTGATGTGTGTTTGATGTGAGGCTCACATGGTAACCGGGCTGCTGGCAGTGAGAGGAAACATCCTTTGATTTCTGTCACGAGACAACAGCAAAAAAACAACACAGCGCGCCTGGTCGTGTGTATTAGCGCGGGTCGGTGTGCGGCTGGATGGCTGCAATTCAACTGTATTTCATTCCAGCAGAACTGCTGTTTGGTTGGCAATTCGATGGCTCCGTTGAAATTAATTCCCAGACACAACGACACAATGATTTGCTTTTTGTTCCCCCGCTCCCGTTAAAATCGCGATGATATGATCGCAGTTAGGCGCCATCAACAGAACATCTGTGGCTGTTGATGGTTCGAGCCGCATACAAAAACAGCATTAGGCAGAGGCTGTTTCATGGAGGGAGTTTTGGAGGTTTGTGTCCGATCTTATTAGCAGTTTTTTCTCTCCTCCACAATACCTCGATTGGGGGTGTCAAACTCGTTTTAGATGAGGGACCACATCCAACCTCGTTTGGTCTCATCAGGGCCCACGGAGCAAAGACGCAGCATTACTCCTCATAAATTTTAGTGAAGGTGTTTGAGAACGTTCACACTTAATCGTCTCCTCCCAGGTCTGCTTCAAACTCCACAACTGCTTCATTCTTGTTATTCAGTTCACGTGCAAATCTGATTTTGACGTCTCAGACCAGCCACTGGTATCTCCGGCGCCCCCTTGTGTCTGCCCTGTAACAGACTGGTGACCTGTAGAGTGTGTGCCAGTCCTGCCACCTGCGCAGCTTGACTTGCGATTGGACCTGGCACCCCGTAACCGTCAGCTAGACGAGGCGTGTGCACGATGAATAAATGAACGAGTCTGTGTGAACGAACCCTTTCATCCGACGCTTTTTTTCCCCCCCCACAACGTCACGCTCCTCTCTCACCGTGTCTCCCCTCTCGCTCCGCAGGAACGGGGAAAGGTCGGCGTGATCTTCAACGTGGGAACGGACGACATCATCATCGAGGAGAGCGCGGTGATGGTGAGCGACGGCAAATACCACGTGGTGCGCTTCACGCGCAGCGGCGGCAACGCCACGCTGCAGGTGGACAACCAGCCCGTCATCGAACGTTTCCCCTCAGGTAGGAGCAGAGCGCAGGGCGGGGCCGGGGGCGCGTTTCATACCCTGCAAAGTGTCGGATTCTTGGACTTTCTGGGCAACACAGTGGAGAGAGAGAGAAAAACAAGGAGCTCTGAATTCATTAGTTTAACCTCTCATGTGCTGCGTCTTCAAGCAACACATCCTGGTTTATTCAGCAGGAGATTAATCCTCATACGGACCTGCGTTATTCTCAATGATTAAGTCCGGTTGCCACCCAGCTACCAAACGCCCCCTCCCGGCCAGGTGTGACCCTGCGACGGGGACCCTCCGAGCACGAGGCAGAGGAGGGAGGACGCCCCGCGGCGAGGCGTTCGGGAGTCGTGCCTCGGCTGTGAGAGCAACACGAGCGCGGCGTCATTATGCACGCTGACTTTAAACGAGGGCAAACACCCGATGAGTCACTGCTGGGGCTGTGCTAATCCCCCCCCCCACACCCCCCACCCTGCTTGTTTTTTTTTTACCATAATCACGGTATTCCATTCCAGCCTGAATTATGAGGCTATTTTTGGTGGCGCAATAAAAAGCTCCCTCTTAATTTCTCTCTGCACTGTGTCTCCCTTCTTTGCTCCTTTTAGGTCTGTTTATGGTTGTTCAAAGGAAGACGTACGTGTTCCCGTCCTCAGGTTGCACTCGATGAACACTCGGGTCGCGTTCTCCCATCCGGACTTTTTGTTTTCGGTGTCCGGCCCGAAACCGTCGGCGCCGTTCATGCCTCGTCGTCACGTCCAACAACAAGGGAGAGCGTGGCTAAAGCGGCCGTGATATTTACTCCGGGTGACTTCTCGGGGCGCGCGGGACTGTGACATTCTGCGTCGCGGCGGTGATCCTGGGTTCTTCAGGCTTTGTTTTGGCGTCGAGAGAGGAAGCGCGAGCTCCCACTCATCCATCAGTGGCAGTGGCGGCGGCGGCGGCGGCGCATGGAGGCCGGACAGACGGGGCATGCATCACAGCCAGAGGAGGAAGCGCCCTGTGACAGTTCACTCTTTTCACTTGTTATTATGATGGAAACGCAGCCCTTTTCACTACAACGCGCGCTCCCAAAAGAGCAGCCTTCATCTAACAATAGCGCGAGAAAAGAAGCGTTCGGGAAATAACAGCCGAGCAGCCTGTTAACATTGGCAGCCGGGTGTCATCATCCAAATCTATGTTTTGTTTCATCTGGAAGCGTTTATGCGCGGGCCCCCATATTGTATTCTATTTCTTCCTCTTTCTTTCCGCCCTCCTTCCCCGCCATCGTTGTCATCAAACGCTTGCTCCCCCCCTCCTCCTCCCCCCTCCCCTCTTTCCTTGGGTGATCAAGAATTGAAGAGGCTTGTTTTGTTGTTGCTCGTTAGCTTATTTGATGAGTTTTGTGTTTGTCTGCTGGAGCCCCGTCTGAAGTTTCACGAGGTTATCAGGACTGAGGGAAGGATACGGAGGAAGCAGAAGGATGGGGGGGGGGGGCTGTTACTGGTGCGAGGGTAGCTTTGATTCATTTATGTGAGCTCGATGCACTCCAAACTATTTTTGAGCGCCCGCTTTGAAGGTTCCCCCCCGTCATCCGTCTGGTGGGGCGGTGTCCTGCCGAGACCGGGATGTTGCACATTAGGAGAGCAAAAAAGCCCTCGGATGAGGCTCCGGCAAACCGAGGGGCGGAGAAGAGAGAGCAGGGGAGGGAGGGGCGCTACTCCCCGATACACGAGGTGCGGGGAGACGGCGCTTTTGTTTCTCGGCTTTCTTGGAGAAAGAGCAGAGGAAAATCGGGGCTCCCCTGTCGAAACAAGCTGCTGTGACCCAGATTGAGATGTTTTTACAGATTCGCTAAATTAGACAAAATGCGATTCTCGCAAGTTGGAAACACTCTCAGACCTGCGTGAGCTTCCTGTTGCTTTCGGAAAGGTATTACGGTCGCGTTTTCCCAGCAGAGCTTCTCGAAAATCATCCTAAACTGTCCTTGTAACCACATTCAGAGGTAAATAGAGCAACTTTGTCATGAGACATCGCTCGAAGAGTAACAGGTGTGGAATTAATCCGGTCCTTCTAATGAAACAACCCAGTGAAAGCTGCCCCCCCCCCCCCCTCCGAGAGGCGGCTGTGACCCACATCAGGCAGTCTCGCAGGGACGCTGCCGCAGTCTTTTTTTCTGCTCGTTTCCTCAATCGCGCTCTCCCAAAAAGCGGGCGTCCCCAGACGGCGTCGGGGATAAAAAGACAATGTAAATGTGCCGTCTCGGCGTGGAGCGCGAGTGACAGGCGATCACTCTGTATCCACTCCCAGGCAGGCGCGCCTGTTTATGCACACTGTAAACAGAGCCTCGGTCCAAAGCGTCTCGGTCGCCTCACTCTGCCCCCGAGAAAGGCACGCCGGAAGCAGGCGGAGGGGAGGGGAGGGGAGGGGAGGGGAGGGGGGGCTTTAAACAGGAGGCCGCTCCGAGGTGATGATTCGCAGAGACAGGATGTTGACAGCGAACATGGCCGTCACGGGCCACGCGCATTCAGCTGCGAAGCAACACGTCTCCTGACGTCCTCGCGAAGTGATGTTTGCGGTCCCCGGGGGCCGGTGATGGGGGGAGGGAGGGGAGGGAGGTTGAATCTGGCCCACTCTGGGCGTTGTTGGTCCGTGTCAGATGCCGCATGTGACGGCGCGCGCATCGCCGCCGCCGTGTCTGCGCTTGATGGATGGCGAGCAGACAAAAAGTGTCAGAGGACCGCCGGACCCAGTAATCCAGTGTGTCAGGTGTCCCCCGCGGGTCCAGTAAAGCAACAGTTATTGGAAGCCCCCCCGCCCTTCTTCCCCCGTTCCCAAAATGGCAGACTTGCTCGATAAAAACGTCCCTTTGTCACCCTGAGCACCTCAACCTGGCCTCGCATACACAGGCAGATGTTAGCAGCAGTGCCATACGGACTCTAATTGTACCATTTCACACCCTGTACCCTTTATTTACCAGCAATCTGCAGGGAGGAGAGGCGGGAGGGGAGAGGAGGGGGGGTGCACCGGGTTCATTGCTACCCCCGATTTGTTGAGTGACCAAAGCGTGCGCCTCGCGGAGTGGTTTCCACGGCGTTGCCAGTTGAAGCTTCTGCTGCCAGACGCTTTGCTCCCATCGAGCTGCAGACGGAAAAACTTTGCGAGCGTCGAACAAAGAACTGGCGATCGTCCTCAGCTGAGCACACATGAGAAACAAAGAGACTGGCCTCAGCTCCTCGTCTGGCTCGGACAGTCCTCTGATGGACCCTCATGAGCATTAATTAAAACTGCAGCTTCTGAAAGATTTCTTTCTCTTGATAAATAGTGATTTAAAGAGTGAACTTTATTAAGTCTTCTTTAGTTTGCTGTGAATCACAGTTAATGGCTGATGTAAATCAACCAGTTCAAATATTAGTGGTGAGACTTTTCTGAAGAGAATTAATCTCATTAATAGGAGCTTTGAAGTGAATTAATCACAAATAATCACATTAAACTATTTCACAGAATGAGCCGGGGTGAAAAATTCAGACAAAATCATTTTTATTTGTTCACAAGTTTCTAACAATGGAAGAAACTCCACATCTCCTTCTCGGTTTATTAGTTTGTGAACTAAAGGAAATGCAAGCGATATTATCAGAGTAAAGAAAATTTCTATTTAAATAGATTACAAACTGTACTATATAAGAAAACACATAATATAAAAAGCTAATTTTTCCAAAGAAAAAAAGGTCATAAAAATCTATTTTACCCTTTTAATAAATCACACGTTCAGTTTGCTTTTTAATGCATCTTATTTCACACATTTTAAATAAGTTAGTCTGGTAGTTATTATCAGCCAGCACATTCAAGTTCATGGAGGAAATGAGATTTTGCTCTCAGTTTTTTTAGTAATATAAAAGTTTCCTTTGGATAGAAACGCCGTTCACTTCCTGCAGGACGGTGCAAGCTGTTGCCTCGACTCCTCATTTTCCCTCCACCCTCCCAGAGCTGACGGAGGCTCAAAGACACTCACGGGAGAGGTCAGATTTAGTGAGCAGGGGGGTGGGGGGGCGTTGGGGGGGGGCAGACCAGCATTAATCCTCCTCTTACAAGCAGCCCGGCGCCCTTTACGCCGCAGCAGAAGACAGAAAGAGAGGAAGTGTGTGTCTGCGAGTGTGAACACGTGTGTTTCTGCTGGGATTCATTCACCACAGATAAAAGACAATATAGCAAAGCGAGGGCTTCAGCTATACTCCTGGAGGGGGGGGGAGTTTATTCCATACCCGGCATTTGGACTTCACCGTCGCGCCCCCTGAGCTTCAGATGATCATTATGCCTTTTTACAACTGTCGCTAAATCATCACCATGGCGACGTTTGGCTGCCATTACCATATCTTGCTACCTCTTAACGGTGCCATTACGGCCGGCCCGAGCGCGCGCCGTGCCGTCTTTCCCCCGCGCTCGCCAGTATTTACAAGAGGAGGGACGGCTATAAAGCTGTCACCGCAGCTTCTGACCAGACTGGCGTCGAGGAACGGAGTGAGGAAGCCTGGCGGCGAGGAGGAGGAGGAGGAAGAAGGAGGAGCGTCGATAGCGCCGAGGAGCAAAGTGGAAGGGATGCGTTGATGAGAAATGATGGAAAGGAAGAAGGGAAGGAAAAGGAAATGGAAGGAGAGAGACGGGGACGCACGCTGGAAGCGGGCAGCTGTCACCGACGTGATGGACGAGCCTTCGGACATGACTGAATAATAAGTGCCACACAAATTGGATTGCCATCACAGCAGGGGGGGCGGTGGGGGGGAAGGGGGGGTCACGTTTAACTCCGTGTAGTGGCACGCTTTGGTGCCGCGAACCTCCACGCAAATTGCTCACTTGTCGAAGAACGCGCCCAGGACTCTGAATGAATGTTCGTTTTCGGGCGGACCAACGCGCCACTTAATACAGATCATAAATCAAGCGCGGGGAACAAGAGAGAGAGAGGAGGGAGACGGACAGAGTACAAAGACGGGGCCATTGTCGGTCCCTGTTTTCGTTCTGTAAGGCATTTAGAGGATCCGTTCAGCGTGAAGGCTGGCCATTAGAGGCAGCAGGAAAGGGAAGAGGAGAGGCTTTTTGCGCCGGCGAGGTCAGCTCCGGCTGCCTCGGACTGAGCCACTAAGATGTTCTTACCCCCCTCCCATAAATGGCGCAAGAGACGGGGGTCAAACAAAGCTCTCAGCTCCTCTCTCCCACCCCCTCTTCTCCCTTCTTGGCTGTCCATCTTCCGACGGTCGGAAACCCCATCGGGAATAAACAGATAATGTAAGGAGGAGAGGAGGAGTCGCTCCTCCCTAAAGGGGAAAACAATATGCGAGTGCACTCTAAGAGAAGTTAGAGTAGCTTAAAGTAGAAGAGCAACAAGGTTGGAGTTGAAGGAAGGTGCACTCTGCACGCAGGGCCGACGGTGGCCAAAGGCCGGAGAGTGGACGACATTTGGCTCCACTCGCTCGCCCCCCCTCTTGGAGACCTGCAGCGTGGAAGTGGCCGTGCGTGGCTTTAACGGTCCGCCAAGCAGAGGATGACAGTTGAGTTATTGGGGGTGAGCTCCGTGTCAAGACCGGGACAGCAAGTCATCTCTGGCTTCTTGGAGAGAGAGAGAGGGAGAGAGAGAGGGAGAGAGAGAGCACTCTAACCTTAAGTAGCGCTGAAGCAGCGCTGGTTCATTTGGGAGCTCGCAGAGGCTTTTTCGGTCCTTGGCGGCGGGGTAATTACAGTGTTTGCTGTGGCTGGAGCTCCTGGCAGTATGTAAAAGCACAAATCATCCAGAGTTATCGTCACAGCACGCCCAAGTCCACACGCCAGAAGGCACCGAAGAGTCGCTAACTACTCCAGTCAAGTTGTGGTCAACTTTCTGCCGGACTACTTTTGCTGCGACGACTGCAGATCAAAAGTACGATCGTGTTGAATACTGACCAGAAACTGATGCGAGGGAGGAAAAGATGATACTAATCGTCTCACAAAGTCTCGTTTTTTAATTGTCTCAGCGCAGCTCTTTGTGAGAAACATACTGCGTACAAATGGAAACAAAAGAACATTGTGACTGTTGTAATTACATCCTTAGACAGCTTTTATTTTCAAATTAAAAGCCTTTTAAATAACAGATGCCGTTCACAGATTAGCACCTGAGAACAATGTTTAAAGGAAGATGCACATTTAATTGAATTTATTTATAATTAAGTTAATTAGATTTTGATGGAGAAAATATTTACACAGAGTGATAGAATACAATTATTTAAACTGTATCAAGTGAAAGCAAATTATCAAGATAACATAGAAATGAAATAAATGACGATATACCAGAAACGAGGCGTGAAAGAGGACCAAATTAAATTACATTGATTTACATCCAACTCATGGAGCCACCAGTCTGTTGATGTGTTTACACATTGTGAGTAATCTACTGGTGGCTGAATCAGAAACCATAAAGCTAATAATATATTATATCGTGCATCGATTCTTCTCCCCTTCACTCCCAGTGTTACCTAGTTATTACCGACTCTCTCAGGAGCAATTGTACATAAACACCGAGATAAGTGCCATTGATTATCTCGTTACCATGGCACCAGAGGGTGAGTAGGGAATTCAAGATGTTGGAAGTGAGAGGAATGGCATCATCCTCGACAAAGGTGAAAGTGCAATGACCACTGATTCACTCTCAGATCACCCATCCATCCGTTTTCCTTCACTTATCTGGGACTGGGCTGCCCCCTCCCCCCCGAACACCTCCAGCTCTTCCGAGGGGACCCCGAGGCGTTCCCCCGCCAGTGGGGCAACATAGTTCCTATTGGGTCGTCCCCAGGAGGCCTCCTGGCTGGGGGGGATGCCTGAAAGGATCGACTGGTCGTGTGTTAGATCCCACATCCAACCTTGAGATGTCTCGTGAGTTGGAGGCGCTACATTGTCAGTTTCTCGTCTCGTTGAGACGCCGGACAGACTGCGCAGGTGAACAGGGGGAGGTTTTCAAGTCACACTCGGTTCTTAAAGTACCTCTGAGCAATTTGGGTAAATAAATGGAGCTGCTGGTGCTCTTGAGGCCTTTGTGTTGTGTGATAGATGACTGATGTGTTGAGCGTTGGGTTATACTGAGGAAAGGTAGTGGGGAAAAAAAAACGCTAAGAGTTAATTGAAGTGAGGCTGCTTAGTCACTTGTCACTGATGACAGTTCTCCCTTATTCTGCCGGCTCTTATTGGGCCTCCGGTGCTCTGCGGCTCGTCCTGATTGGATCGCGCACAGTTGGAAGGTATCTCCAATTATTGGCCTGTGGCTATGGGATGATGGAGAGAGAGCGAGAGCGTGCGAGAGAACAGAGAAGTGGCGAAGGAAGTAATGATGACGAGAGGGAGAACGAGCAGCGAGACAGCTTAGTAATGCAGATCGGGAGCAGGAAGAGATTGCTTTGGGTAATTAGAGAAGTGACAACTTTGATTTCCACATGACTGCTGCTGCTGGTGTTCGTGACGGAGTGGATTTGAGTTGGGGGGGGGGGTTCTTTGGCTCACTCCGGCAGCCACCCTCGCACAAATCCACCGTGGCCGAGATGAAAGGTGGCGCAGGATCCCGTGGAAGCGGAGACGAGCGCGGGAGAAACGAGGGGGGGGGGGGGAATGAAAGCGAGCCGCTGGATCCGTAAGTGCTGCGCAGATGAAAGATGAGCCAGCAGTTAAAATGGGCCGATCATCGGCTTCAAATGAGCGGTGGGCGATGTGTTTACATTGAACAAAGCAGGGTGGTGGGTAGGTAAATGGCTTTCCCTTCTCTCGCGCGTTACTTGAAGGAACAGACACAACTTGTATGCAGCCGCCGGCTTTCAAGCTGATTGGGGAGAGGAAACAAAAACAACAACCAAAAAAAGAGAGACTTCATCTTATCAAGTACATCCATCCCATTTCTGGATAGAAGTCTTCCTCCTGCAACAAGGACAGCACGTCTGACTCGCTTCACATTCTTGTTTGTCATTCTTCCTTGATTTCACTGCGGAAGGTTTTTCCCCCATTCTGTCTGTTGTCAGGATACTGACAGTGTAGAAATTGACTGAAACATGTGTATCAGACTCCGGCTGAAATATTTATCGCACAGCTCTGGCAGATGTACTTAAAGAAGGGGAAACTCTGCAAAGAAGAAAGGAGGCGGCGTTCAGCAGGAGGTCGCGCTCCGAACGGACGGTAGCTCTCCGGCACATCTGCCCCTAAAAACACCCGGTGGACAAGAGGAGCAATCCATTTAAAGTTACCTAATGAAAAACAGAACGGGCCTGGCTTGATGGAGAGAGGAGGCTCTGTGAGAGGAGAGGGGAGGGGGAGGAGGAGGGGGGGGGAAGCTGGGTGGCCGCTGGCCAATTGTCTCCAATGTAATCTCCATTCTCGTGGATGGATTTCCGATGTGGGTGTCCTGTACAAGGGCATCTGGCTGCCTGCAGAGCGACATGATATACAGTGGGCTCCTTGGAGAGTCTGCGCACTCCCACATCCCCATGTCGCCGCGCCGACGCGCACGTCGGCACCGATAACCCGACTCCGCGTGCGATCCGTCAGCCGGACTATCAGCCCAGCTCTCCCGGACCGACGCGGCAACGGATACTCGACACCCCCCACCCCCACCCCCACCACCCCCCAGCACGCCGCGTCCTCCACCTTGCTCTGCGCCTCCCCGAGGTGCCAGTCAATCAACGTGACCTTGGCCTGCCCCCCAGCACGGCAGATGTGATACCTACCCGGGGCCGGGGGTCCGTCGCGGCTGTGGATCCAGCTGATGCTTCAGGCGGCAAACATGCTGCGCAACAGGAGGACAGGCAGGTTTCTGGATACCGGAGTGGAAAAAGCACCGGCGTGTCAAGGTGGAGGATCTGAGCCCCAGGAGAGAGAGTGGGGGGGGGGAGGGGCCACTGAGCCGCAGGCATGATGGCTAAGCAAGCAATGAAAACACCATTACTCAAAGCATTGGTGTTTCATAAAGCACGGTGAGCAGGAGAATCGGTTTGCTATTTTTCTTTCAATTCTATTAAAGCACAAAGAAAAAGCTGCTGAATGTCACCAAGGTTACGCCATTATAGACCCGAGCTTTACAGCGTCCTTTCAGACTTGTGGCAAGTGAATAGAGCTGTCAAACAAGCAATGGCACTTTAAAAGGCCACATCCAGTTTACATACAACTCGTGTGTTAATGTTTCGAATTTTTTCCTGCAAAGACGACTTGAAGCTCTGACGGCACAGCGGCGTTGTCGACGTTCCTGGCAGATTTCTGTAGAAGGAAAGTCTCTGGACCGGTGCGAGCATGTGATAATGACGGCCGGTGAAGGGCCCAGCTGTTCAATCTAAACACCCCCCCCCACCCCCCCGCCCCCTTTCAGGCAGAATGACTTATTTCTCAGAACAAACGCAGGCAAGACGGACAAGTTTAGTTTGAGGCGAGATGAGCGTAACGGGAGTTTGTGGGCTCGTTCATGACGCCACTTTTTGGCATCCGGACAGATACAGTTTATTGTCTTTGTCCTGAGTGGAGCCGTCGTTCGGTTGGGCTCCACCGCTGTCGAACAACATGTTGTCGCTCGCTCCCCGTGCACTCATTTGCAAATGCTCCACGCGCACCCTTAACGCTCCGCACAGTGGCACTGCATGTGTGTGCGATAATCGAAGGCAGCGCCTGTGTCTCAATGTACTACATTTAATCTCCCAGTAATAAACTCGCCACGTTGCCAAGAAGCGAAAAAGAATGGGGGGGGGGGGGGTGAAATGGAGTGAAGGTAAACAAAACAAGAGGAGGGGAATTAGGGGAACAAGAAGGGACAGGAGTGTAGGGGAAAATAGAGAAGACAATAAGGCGGGCGGGGGGGGGCTGTCACGAACGAAAGGAGGGAAGATGCAGTCGGAAGGAAAAATAAGAGGAGAGGAAACGGGAGGTGGCGGAGGCACAGGGAGAGAACGGGGCATTGGGAGGTATTAAAAAGAGAAAGTGTGAATGGGTTTCAGCAAAGGGGGTGAGAGAAAGGACAGAACAAAGCATGGATGAAGCATTGTTTGGGAGAAAGGGAACGGATGAGAGCAGAAGACGGGTGGACGAGAAGAAAGAGGGATCAAGGAGAGAGTGATGGAGGTGAGAGGACTGGGAGAGGGAGAGGGTGGGTGCACTGACTGATGTCCGCCACTAGAAGTGAGCTTCCTGGGTGACTATGGAACAAATGAAGTTCAGTGTTTATGTATTGCAAAGGCCCTTTTCTTCCGTTTTGTCCATCTCCCTCTCAGTCCTCCTCCGTCAGCATCTGTCTCTCCAGCAACAAGAGACGCTTCTGCCTGTAATCGTCCCTCCAGAAGGCAGAACTGCATGTAGCTGCTCTTAAAAGCGACGCCACCACATGTATGTAATTGCCGCACAATGGTTATTTGCGCCGCCGCAGAGAACAACAAACATTTCTGAGAGCAGATTCACACTTAAGCACCTCGCCGCACCTCTCAGATACCAGCTCAATGGGCTTAATTGTAGTATTATTACTTGTGAAAGGCCTCGTAGCTGTCAATTATGTGCTGAGGAACAATCAAAACATGCGGCAACAGTTTCGCTATCCATCACTTTACGGTGGCCCGCACCTGTGAGTCAGCGCCCGGCGCTGAGCGCAAGGGAGCTCCAGGTGCCGGCGGCGAGGAGGCTCGCGCTCTCACGTGTAAACAAAGACGCGTTCTTCTCTTTCGTCTGCCCGCTGTCAATTACTCCGCCCGCCTTCCTCCTCCTCCTCCTCCTCCTCCTCCCCTGCTTTTTTTCTTCTCCCCATTCTTTTCTCCCCCTGCAGCTGCGCCTGAGAGAACGTGCGACGCGTGCACGCGCCTCCCCTCGCCTGCATGCAGCCTTTGTCTGTGCGCAGGCAGGCAGGCGTGGGTAGAGAGACCCCTGGGGAGCGGAAGGAGGTATTGCAGAGCTGAGAGGTGGTCTATTTTAGATCACTGCAGCAGCACAGAGTGGGGGAGGGAGGGGAGGGAGGGGAGAGGAGAGGGAGGGAGGAATCAAAGTATCCTGTGAGAATGCAGGATTTAACTGAAAGCTCTCCTGTTTGCCGTTTCGACGTTGCTTCCTAACTGTGATTCGAACATTTATTCCCGATAAGCTCGAACAATAAAACCTTGAAGGAATATCAAAGCTCGTCCATGCATTTATACGACCTTCTTGTTGACAAGATGGAAAAAATCTGTTTGAACTCTTCTCAAATTTTGTTTTGTGCAACAGAATTTCAAGTTTAAAGGTACAGTGGGTAGACGTTTGAACCTTTGTTGTCACAGTTTGTTTTATCAGTTTGCCGTTCAGTGTTTAGTCATTACTTTCCTTTGTTTCATCGTCAGTCCTCTGCTGTGCCTTTGTTTTTGTCATGGAGACGTGTAGAGTAACTCATGACACCATCTGGTGGTAAAAAGTGAGATTACAGGCCTGAATTTGAACAGCGGCGGTGTTTGAAGAACTGATCAAATTTGACTTGTTCACCACTACCAGTCAAAGAGAAGCTGTTCCCATGACTCAGCCCTCGCTTTTTCAGCACAGTGGACGGCGCAGCTCTGCTGGGTTTGCTGTGAAATAGATCATTTCTATGGAAACCCCCCCTCTGAAGTTCGTCCCAGCCAAGAATCTGGGGGGAGATTCTGACCCAGTTTTTTTTGGAGGAGTCACTGTGCCAGCGTGGCTCGATGACTCCTGCTATCTGCAAAGATCACAGACGAGACAATGACTGCTAATTAATCCTCTGACACCGCCACCACATTAGACTCCATCACTGCCGCAGCCTGGCCACCACCAGCGCGGCGGCCTGACACCGAGGTTGAACGAAGGGAAGCGAGGGATAATAAGTTAGCGCCGCGGCGCTGAAACTTCCCTGTCACGCTAAGGAGGTGATGCTAATTGCCAAGTGCCACTGAGAAGCGCTCTATTAATGCATCGGGGGGAATAAAGAAGGGAACCTGAGAGAAACGGTGTTGACAGCTTCACCGCGTTTAAGCTGAAGCGAAGATAGAAAGCGATGAAGCGATCCTCGGCGGGCAGGAAGCCTCCCCGTCATCGCGATCCGGCGCCGCCGATTCGCTGATCAGCAACTCTTTGTGTGCGACGGGAACTCTCGTACGTCTTCCTTGAAACAACCTTGACATGTTGTATAAGTTGTGTGTAATAACAATGCTGCACTGCTGATGATGTCTTGTTGTTTTCCTGCTGTTGAATCTATTGTTCACTGACTGCTGGTTCTGTATACGAGTCTAGTCTCATGTACTAAATCACTGCTAATGCATTTTCTAAAGTGATTTCACTTTGCGGATCATGACTTCCACAAATGTAATCTTACTAAATCTAAATGATTCATAAATCTGTTTAACATGTTAGTGCTTTTTAAAGGAGAAAAAAACATAACCAATTAAACTCAAGGTAACTAGAATGCTCTTAACTTGTCTTAACCCAACAAACCAGCCCGAAAACATGTCGGCAAGTTCTTCCTGTCCTACCTAAAGTTGATTTTAAAGCACATAACCTGCTAAACGTTTGATATGTTGCCCTTCTAACCTTTAACCTTTTCAGATTCTCTTGTAACCTTTCTTAATTTGTCTTCTCCAAATTTCTTAAAGGGAACTTTGATAATGAGCGCCTGGCTATTGCTAGACAAAGAATCCCATACCGACTTGGTCGGGTAGTTGACGAGTGGCTACTCGACAAAGGTAATAAAATCCCTTTAACTCCACTAATGATCCAACCGCCTAACCTACCGTTAACCACAACTCTGGAGGAGGTGCAGTGCCACGCGGCACGGGTGGACTCAATTGGGCTCCCTCCAACGGAAGCGAAGGTCCCACGGCACTGGCTTGCTCCTGCACAAGCAGTAGCTAGCTGGTCCTCTGCTGGCTAACACCAATGGGGTGAAGAAACAAAGTGGAAATTAATCAGAAGACGACTTCCTGTCTTCTTTCTGTTTTGACCTCAAGCTGCTGCCTCAATATTGATCTATTCCCATGCATTGGTTTGCATATATCTGTGGGACCTTCTCCTAAAAAGCACCTTTAACTGGGGCTGCATCTCTTCAGAGGATAACCTCCCAAATAACCCAACATAACCCCCCCAATAACCTGAACACATGTAAACAACCTACTGACTCTTCTTTCTTGTGTCTTCTGTTGGCTGAATGTGAACTCTGCATTGATTTAGCCTTGAAAAAAACAAACCAGGGGGGGGAAAAAGAAGAGGACATGAACCCCCCCCCTCCCCAAAAAAACCCTCCCCCTCCCTCACACCTCCCCATGAATGTCACTAAAAGTTAAAGGGACTCTTGAAGTGTTCATTCACCGGCGGGTGCCATCCCACCCGCCCGACTTCAGGACACAGGTAGCAGGCAGAAGTTTGGGAATGTGGTCTCCCCATCAAAGTGATGATAACCTTTAACCCTTTGAGTGCCGAATGTCCCAACCTCTTTGTCTTGTGCCGTGTGTTTGTGCTGCTGAAGGTGGTTGATTCTTCGTAATAGAAGGAAAAAGAAAGAAACGAGTTGATTTGCATAAAGGCTCCGATAGCGTTTAATGGATCTCTCTAAAGAATCAGCAAAGGGAACAATCGCATGGTTTTGCTGTAGAATGTCAGAAGACTTTACAGTAGCATTTGCATTAGCTGCTCTATTTGCAGCAGAGATGTCTTGAAGATTGTCATGAATTAAGCGTTTCAAGCCAATTAGCTTCAGGGGTTTCCCTTTGAAACGACATTGTGAGCGATAACAAATGCAGGGATGAATTCAGGAGATTAAAAAAAAAGACGGGGAAACGCGTTCGTCTCCGAGAGCAAAATAAAGTATTCACGCGACAGACAAAACAACATAAATGAGAAGCGCTTGCATATTTATTTCATGGAGACAAAACAACGCGCGCGTTCATCTGCCGCTCCCAAGAACCGACTCCTGTGCTCACCTCCGGTGCGTCGGGGGAGAGACAGAGCAGCTTTTCGCTGAGGATAGTCAGGACACAAATCAGTATTAAAAAGACGTGGGAGATGAAAGTTAAATGAAAAAGTGGATCAATAAAAAATGACTTGCCCACTTATGAAGTGATTTGTGCGTGCCATGAAACTCTAATGAGAATGAGCTTGAAACTGAAACTCAATGCATTATTCTCTTTCTTCGCATAGTTCGCAATGGGCCCCTCTTAGAGGAGGAGGAAGTAGGCAGCGGGAATAAATAAACACAACCTGACAAAGGCCTCGAGTACAGGCTGGGATGGGACGCAGTTTCAGGGGACAGCAAAAGAAAAACAGTGGGCAACGTTGCTTTAAATTGGGTTTGTAAAGCGGACACACGTCATGCACCAAACAGGCAAAGTGGTTGCAGAAAGGACAAAGTCAGGGGTCTCAGAAATGCAGCTCGTTGCTTTAAACCAGCCAGCAAGACAAGTTTCATCCTGTAAAAGTGTAAAAAGAAAGAAAAATCAAAGGAACTGAAAGTTTTCCTTCTTTGTCCGCTGGATTTGTAATTTTCAGCAATAGTGGTCATGAGAAAAGTGGACTGAATCGATGTGTTTTATAGGATAATAAAGAAAGAAATAGGAGTTTTCATGATAAATAGGTTCATATACTTTCATTTTGTTGGTCTGAAGTATTGAGATCAGACTTTTTGTGACCCTGACCTGAAAAGACTTTGACACTCCTGATCTAGATGATTAAGGGAGATTCCTGAGCTCAAAGGGTTAAAGCTGTTTGTCGCTTTGATAACCAAACCGAG
>JAUESF010000057.1:1577997-1610602 GCA_032274765.1 Malacoctenus tetranemus
GAGCGTTTGCGTGTAAAATAGCACCTCCAGTTTCTGGTGGGAGTGTTTCTCTGACAGACGTATGAAGGGGGCATTTTTTTCCCGCCCCCTTTCCAACCCCGGCCTAAAAGCACCGCATCCTTTTTTTTCTTTTTTTTTCGAAACGAGAGAGATAAAGCAGCTCCTGTGATGTGGAACTCTGGCCTCAGCCTGGGTAAGGTAGATATTATCAAGCCTGTCATTACCACAGAGTTAACCATGTGATTAGCACTTGAAAATGAGGATGGGAAGCTGAAGGTGACTCACCAGCCATTTACTACCCTCCACACTGAAAGCTCTTCAATGCACTTTCCTGTTTTTTTTTTTTTTTAGCTTTCATCTCACTTCCTTAAACTTCTTTTTTTTGTCACTCAGCTCATGTGCATCACCCCCTGCCACTGTCATCCCTCCGATATGTTTTTATTGAGTCTTGCCGTCCACTTTCCTTTTGTCCAAACCTTCCCACCTCAGTCTCTGGGACAATCCATCCACCCCCCCCCTCACCCACACTCACTTACTCTCTCTCTGTCCCCCTCGTCCATCATCCTCTTTTGCTCCTTTCAGCCCCCATGTCCCCATTCTCTCAGTCGCCTTCCAACCTCATTTCTCTTTACCGAGCCCTGTGTGGCATCGCAGGACCAGCCGGCTCTCCAAATGTAAACTATGGATGAACACAGGGGCTCCGGGCCACAACGCTGCCGGATAGAAGAACTTTAAATAGGCATTTTATTGGTCCAAATTGACTCAGAAAAGGCAATATGTGTGAGCTCGTTAGAAGGAAGGGAGGCTCTCTGCTCGCTACTCTGCAAAAACTCAGCAAGTTGGTTTTTTACTTATTTAAAGTCAGTGAAATAGAACAAAATAAATAAGACATAATCAGCTGATAAGGATTTTTTGTGCGTTTGAAGGTGTATTTGTCTTTTTTCAAGTGTGAATTTTCACTCGTTTCACTGGCAGATTGTTTTGAATATTTCAAAGCACAAAAATCTCCAACAAGCAGCTTCGTCCTCGAAATAAGCAAAACAATCTCCCAGAAAACAAGCGAAAACTCAATCTTGCAGAAAGACAGACCATTAAATACGCAGGGAATTGCTTGTCTTGAAGGCGATTATGTCTAATTTTAAGAGTGATAACATAGTTTTGAAATTAGATAAGTAAAATTTACTTTTTGTTGTTCTTTGCAGAATGATTTGGGTAATCTAGCGAGGTAGCAGAGGTAGTAGAAATAATGCGAAGGAGGAAGATTAAAAAAAAAGCAGGGGATGGAGAGATGGATGGAAGTGGAGTACGACAGCTCTGGAAGGATTAATGAAGAGAAAAACAAACAGAAGTAAAAGTGTGCGACTCCAGTCTCAGCTGAGTGGCTGCAGTGGCTCATTGCAGGAGCCTGACCGCTCGGCTCTCTGCACTGCAGTTAATTAAGGCTTTGTGTATGCCTGCAAATGCTTCTTATAATGAGGCTCTGGCAGTCTGCTGCTACAACCACCGCCAGCCCTCCCCACCCGAGACCCGTCAACAGCCTCGCCCCCTGCCCGGGCCGCCCGCTCGCCCCCCCCCGCCCCACGCCTCTGCCCATTAAATGCCTATCACCTGATGAGCCCTGGGGAGAGTGGAAGCAGCCTTTCAATCCTGCTGAATTGGTCCAATGGACCCTCATCAATGTGCTGCACACACTCATTTCTACACAGAAGGAGAGGCGTATGTAAATAAATGCCGGGCGAAAAACACACCCACTTGAAAAGGCCAACCATCACACACATAAAGGTCATTTCACTGACACATTTCATAAGTTATTATGTGCGCGCATGCACGCCCCGTCCTCCGCCGCAGCCCCGCGTCCAGCTCCGTCACATTAGGCGCCCCGATTGCTTGTCACACGGAGCCTTCTTTTTCTCCTGCCCTTCCGCCCCTTCCTCCACGCCCCCCCCCACCCCCCGCCCAGGGCCCGCCACCCAAATTGGCTCTTAAAACCAGCGTGTCACTTTTGATTTGACCCGGCAGACCCTGAAACAATAACTTCATCAGGCCCTGTTAGAGTCTCATCCTGACCAGACAGCTACAAAAACAAACACTGATTTCCCTTCATCTAGTCTAGAGGGCACCTTTCTGCCTCCCCACTCCGTCTCCCTCGCAGACGGGGCGGGCGCATAAGTGGCTGACACACAGCGCTCTCTTACGCTCAGGGCTCGTCCGCCTGCACTTTTGTTTCTAGTTTTTCTCTTCAAAGGGAACAGAATTAGACAGGGCACCAAGCGAGCGCTCAAATTTTTCAAAAAGTAACTCCCGGAGCAACACGCAGCACTGTCCCTTTTTCTGTGTTTGCCTTCATGAGTTTGTAATATCAAGCTTTTTTCCTCAAAACTAAAAGTTTATGCCAGTAGGTTATTTACCACAAACAAGAAGAATGACTGTGAAAGTGTCCCTGCATTTACTTTGTTTGAAGAGGAGATACAAACCTGTTAGTATCACTGGAGATGCTGCTGTGATTGTGTTCAGAGGAAATTCATCAAATGGTTCCTTCATGTAATAGTTTAATTTCTCTTATGGTGGTACTCATGGCTCCATCCTTCCCCAACAGCAAAATACCCAATGAAAAGATGTTGCGAGCGTTGCACGAGAGATGTTTATGAAGGAATTGAAGTATTTGATCTATCAAAGGAATCCAATGATGTGTTCTCATCTTCTGACCTTTCTGTGACCTCGTACGTGTAGAGTTTGAAATGGGAGACCCTCAAGGCTGATGTGTGTGTCTGTCGGGTGGTGGGGTGGCTGGGTGGGGCGGGTGTGCAGGTTGTTTTTTTTTCGTGCCCGTGTTCCTTCCCTGATGTTCCGAGTTCCCCTGTGTATGTACAACAATGTGGTTTCTCTCCCAATGTGGTTTCCCGGCTGATGTTCACACGCTGACAGTCTGCTCCGTCCCTCCCGTGGTAGCGCCGCCACACCAAACATACTAAGTGATGAGATAATAGAGTGAAAATTCAGCTATTATGTCAACAGCGCATATGCCAGACATTAAGCCTCATCATCAGAGAGTTAAGGGACAGGAGCTGGGTCCCTTGTGGGCCCCTGACGGGCCTAATGATCTGATAATGGGATGACACATGTAATGGCCCGTCTCAGCAGAATAGATTTATCTCTTCTGAAGAAAAACTTCCAGACACGCAGACCGTGTTGCTGTTTTTCTACCCACACACCAACACAATAACATACGTGTGCGTCTCACAGACAGTATATTCCTGAGAGTCTCCGCCCACTTGGGTGCAGCACATATGTCAGAGGAAGTGCACCCACATAGATGGAGAGTAAATCATAATTAGAGTGATGAAGTACCCTCTCAGCACTCTTAATTGAAAACAAATGGAAGCCACGCCCGTCCCCCGAAGCCCCCACTGCGGCTGATTCCAGGTCTGTCCTTACCGCCATGCAGTCTGGCAGGGAGAACAATGGTGAGGCTTCAAAGTTATTTCGAGGGTGCATTTGTCACCCTTTAACTTGACTTTGCAAGTTAAAGACAACAGGTCAAACCTGAAGGGGCCCAAAACACAATTCCTGCAATCTGGCATCGACTCGCTGGACTCTTTGATTTAACTCTTGATGTGATCTACATCCCATCGGTGGACCATCAGCTCCGTCCGATAGGACTTGAAATATGCACACATGCAAACACACCAATCCGTCAAGCCAGTCAGTCTCTTGCTCCCCCTCGGTCTTCCGAGTCGATATTCCCCTCAGATGCCCACATTAGTGTAGTCTCCCTTCCCACAAACAAACACACTCCTACTTTCCACACAGGGATTGATTAATCCATAAAAAAGCACTTTGGCTTTCCACGTCCTTCCTTTCTGAGTAATTACCTCATGAGGTCTGTTTTTAAACGCGCCTCCGTCTCTGCAGTCGCCCCCCTTCCAACCTCAACCTTTCCGGCCCCCACCTCCAACCAGTCATAATGGAGGTAAAGCATGAGGAGGTATAAATAAGACTTGAAGTGACATCAGCTGAAGGAAATACAGGGAGAAAAACTACACCTGTCAAGACCCTCCAGCACCACCAACACCACTCCACCTCTTCACCACAAGTCACTGGTAACACATTAGTATTGGACCCTGGTTAAACGGTTGACCCGATCCCTCCCCTCATCCATCTATCCGCCCCGATGAATGGTAATGACCACAGAGAGGAAGAGCCCCTGCTGAATTAAACATTTCCTCCCAATGAGGGTCTCATTTTCCTCTTTTTCTGGACGGCAGAGCGGGGCGACGCTTTTTCTCCCCATTCCGACAGAGGTACTTTATCATTGTGCAGCTCAGGTGCATTGGAGGTCAATGACACAGCTCCAGCATTGTTCTAATATATTCCATCTCGGGCCAAATGAGATGCATTTTGCTGCGAACCTTCAGTCTCAGGGTCAATCCACAACTGCCCCCGCAATCTATTTGACTGCCAGATTCGGGCCGTCTTTCTAGGAATGGCGCACGTGCCCGGCCCCATAATGGCCCGCGACTGCAGCGAACCAGGGTCCAATCTTCCTAAAGTGTTACCCAGGAAATCCCATGTGATAGAAAGAGTCCCTCGATCTCCCCCCTGCCCCCCCCCCACACCCAACAGTCCCTGTGTATCACTTTGTATTTGATGTTCACTTCGAGACCACAAGCTCATTTGTATGCTTTGCCTTCTCTCTCCTGCTACTCCGTCCTCCTCCTGCTCGTCTCCCAGGTCGCCAGTTGACCATCTTCAACAGCCAGGCGTTCATCAAAATTGGTGGTGGAGAGAAGGGGCGCCACTTCCAGGGCCAGATCTCAGGCCTGTACTACAACGGCCTGCAGGTGCTCAAGCTGGCGGCCGAGGGCGACCCCAACGTCCAGACCCAGGGCAACCTGCGGCTGGTGGGCGACGTGCCCTCGGTGCTCACCACTGACACCACCTCCACCACCCCGCTGGCTGATATGTCCACCACCATCATGGAGACCACCACCACGATGGCCACGACCACCACGCGCAAGCAACGCTCGCCCACAATGAGGGACAGCGTCACACAGGTGAGCAACTGTCCTGACAGAGCTGCACAGACAAACCGGCCGCTTTACCCACATCTGTGTCGCGCAAATAGATTATTTGGTGTTGTGAGCCTCCCATCCTTGAGATTGAGTCACAGTGCGGCTCCAGGCAGCAGGTCCTATCGCACCACTCAGCGCTGCAGTTTGGATTTCCTCTAAGAAGATTTGTCTGACAAGGAATGTAGCAAATTACAGCACACCCAGACACATCAACAAAACCCAGAGAAGGGAAACGGGGAAAATCCTTGCGGCAGCAAAACCGCATGAAGACTCTGGGTGCAATAAACTTATATTTACGACGCAGCTTCACATGCGCGTGTGACAGGCTGTGATTTATGGTCCGATGATTTGCTACATGTGCTAAAGGCTCATAATTGCCCAGGCGGAGAGCGACAATTAGCAAACAGTAGGGGAGCGCTGTTCTCCCCACCTGCACGGATGCTGAAGAGGCGGGTCACCCAGGCCCACTACTCCCATAAAAAACCTCCAATAAAAGGAGCCACTTGTTCTGGGGAAGGAGGGGGAGAGGGGGGCCTCCAGTTTGTGCTCAGTGTCATTAGCTGCAAGCTGTGTGCTGTGCAAAACCGCCGGGCTCCAGAGCATTTTAAAATGTTATCAACACATGATTGGAGTCATCTGAAAGTGGCTTATCTAATGGAATTTTGCACTCGCTCAAAATGAACACCCACCGTGTCGGGCCGATAATACGACACGAGCACAACAGTGTCTGAACGTCTGGCCAGACAGAAAGGGTCAAACTTGCCTGCATATGTTTTTTGGATCATCTGACAAATCTGCCACGTTCCTCACTGAAGTCCCCACAAGCCCCGCCCCCCTATTATGATGGACACACATTGATGTATCCCCGTTACTGTTTGGAAACTTATCTCCTGAAGCTGTCAGAGATGACTTCCAACTTCAGTCATCCAACAAACTTTGTGGGAAAAGCACAAAGGCAACGTCGGCCGCCACCAGCACGCTCCTCTTATCCAGATGTGTTAATTAGCTGCATTCATGTGCGCGGGAGCTTATCTGAGGATCAGTCAGCGAACCGCTCGCGCGCCTCTCTGATAACCGTGATCGGCGGAACTGGAATATATTTAGACCTCCAGTCTTTGTCCTTTATCATATTCACAAACCGCTCTTATCTCGGTAAACAGAGCGGCACAAATTAGAGCGAATTCCAGGTGAGGCTGTCGACGACATGACCAAACACCTGTCTCCGGGACGACAGAGATGTCAGCTGCAGCATTAAAACAAAAAAAAAAAAATAAGGCGAAATGGAGCCTCCGCAGCCTCATCAGAGCAGCACGCTGAGATTAACAGGGAGGCGATTGTGTTCCAAAGTGTTTCTGCGAGCACCGGCTTTCAGTCTTGATTGAAGCTGCCATGTAATTACAACAAAACATCGGACTTGAAGGCCCGTCGGAGCTCCTTCATGCGCGGCGGCGTCTGGAGCGCGCCCAGCCGGGAGCGCTCGGCGATTCCCCCCCCCCACCCCCCCGTTCTGCGCGCGATCACAGAGAAACACGAGTGGAGAACATCGCGTCGCCCCCTCCGCTCACTCCTCCCCGTATCATATCTCTGGCCTCCAGACTCGCTGGTAGAAGGCGTCCTTCAGCGTTCACCGTGTAACGCGCTTTTACTGCCGCGGCGCGCGATGTATAAAAAAAAAACAAAAATCGGCAGGCGCAGACAGGCCAGTTTGATAAACGGTCTGGAACCGTTTTGGCAGCGCGGGAGACTGCGAGTGTTGGCTGTCGCTACAAGCAGTAATGTGTGTTGCATTCGGAGGCTTGACGTTTACGAGGGGCCGTAAAAAGAAAGCACGCTTTCACCTTTAGATGCATTTTATTACCTGGAATCTCTTTTTTAGATAGCGCGCACACATTTCACCAGCGTCCTCCGTGTTGTTGTTTTTTTTTTACGGTTATAATAGACTTCATTGAATGTAGTGTTTTGTCGCACAGCGCCCACAACAGCATTAAGGATGTGTGCTGGCGAACGAGCCGATATTATCGGCCGTGTTCACGTCGCAGGATGATCAAACAAGCGGGGGGACATGATTAGCATCGTTGGGGCTTGCGGTTGTCTGACGCGCTGCTGATCATTCGTGCAGATGGTTCGAAGTGTGACGGGAAATTCATGCCGGAATTTGGTGTAGTATCCGAGGAGACGATGAAGCCCCATCGGGGGGGAGGAGGGGGGCTGTAAAGGAGATGGAGCAGGAAGATGAAGGTTGGACACAGCTTTCAGAAAATCAGGCTAAAAAGTTGTCGGGACTCGAGGTCGACTGGTTCTTGAACAACGGACTGAAATCTTTCACATTTGTTCTTCTGAACACTCGGCAACTGGAGGGAAAAGCCAACAGAGCACAAACAGGGAGCGTTGCTGAAAGAAGAAAATTGGGTATTTACTGAAAACTGATGTCGGCACTAATGCCGAAGGGGAAAAAAACGAAGTGAAACCTGGATAAGTAGCATCCAAAGACCTGACAGTCTCCTTTACCGGGATTGAAATCCTTGAGTAAAAGCTGCCCAGCGTGCGATTCCTGGCTGATTAAATCATTTTTTTCCAGTCGCGATGAGAACGATTCGCCTCCCCGCCTGAAGAACAGTCACAGTTGTGGCGTTTCCACGGCTCAGAGCGTCGCTGAAAAACCCTCCCGGTTAAATCATCAGTCCCAAAGACGAGCGACTGTGTGAGGAAATGAGCTGCTTCAAGTCCCAACAACCAATCATCAGCTTTCAAATTGCGTTATTTCGCCTCACTAAAGGTGGGCCAAAGCTGAGACAACAGACCTTTTCAGAGGGTTCACTTCAGGTAATTGTGAAATGTGTTGTTGTTTTCTTAATTGGGATCAAAGCTGCAGGTCTGTGACATTATATTAAGAGTCCTATACCTGCTTTAATTAGACCGGAGTTACCTCCTCTTGGACACGTTCCTCAGATAACCTTTACGGGTTTCTTTGATATTAAACTTCTCTTCAAAATTCTACAACAATTTCAGCACCGAAGAAGAATTTTAAGTGCAGAAACAAGAGTATAGAGAAGGATCCAAAGGAGTCTCTGCTATTGTTTCGACACTGTCTACAAGAAAACCATTCTTCAGTAAATAAATCCTACTTTTAACAAAGCACTTTTAGAAGGTTCTCTGTCAGACTGTGGTATCTACATCTCTTCTAGTTCCCACTCGGTGTTGGATGAAAGCATTACCGTGAAGCAGCAGGACTCGGATACGATGTCTCCTGGTCTCTGCTGTCTCCCCCACCAGAGAGCTGGAGCAGAAGCCTCACACGTCTCATTAATTATAACAAGATAGGCAGATGTTAGGGCACAAAGACCTTGACCTTTGGCTGAGGCGGAGCCAAACCGCAAGCTTCCCTCTGAGGACATTTCTGCGATACAGCGTTGAGGTTGACCCGAAGTTGTTCACCCGACAGCAGTCTGACCTGCGTGTCATCGGCTCGAGGTGTGAACTGCGCGTCCTGGAAAGGGGGAGCATTAAAGGCTGAATAAGACATGTTGAGCGGCTGCCCAGGAATGCCTTTGAATTTCCCTTTGCACTCGCGGCCCACCACAATCGACAGATTTACTCCCACCATTGATCTTCACACCCCCGCATCCCTTCTATTAGCTCCACTGTTGTCGTCCAACTGAGCCCAGCTCGGTTGTTCTTTGGCGCCAGAGCGCTGCGCAAACATAACAGGGACAGCCAGTCTAATGAACGTCCTCAGCGTCCTCCGTGCCACAGAGGAGACAGGAGACAGACCAGGGCAGCGGGACGCAGGCGAGCGAGTGGACGTCTAAATTTCAATTTCACCAAAAGCTCCGAGCTACCCGCCGCGGCGCAGCTTTGATCATGCTGGAATAATGTGCTTTGATGCTTAGAATAAAAGATCCACCTTTTGATGTGCATGTGGGGGTCTGATTTTTTTTTCCTTTTTTTGCCCCCCCCCCTCCCTCCTTTCACCCGTCCACACGGCGGGTTTCCATGAAACAGTCCAAGTCATCACTTGTCTCGCTCTGACCCAAATTCAGCGTCGGGGTGTTATAAAACCAAGATCACACGCCACACTCTCGCTGCCGTCTCCGGCTGAGAGCTCTCCCAGGTGTTTGGCAGAGAGAAGAAGGCGCGCACTCAGATTCGCGAGGACGCTTCAAAGGGACCTTGGTGGAGGCCGCCGGACAAAAGAAGAAGCCGGACACAGTCCGGCTCCTTCAGCTCTCCTTCAGCATTCATCACAACACCGGGCGATTGGGCCTCGTGACAGTTTCCCCACACAGCGAACCGGAGCCTCTGCCGTCGCAGGTTGCTATGGAAGCGGGGAAAGCGGCAGGTTGAGCGCCGAGGTCCTCCAATGGGCTGCAGGCAACGCACGAAATTACAGAAAAGTCCTCAGCATTTCCGGCACTGATTCACCAGAGCATGACATGACGCCGGTGACCCTGCTTTACTAACACAGTGCACTGAGGATCGTGAATTCTGGTTTACATGTCTGTCACAGGCGTCGCGCTAAATGACAACTGTGGAAAATCTCCAGGAGGCTTTTCATTTTAAAGAGATGATTACAAAGATTCATAACGAGCTGCAGCAGCAGCCTGAACAGGAATGTAAAGGATGGAGGTGGATCATTAGGAGGGTTTAATGGAGCCAGGTGAGGCGAGCTCGCTCTAATTAATAAGTGATTACGCTCAGGACTTTGGATTGACAACAGAAACAAACCTGTGTGGTGCTGGAATCAATTATGCTGCTAAAAGCCCTCCTTTCTCCATCAGGTGACCCCCATCTGGAAAACAAACAGGAGGTGGGGACAGAGAGGGGTTTGTGCAGGCGTTTGAGTGTCTAGACATGCAGCCGCATGAGTCACGCAGTCGGGGGGACAAACTTAGGGTACTAAATTGGAGCTCAGCTTGTCAAATTCAATCTGTTTTCATTTGGAAGCCCCCCCGCCCTCCCATCTGCTGCCGGACCTGCTGTACTCCTTGCAGAGCGCACGTCGGGTCGGCTGTCTTCTTTATCACCGAGTTCAAACGCCTGCCGGCTGGAGGTCGGACAGCGCTCCTGATGTGCGCCGTGTGTTTGTACAGCCCCGAAAAAATTAGACGGCAGTTTGCTCGTCTTATCTGGCCGTGTCGGCCACCCGGTGGAGACGAGCCGCGCCTTGTCCTGTTTGGCCAGACGAGTGTTTTTCTGCCTTTTTTCACAAGCTCCCCCGGCTCTGCTGACATAACGGCACCTCTCACATCTGTATTGTTTAGCATTGTGGTGATGCTGAAGATTCAACAGGCTGAAGCGGTCACTGTCTATTTAACGCACATCTATGTTCCAGGAGTCCTAAGAGAGGACTTTTTTTTAACCACAGCCTTGTGGAAGTTTGCAAAAAGTATCGGCCAAAGACGATATTGTGTTTGCCACAGCTTCCTAATCCTCTTACAAGTTTGTGTGTGTGTGTGTGTGTGTCCTCTGCACAAATAAAGAGTGTGTCCTGACTCTATCTCCTGTCTGTCCCCCCCCTTCCCAGAACGCAGATGACCTCTTGGTAGCGTCTGCTGAGTGTCCTAGCGATGACGAAGATTTGGAGGAGTGTGAGCCTGGAAATGGTGAGTCAACTGTGGGGGTTCTGTCCTCATTGTGTTTCTGCCTGTAACCACAGCAGACGTAGACCGCCGCCATTGTCCCCGACGCCCCTCCCAAATATCACTATCTGACCGCGCCAACGCCCCCCCTTAACGCCCCCGCCCCGCCCTCCCCCGTGTGCAGCTCTGATTCGCCCAGGGTGTCACAGAGGACCCTTTACACAAGTGGCAAGAAATTGTGGTTCAACAACTGCACGGTGTTACAACCATCGAGTGCCCCTCCCCCCTTTAGTGTCGCCGTTACAATCGAACAGCGGGTCAAGCGTTTCCGACACCGTGACAGGAGGTGCGAAGCTAACGGCCATATGTTTTACGCCCCCCCCTCCCCCCCTTCCCCCCTCCCCCCTCGCCTTCTCCAGCCCCATTAAGCCCGCTCCGCTTGAGAACTGCCAAGAACCGCGTTTGGTGCAGCGACAGCGGCGCCGCTTGCCTCACGTTGTTCCCGATGCGGGCGCCAGGAGATATGCAAATCCACATTTAATGACATTTTATCCTTAAAGATCCTCGCTGACAAGAATTTTATTGTCAAATCGGATTTTTTTTTTTTCTCGCAGATTTACCAGTGGCGTGGGCGGGATGAAATTTATCATCAAAAACACGCTATCAGTATCAGCTGCTACGCTGCTGTCGAGGAATTAGCCGAGGAGAAATTGTTAATAACACCTGAGGCTCAAGTGATTACTTCAAATTAAGATTGTAAATGCATCGATTAGCATATTACGGCCCTGCTAGCTACAGCACAGTGCAGACTTGGTGTTTTTATGTGAGGTAAGAAAAAAACTTCAAAATTTCAAAATATTTTGAAACCTGTTTCCATAGTAACAGTTATGATAGATGTGGCAATACTGTCAAAAAATTGAAGAACAAGGTTCAAGTTAAAGACTGATGTGAATCTATCATCAGAATCTTTCCTCAATTAGCCAGTGATGAATTTTCTTAAAATAGCAATCTGCTGTTTGTGGCTTGACAATGAGGCTGGTGCCAAATTACAAGTAGTCAATGTCACTTCGTGACAGAGCCTCAGACACCCATTTGAACACTGTGCCCCAGACCACAGTCCAGGAATCGTCGCATGAGGGTCCGAAAGTGTAGAAGAAAAATAATGATCACACAACGCTACAATAAAGTAAAGGAGAAAAAAAGGGGGAAAAAAACAAAACAAAAACTTGAAAATGAAAACTTCCCCAAAAAATTCAGACATTCAGGATCCGTACAAACTTCTCCCCCGTCCTGAGTTGCGACGCACTTGAGCGAGAGAAATAAACCGCAAACAAAAGAAGGAAAACTGAAACATGAGCCGGCGCGTCTGCAGAAAGCTCTTCACCTTCCTCAAACACGTCTCTAAAAGTTCTCCCGGGAACGGAGGAGGATGGTGCGGTTTAGCAGCTTGAATATGTTGCCCTGTAAATGGCAGCAGATTACAGCATACGCATCCGCGCGTGTGTGTGTGTGCGCGTGTTTGCACGCGCGCAGGGAGAAAGTGATCCGAACTTGTGTGGAGAAACTGGAGTGGAGCGTTCTCCTGTGGTTTCTCTCTGTAGGTGGTTGGGACCGAAATAGAGACTCAATTCCCCTCTTATCGAAAAAGGAGAAATGAGAGTTTTTCGGTGGATGCTATGCCCAGGCTTAATCTCCCATGGGGGAATGCATCTCTCCCCCTCTCCTCTGGTGTTCCCACACACACACATACACACAAACACACACACACATACAGCAGCAGACGCACTCACCGTTCCAGACAGACGCTTGTCTCCCTCTCTCTCTGTCTGTCTGTCTCTCTCTCTCTCACCCTCTCCCTCTCACACTCTCACTCTGTGGGTGTAAAGTTTTTCTCCCTGCCTCCTCTCCTGGGAGACAACAAACATGCGAGCGCGCACGTGGCGCCGTATCTCACCTTGCAGATGCTACAAGTGTTCCGACGAGGTGAGCCGGCGGCGGCCGGATAAGCCTCTGTGGAAACTACGGACAAGAGAACACATGTTCCCCCTCCACACACACACACATCCACACACACATATACACACACAGACACACGCACATATACACTCTATCTGAGCTCCACCGACAACACGGGCCCGCAGCCATTGTGTGATAGGATCCATTTCCGATGTTTTCAATTACATGTTGGGAAGCGGCACCCTTCAGGAGGGTGGCGAAGTGTTAAGCGCAGCTGTGTGTGTTTTCTTGAAAGCCAGATACGGCCGCTTTGAGTCCGCTGCGGCTGGCTCCCCGCGCACAGCCGGCGGAGCTCCAGCTGCCTTACAGATGTGTCCACCTGCAGCTGCAGCGCGCAGTTTAAACACAGTCCGAGATTGGGCCACAAAGGCGAGGCCGCGGGGTCGGGGTGGGGGGGGGGTGAAAGAGCTCGAAGGAAACGTCGCGTGGACTTCGAAGGCGGCCGACGCCGATCGGGATTTGCGTCACGTTTGTTTGCGCTCGGAGGAGCGAGGAGGGACGCAGACGGGGAGGAGGAAGTGGAGGCGGAACGGAGAGAGCGAGCGGAGTGATGTTCCCTTGAACGAGCCCTGCCCCCCCATCCCTCCACCCCCCCTGTGAGGGAGCTTTAATTACATCACCCAATTAGTGCTTTGGCTTCAGAACCGTCGGCGTCGGTGATGAGCCTGTCAGGACAAGAGCTGCAGAGACGTGGACACCCCAACTTCAAATTTATGAACAGAGGACGAACAAATAGCCGAGACTCTCGGCGGTGGCGCCGTGCTCGTTAGGTCTCCTTCATTTCATCTCCATATTTTCTCTCTACCTCGCTGTGACCTCACTCTCCCCCCCTCGCGCGCACCTCCGAGCTACTTATCAGTCCCAGGGTGTTGTTCGCACTATATCGGTTTTACTCTGACAAGATCAGAGCTTTGAGGAGCTCCTCAATAATTCATCGGACGACACGCTTTAGAGACAACCAGCCACTGCTCTTTTGAGGTTGGGAGTGAGAAAAGAGATTGGGTGATAGATGAGGGGGCTGACCTGTGCCCCCCCCCCACCTCCTGTCCCCACAATTGCTGTCACTCGTAGCCAGCTCGATCGGTGTCAGTTATTTGTCAGAGCGGCGCGTCTTCGATCGTTTACTGACCTGCACAGTGAGGATTTGGAAAGGTTGGCGTCCACAGGTCAGGCGTCGGGTGGTGTCGGAGCCCGGCACGGCGAGTTCGGGGGACGGGGGGGGTGGAGGGGTCCCCGGTGTGTTCCGTCTCATTTCTGATCTGACCAGTTCGCTCTGGCAAACGACTCGGGACTTTCAAGGCGATTGCACAACTAATAAAGTGACCGGTGGAGTTGGAGCGATAATAAATCCCCAGTAGGTCTGAGGAATTGATTATTTGTATGGCAACATTTAGCAGCAAAGTGCTTTTTTCCTGCGACAGAACATTAAAGAAACACATTGCAGCAGTGGGGATATGGGGATATTGAACGCACTGATAGTCTCCAACTCCTCTGACAGATCACTGATGGCTGCCTGCATTTTTCCTGCCTAATTGCAGAGAACATGAGGACTCGGCTGCAGCAAAGTAAACTGCTTCACAGAAAGGCTGTGGACCCACTTTCTGAAATATTACAGTGAAGCCAAACGCTTATAGTCATGCCCACGAACACACATAGAGGCAGGAACTTTCAGAATAAAAGCACTGAGTGGTTCTCCGTGTCTGCTAAATTCCAGGAAGAGCGTCAGTGTGATTTACTTCAGACAGGACAGAAAAAACAAGTCCAGCCAAGGTTTTGCGGCGAGGTGACTTTGCCTGAAGCAGAAATGTGACGTCAGGCCGTGTCTCTTCAGAATGAATCACTTTGCCAGAGAGCAACAGGAGCAAAGACAGCGATGGTGCAGTTTACCAAACTCTGCGTCCAAGAAAGGCAGGTCGTTGCTTCTCTCTGTTACAAGGAGTGTACGTTTGTAATTGCAGCTCGACGGCGTGATTCAAACACAAGCAGGGGGAACAATGCGATATGCTCGGACACGCTGTTGGATTTTTCCATCTGCAGCCTAATAAAAGCTGAATTACCGCACGCACTGACTCCAAACCACCTTTTTGCTCTAAATATTTCAAATGGATGTGAGCGGGTGGACGTGATCGGCAGAATAACAGCGTTTGTCGGTGGGCCCACATTGATGCATCAGAATCCTTCAGCCGCGTTCTGAGTAAATAGATGACGGGGGGAGAGAGGGGAGGGAGGGGAGGGAGGGGAGGGGAGGGGGGGAGTCGTGCTGTCAGAGCAGTGAAGCGGCGTGCAGGGAAAGATAAAGAAAAATTTCATCATCGTGGACTAAACGCGGCCTCGGCCTCCTCAGCTGTTTGAATCAATGGAGTCAAACTCGATCAATCAGACTGAATACATCCAAGTACCCACACACCCCCACCCCCTCCCCCTGCCCCCACTCTACTCCCCCAACACCCAAACAAATCTGGGATGTTGCAGGAGATGCACAGGCGTCTTGTTGCTCTGCACTGACAGAACTCATCAAAACTGGTCGAAGAAGAAATTATAGAGTATAGGAGGAACATTGGAGTCCCTCACCACCCACCCAAAAAGTCCTCTGGCGTCCAAGGTTTCCACAGCGAGCTGGTAAGCTCCAGCCTTTGGCCTCTGACACTGCCCGCAGTGACCAAAACGACCAGTTTATCATGGTAGTTTCAGACTGTTTCGTGACTGTTTATGTTCCTGGTGCGTCGATCACCTCCTTCGCTCCGGTTCTTGGCAGCTCTCAATCGCAGAAAACACGTCCAGCTCCAGTCTAACTCCCCTTTTTTCCCCCCGAACGGCGTCTAATCGTGAATCAGAGAACCAAAGCTGCATACGGGGGACCTGCAGGTGCTACCGTGGAGAGGGGCCGGTTACCACAGGCGTCGATCGGTTTTCAGCCGTTGCGACGGGCTCGGGCTGACACAGGAATAACAACAACCGCCCCAGAATCCCGGCATCTGGCTCGCACTGCAAACTGAGGGTTGAGCTTCATTATATTTTTCCCGGTAGCCACCGCCTGCTGGCCGCACGCGCCGGGAACTTACGGAGGCCTGCAGGCTCTGGCTGCATCAAAGAGCGCAGCAGAGCGACGCCGCCGTTTGCAGGAACGACCCCCCCCCTCACACACGGATGTGTCTTGGCTCCCAGAGCCTCCCTTAAAGGACAGAGCGAGCACGGTAGAAGGGTGCACGTTCGTCTGCCTCGCTCGGCAGAGCGGGTTGCATCAGACGCTTAGCGAAACAAGGACGAGCATTTGCAATGTCAGCCGCATGCGTCCTGTAAGTAGGACACACGGTGAGCAGAGGCAACTCCTCCGTAATGAGCGGGCCGCTCGTACAAAGCTCGCAATCGCACCGGCTGCCGTCTCACAGATGATGGAAGGGGAGATAGCACAGGTGCCACTTTGTCACCCTTCAGCTTCACATCTGTGAGGGGGGAAAAAACATTCTCTCAGGTCTCTGAATCGTTTCTCTTCTTCTGTGACTTTGACGAGTTATTCCAAAAGAGAAGAAATAAAAAGGAATCGCACTCCCATGTTTTTTTATTCTTTTTAATTTAACTCCAGTGAGCTCTCAGGAAGCCCCTCTCAGGAAGCCCCTCTCAGGAAGCCCCTCTCAGTGCGACTCCACTTTTGTCTCCTCAAACGTGCCACCTCGCTCTGCTGTCCTCTCGCCTTCAAGGTGAACCACATCCCTCAAATGCAGCGCAAAAATAGAAAGGGGGGGGGGGGTGTATAACTCACTACAGATTGCAACCCCCCCCAACACCATCTTTACAGCTCTGACATTCTTCTGCTTCTCTCTAAAATGTGTTGTTCTTTGCTCTGTTAACCCCATTGCATCACCTTTTAACACTGTGATGGTTGTTTACCTGACAAGTGTATGGGGGGGTTAAGGGGACCTTGTACTTGTCCGCGTCCCCCCCCCCCAGGAGCTCCCACAGTCCCTCCCCTCGCTTCTGCACACACGCACGCATCGCCTCCCTCGAACCCCGACCCGAGCCCGCCCCCCCCCCAAATCCAATCCAAGTCGACCCCAAACACCTCGTCCAAAGAACAAAAAGCCCGAGTCATGATTTTATGCTGATGATGTTCGCATTTCTTTGGTCGTGTTTTTTTCTGTTCCCTTGTCCCCACTCACCCGAGATGTGATCTGATCTAACCCCCTTTCTTTTTGATTTGGTTATTTTTTTAAAGTCTTTCCTTGAAATGTAACCCTTTGAAAGAATCCAATGAAATCCTCTGGCACTGATATTCTTCTCTTTCTCAATGTGTTTAACCAATAACAGTGTGTCACAGGAGGGTTTCCTTGCTTTATGAATGCAATAATCTTTGGTTCAAATTTGGGTTTTGACAGCAAAGTTTGACTCGTTGAATTTAATTCCTTTTTTTCTTTTGCTGTTTATTTGATTTGTTGGCTCTTTTAAGGGGAACTCATCATTGCCCCATGTTTATATGTGCTGTTTGGGAGGGATGTGGAAATGTGAAGGGGGAGGAAGTGTTTAATAATGTGTCTCTCCGTGCACTGTAGTGAGCACCGAGAGTTTGGGTTAGAAATTAGGGGCATCAGTTTCCCGCAGCGACTCCTTGGGCTCTGCATACAGATTAAGCTAATTAGCAATGAGCCATAGAAACCATCATGCCCAAAGGGGGGTGGAAACAGAATTGAGACGATTCTTTATGAGAATTTGAAATGGGATGGGGTTTTTCTTTCCTTTTTACTTTGCCTCATGCATATTTTTTTGCCCAATAAGGAAATAAATTAACAGAAAAAGAAAAAAAAGGAGGAGGGGGGAGGAGAGGAGGTAAAGGCGGGGGTGGGGAAGTTGTTGATCACTATCCGAGAACAATCTTACACAGCTTTCTTTTTGTAATTTTTTTTTTCATGCAAAAATCATGCGGCCAATTTGTTGATGTAAGTGACCTGAACCTCGTGGTTTGCTATCTTACTTAACCAATCACAGCAGAGACACCTGAGCGCTAGTGTAGTCAGACTTACTATTGAAGGCCAGGTTGTGTAGCTTAGCCCAGCTGTTGTTCAGTGTTATTTGTAGTCTGCTTTTAGCTCTGTGTTAGCGATAGCTGCTAGGTGAGAACAGGCCAGGAGCAGGTGCAGGGTAGACTAGTTTTCGTACTTGTGCTAGTAAGATACTGCAGCTCAGAGTTAGTCAGCATACTGAGCTTTTTTTTAAATAGCACAGACTAAACTTGTGTAACTAACCTTTAGCTGTAGTGCTGTTCTAATGTTCTTATTCTGGTGTAATACTTCATTGAGCTGTTTTCTTCTGATGATCTGCAGGTAGTCTCTTTCTCAGCTGCTGTCTAACACTCTCTCCCTTCGTTGTCTCTTTCTTGTCCTAGGAGGTGAATTAGTGTTGCCCATAATAACGGTGGACTCCCTAGACCCCCCATCCATCGCCACTCGCTACCCAGTAATCCCCCCGCCCCCCACCACCTACCGCCCCTTCCTCACCCTGCTCGAAACCACCAAAGAGTCCCTCCCCTTGCCCAACGGCCGGCCCCCCTGCCCCCTGGACCAGGAAGACTGCGAGGAGCCCATCGAGGTGTCGGCGTACGGCTCAGGGGAGATGACCGAGTCGGATGACGAGGACTATTACAAAAATTCCCCCCTGGTCACCGACAGGACTGTCCTTCCCCCTCCCCCGGCCGTCGAGGGCAGTGTTCAGAACCCCCGCGACCGCCACTTCTCCCGCGTCCCCAACTCCCACCGCCCACCTCTGTCCTCCACCCCCACGGCCAACCCCGACCAGCTCAGCCCACGCCTCAAGCCGGCCGGCGGCGGCGGCAGCAGCAGCAGCAGTAGTAGCAACAGTAACAACATCCCAGCCGGGAAAATTAACAACCGGGACCAAGTGCTGTTGCCGCCAGCGCACCCTTCGTCCGACCCGGGCCACCGCCGAGTACCAGGAATAACCTATCCTCCCAATTTCCCCCATGTTCCCACTCCAGACCCCACGTCTCCCAACAGAGGGCTACCGGGTGCTGTGGAGGTCCAGCAATCCAGCAGCACCACCGGGATGGTCGTGGGCATCGTGGCAGCGGCCGCCCTCTGCATCCTCATCCTGCTCTACGCCATGTACAAGTACCGCAACCGCGACGAAGGCTCCTACCAGGTGGACCAGAGCCGCAACTACATCAGCAACTCTGCCACGCAGAGCAACGGGGCCCTGGTGAAGGAGAAACAGCCCAGCACTGCCAAGACGGTCACCAAGAACAAGAAGAACAAAGACAAAGAGTACTACGTGTGAGAGGGAGAGAGAGAGCGCCCACCACCACAGACCGAGACAGACGGCAGACGCACTTTGGAAAGGAAGGAAGGAAGGAAGGAAGAGCGAGAGAAGGAGAGACAGGGAGACGAGCGCATCACAGGGATGGGAGGAAAAAACAAATCACCACAGCTCACCCCCACCCCCCACCCCCACCCCCACCCCACCTACAACCTCAGTATTGTCAGGTTGTCGTGCCGGTTGCACCCAAATCGAGAGGAAAGGCAGCAAATCACCATCGCCGTTCCCTTCATACCTTTCAGCATTGCTCGGCCTGATCTGTCGGAATCAGACGACGTAGCCACGGTGCGAGTTTAAGGCGGGGCTCGCCCGCCTCGGAGCTCACATTCTGTGCCAACAGCCAATCCGAAACAGCGATCCGCAGCCTCGCACCTGACGCGTTCTTTAATGTCACAAGTACTGTAGGGAAAAAAACCACCGTCGTCAGTATTTGTGTCAAGACCCGCACCGAGCCGAGCTTGAGGTGCGCAACGTCAACTCCGACAGCAATCGTGTTATTTTCCAACTAGGCTCGAATTAGCAACTTGACATCCTTCTGTAAAGTTAATATACTGCCATCTTACAGAAACACTGTGTCAAGGCCGGCTCCCACCTCCGCCAGCACTCGCTGCCTCCAGTCTCTCGCCGATTCTCTCTCTCTCTCTCTCTCTCTCTCTCTCTCTCTCTCTCTCTTTCTCCCTCTTCCTCACCCGCACTCGCCCTGTCTCCGGTCAGCAGAAGCCGATGCAACGTTAAACTCTGCCGTGTTTCAAGCATGTAGTATTCATTTACGAAAAAGAGATAAATACAAACTGTTTTTCTTTCTGTGGAGTTTAAAAAACCTAAATAAGACGACGAGGACGACTGACGATCATACCAACGTGAAACGTAGCAAACTTCTGTGAGATACCACCGCTCCAACCTGACGGACGCTAACCTGTACGTTTAGCCGCCAAAAAAAAAAAAAGAAAAAGAAAAAAAAAAGAAACAGAGACTTGTCGAGGCCAAAAGAAAACCCCCTTGGTCGTCCTTTTGTTCCAGCAGATGTGTCACGTGTTTCCGGGGCTGCGAGGCGCCCCCTGGTGGGCCAGCAGAGGAACTGTCACGTCTTTACAGTTACTAATCACCGAAAAACAGAAAAAACCTCCAGCAAACCAGATGAACTCTGTTCTATATAATTATAAATATATGTATAGACGTTGGAGGAGCCTATGGACCTAAATTGTGAGCGAGTCTCAACGTGAGTTTGCCGACGCATCCAAGACGGACTCCAGGATTTTTGAACGGTTTTCGCCGCCTCCCCCGCCCCCCAAGGTCCCTGCCCCCGTTCCCTCGAAGCCCCCGCCCCGCCCCGTCCCCCCTCCCCCCTCACGAACAGTACGGCTGGAGGGACGCCTTCGCTGCAAGACTCGGTCACTTCGGTCCGCTCTTTACTTTTTCCTTTTCTTTTCTTTTCTTTCGAAATCATTTCCTTTCTCTGAAGAAAAAGAGAGACGTTAAAGGGAAATGCCGAAGCCGTTCTCGCTGGAGCTCCACTGTGGGGAGGGAGATACCTTGCAGCTGAAACGGCTCCTGCGTCTTTCGCCTACACTCCTGCCCTTCTCCCACCCTCCCCCGCCTCCCCCGCTCTCCCCCGCCCACGGCCCCTCCCCCCCCTGCCTCACCTTCTTTCTCTAGCCTGACTGGACTGATGGCAGCCAACGGGCAAAGCAAACTCTGTCGGAAGAGCACACGAATAAAACAAGGCGAACAGCAGTTGCCTGGAAGATGTACTACAGAACTCTAGTATTCCAATTTTCTCAACTCTATTACAAAAAAAGAAAACTGTACCATGAAAAGAAAAGAAAAATCCTGAAAAAAGTTTGTGAAATGTCTAAATATTTGACTCTCATCCCATTACTAAGAGAAATGTGTTTTCCCTACTATCATTCCTGTTTGGAGAGAAAAAAAATGACGATGATTCTGGGAAACCCAAATTTCTATGTATTTTCTTTTGGTAATTGAACAAATGTGATTTGGGTTTTTGAACATGATGCCAGAGGAGAGCGACTCTCTCTCTCTCTCTCTCTCTTTCTCTCTCTCTCTCTCCCTCCCTCTCTCTCTCTTTCTCTCTCTCTAACTCCACCCTCCATCTGTCATCGCTCTCTTTCGTTTGTCCTGCATCCGTTCCTTTCTCTCTGTACTGCTGATTGTACGTCTCCATACCTCGTGGAGGAAGCAGGTTCTCTCCGTCCTTTTGCCTTTTCTCCCCCCTCCCTCCCCCGCCCCCCCCTTCAATTTTTTTCTTTCTTTCCAGCATTTGTTTTCTATCTATTTCCGTCTGTTCGGCGGGAAACGCGGCGGCAGCCGCTCCGTTCGGCGGGCTCCATCGATCCCGTCTCCCGCCACGCTCGTCTGGTTTCTCTCTCTCTCTCTCTCTCTCTCTCTCTCTCTCTCTCTCTCTGTTTCCATTCCAAACATACTCCTCCCAGTATCTTCCTGTTCTTTCTAAATGTTATTGTAAAGTGTTCCAGTGAGATGACTCTAAATATGTGTACATTAACAGAGGGAATACACTTGGTTATATACTTCTTATTCCCTGTGTCGTGTGATCTGTTCCCGAACTCTTCATCAGCTGAAGAAAAGTGCCTAAAAGCTCCAACTCGAGGTGTGATGAGCGCTCGCAGGCTCGCCGTGAGAAGCACGACTCCGTAGGTGCTGCTTGTCTACGGTCCCCCAGGAGTGCGTGGCAGAGCACCAACGCACCGACGACGGATCCTCACACCTGAGCACATTCTCCTGACGCTCAAAGAGCGTTTCCTCCGGGCGTCTGTTTAAACTCCAACACATCCCACACAAATTACTGCCAGCTCCGCTGCCGCATCTGATGAACGCAGCTGCGGAGGGGCTGTTTTTAGTCGAGAGTCGAGCCACTTGGATTCCTCTCTCTGAAGGGAGAATCTGATCGTCCTGAGTAGCCAATCAGCTGTCTGAGGACGTCGAACCCGATTCAGACTGAAGCTTTTTTTGGTGTCATGAGATCAAATGATTTTACGACGTCATCGATGTGAAAAAAGACCCCAAAAATGATCAATTTTGGAGCTGTTTGGAAGTTTTCCGAGACCCCCCCCTTCTCCCCCCTATAAGAACAGGGTTAAGAAAGCAGCTGCGGCGGCATGCTAATGCGTTCCCAAACTTTGAGGATTAATCATGCGGCTCGAGAGCGGGCCCCTCGCCTCCTCTCCAATCAGACGCGCCGGCGACGGAGGAGGTAAGTGCTCTCGAGGTTTTGGTGGTTGATTCGTTCTTGATTCGACACCCTCCGTCCGCCGCCAGCGCGCGCGCCGATCCCACTGTTTATGTTTACTGTCCACCTTCCATCATTTCACTTGATAGCTGGCAATAACTGAAACGACATGAAAGCCACACGCGCGTGTGAAGAGCGTGAAATCTCTGGCCGGGCAGCAGCGAAGCGGAGCCATGATCTGAGGAGCCGGAGAGGAGGAGGAAGGGAGGGGGGGTCATTCTGACAGGCCACGGTCTGCTGCCCGTCCACTCGACCAGGACGGGGTCGAGTCGGACAGGTCCCAGCGGCTGATTCCACCTGCTTAACATGACCCAAAACATCTCCAGCAGCGACCTGCCGCGTACCATGTGGGAACAGGAGTCCATGAGGAAGGAGGTCGATGGCGGGCGTCCTCCAAGCGTCACAGGAACCTGGTAAAAAAATGCAAAGTCACAAGTGCCTGGAAGAGCTTCTGATGGGTGATACATTCCTAAACACTGTCTGAAGCTGTAAACAGCACACTGAGGAGACAGCAGCACTTTGTACAGGGAGCACGTGATTGGTCGCCCTCTCTGCCTTATCTGCTACTAACACCACAAGCTGACGATAACAAAGTGTCGTGCGCGTTGATGAGATCGTTTGCAGCCACGGCTCGCCGCGCCGCCAGAGCAGTCCGTCTCCAGTCCGACACTCGTGATGAGTTCATGGGCCGCGCGGAGCAATTAGTCCCCCCCACCCCCCACCGACGCCCCCTGAAACACCCGACGCCAACGAGCGAGGCCATTAAACAGTTGTTCTGACATCGCGCGCGGTGGCGTCCCACCTGCCCACGCCGCACCACGCCCAGCATGCAGCTGCTGATGCATCAGAATCTACAATGGGGGAGGGAGGAGTGGGGGGGGGGGTAGTGTATGAGAAAGTAACAAATTGCAAGATGCAGGCCAGAGGAGGGCGGTCAGGACAACAAAAGGGTCAGACAAGGACTTTGTGGACGCAGGAAGACGACGAGAGCCCAGCTGGAACCACCGGCGCCGGGCTCATCAACACAAACAAAGGAGGGGCCGAGGAGACGGGGACCCGAGCGAGACGCGAGGTAATCAGACAGCAGACAGAAAGTCACTGGGACGGAGAGACACGAGGAGCGGTGCACGAGAAAACCTTTGTCTTTCATCTCCCTCCAGAAAGACGCCTCCGTAAACTTTATTCACCTTCTACTTGAGTTTCACCTCTTCCAGCCTCAAACAAACACAGATCTTTATTGACGATATTTCTTTGCGTGTCATTTAGACTTTTATTTGGAAATCCGCAGTCAGGAACTATTGTTGGCGACGTTGCTTCCGCCAGGCGCCTTGATTGAGTCACACGCCCACAGAGAGCGTTGCAGGTCACGGCTGAGAGCCAATTTAGCTGCAAATCAGCGCAGAAATACACGAAAGAAGACGGGATCTGTGCCTCGGAGCTCGGGTCAGTCAGCGAGGTATGTCTGTTTGTGAGTTTATACTATTTCCATGTCTTTGTTGTACAGTTTTTTCAAACCTGGTGGGATTTTTTTGTTGTTTATTTTAGCTCAACGGTGGCGAGACGCAATTACAGACACCTGCGTGCCGTCGGTGGGAGAACTTTTCTTGTGTGAACCATCGAGAGGCGACTGCGTTCATGTGAAGGTAAAACTGTGAGCATCGCGCTGTAAGCTCCCGGTGGTGCCGCCACCTTAGTGGGAGGATCCCGTGACGCTGGGGTCCGGGACTGAGGGACAGTCCAGCCACGCCCCCTTTTCTGAGTACAGGGGGGTACAGGTGGACGAGCGCGTTTGTAAACACAACGTGAACGTGCATCCGGGTCATCGAGGATCAAAACGTTGCAAAATTCCTCCGAGCGGAGCGCGTTTGTTCAGTGGGTGCTCCGGGTGTCAGGTCTCCCTGCACCTCTCTGATGCAAGTAATTATGCTGCTCGACATGAAAGCGTGAAATATCGCCTCCGGCATCTTTAGGCTGAGTGATTGTGAGTGGGTACAAGGCACTAACAACCTACTTGCAATCAATATTGGACTCATCTCTTTGAATAAGTACTCCTGGATACTTCTGAGTAATCCTGTGAACAGTTGTGTGTTCTGAATGCAAACTGCGTTACTAGAAATAGACACAAATCCACTTTTTTTTCCCACAACATATTGGTCAATAAATTTGAGCATGGCTCCTCAAAATGCCGCCCCCCCCTCCACCCCCCATCCCCCCTCTGGATAATCCCAGCTGCAGCTCTGCCTCCGCGGGGACTGAATCAGCATGTACCCTCGTCTGTGAATGTGGAGCAGAGGTTGGCGAAGGTAAGAGGATGAGGGCGGCTCCTCCGCTCCACGTTGTCTGCCGTTTCCTCCCCGTTTCATCATCACCCCCCCCCCCCGACTGAGCGGTAGCCCGTGGTTGCGCCCCCCCCCTCCTGCTCGCCAATCCATAAAATGTGACACGTGCACATGCCGCGATGAGACGTCTTAGTTTCCCCCCCTCCTTTTCTCGATGCGATGACCTTTTTAGCCCCACGTTCACAACAGCGAACCTAAAACGCCCCCCAAACAAATACGGCAAACAAACAACAAAACAAAGCGTCGTTTCCCCACTGGCAGGAAGCTCGTCTCTAACAAGAGACGCATCAGTGCCGCTTAGACAGACGATCAGCAGTGACACCGTCTCAGCAGCCGCCCGTGCGCCGCAAATTACCAGCGCCGAGCGTGCGCCAGTGCACGTGTGGGCGCACGTGACGCCGCCTCAGACGTGACTGGTTTCTTCGCCTCTCCTCGAGTAACAAAGCTCAAACGAGCTGTGAGATCCCCGCGCGTTTGTTTGCGGGTGTGTTGTTCAGTGTTTAATCGCGTGTGTGATCATGCACCCCAAGGCGGCGCTTCTGTCAAAGGGGTGGGGGGTGAGGGGGGGTAGTGTGTGTGTGGGGGGGGGAGCTCCCTCCACCCGCCGGGAATTCACATTGTTTCGAATTCCCCGTGGGGAAAAAGAAGGAAGCTCACGCAATCTTCTCACAATCACAAACCTGACGGGCTGCTTTCATGAGCAAACATTAAAGATGCGCAAGTTTAAAGGTTTGAAGGTGTTCCTCAGGGAGCCGTTCTCGCACCACTGGTGGTGGACTTTGAAACCTTCTCGGGGTCCTTTTCTGTGCACCAGTGCTGCTGGCATCCATCTATCTTGTGCATTTTCCGGCTCCTCATTTGTCTCTGTTGTGGCTTTCTGTCAGGTGCCTCCTCTGAACTATCTTTAAAAGTGGGCGGAAAGGTATTTGAGGACACTTCTCGCAAGTTTCTTGCCGCAACACTCGGCTATTAAGTATTTATGCTTCATACTTTTGAGTCAAGAATACATAATTACCGACCAGATGCTTAATGGTTGGATAAGGGGCATAAATATGAAGGTGGCTGATCAATGATGGCATCCTTCCCAGGTAGCAAATGACATGCCAGCCACTGCTCTCCGGTTGGGTACAGAGTGCAACATAAAAAAAAAAATTAAAAAAAACACACACACAGGCAGAAAACTTCTCAAACAGCGATCAAAAAGTTGAGTTTGCTTAATGACTTTTAAAAGGAGCTGATAAATGCCTGAAGGCGTGGAGGTGCCATCAGGTCAGCTGCGACACTTGGAGGTCTGGTCTCCGCAGGTTGATGCCGTCTGGTGGTTCCTCTGGTGGTCTCGAGCTGCAGTTGGCCGCTTGTTTAAACCCAGCAGTTGGTTGCGTGTTTTGAGCATGTTCGCGTGTTTCCACGCCCCGGCGTGGCGGCCCCTCTCCGCCATATGCCGGGCAGCCGAATGGCAGCGCTCCTCCTGGCTGCAGCACCGCACCGTGGGTGTGCGTCTGATCGGGAGTGGGGGGGGGGGGGGGGGGGGGGGGGGGGCAGGACTTTTGTCTGTCGAGACTCACGCTGATCTGGGATTGGGCCCTCGCAGCGGGCGGTGGTCCCTCCACAGCATAAGAGCGAATCCTCCTCTGGAACCAGCAGCTCCTCTTCCTATACCCCCCTCCCCCCCTCCCCCCCACCCTCACTCGTGCATCTTCTTCCAGGCTCTCCTCTCGCTCTCTCTCCCTTTACAAGAAGCGTCACGGTGTTTAGACTAATTGACAGCACCTCTTGGGCATGACACAAATAGAGCCTCAATTTACACGTCAAATATGTGGGGGGGGGGGGGGTGCGTGAATGGAAGGGAGCCAGGCAGAGCAGCAGATGCAGCTGGAAGGGGTTGAAGCGGGGGGGAGGGGGGTGAAACCTGGGTGCTTGGTGGTGTTGAGGGTGTTGAATAGAAGTGATGGACACTTTCTGGCAAGCGGTGGCTAAAAGTGGGGCGCGGAGGACACATCACAATGTGTGTGTGCAGCTGGTTGAAACGTGATGTTTGCCTCCACGTATCAACGCAGGCGAGCTCCTGTGCTAGCGTGAACACACGGGCACTTATGGATGCATGTGGGCAATGTATAGCAGCACGTGCTCGTGTGTGTGTGTGTTGTGTATGTGTGTGTGTGTGTGGTGTGTGTGTGTGGAGGTTGTCATTGCGGAGAAAAACTCCTGGCTGCAGGGCAGGGAGAGGAGGAGGAAGAGGAGGAGGAGGAGGAGGAGGATGATGGATGAACAGGTAGCAGCCTCCAAAGCTCCTCTGTTGGAATGAAGCCATACAAACACACAGCTCTTACCTATCAATCTGGCTGTCAGCAGATTACACACTATGTGTGTGTGTGTGCATGTGTGAGAGAGAGGGGGGGGCTTCAGAGAGAAAGCAAGAGGGTCGGGGGACAAAAAATGGGGGGGTGCTGGGGGTTGGGGGGGCAAGCGGGTTGCACGATCGCAGAAATCACTCAGCCTCTGAGAGGTTGGTGTGTTAATGCGCGCACGCACCGTCCCTCCCCTACTATTTTTGCCGTGTTGCCATGGAAACTCCTATCTTTATGCTTGTGGGGAATGTAAAGTCAACAACATGCAGAAACTGCAGGGGCCCCCCCACCCCACCCCAACAGCAGCCTCACCCACCGGAGAGGTGGGACGAACACAGGCCACGCTGATCCAGGATCAGCCCTGCACAGACAGGGATCACATTAGCTTGAACCAGTACCACGCCAGCATAAACAGGCATCAGACCAGCAGAAACCAGCTTCAGACCAATAAACCAGCACAAAGGAGCATCGGACCACAGTGACCCAACATCAGAATCGATAAAGCAGAAGTGAGGAGTACCGGCCAGCGAGGGAGCGGCGCCGCTCCGCTCCGGGTAGCTTTTAGCCGCGGAGCCGCCCCCCGTCTCAGATAATCACCCTCCACTTTGAGATTTTTTTTCGCAGCCTCCTTCATGTGGAACAAATTAAGGACACATAGAACGACGAGGTGCTCATTAAGCGCCGGCTCCTGATAGAGCGCCATTATAGAGCGCTCTAATTAAACTGCAGTGGCACCAAAGCAGCAGCGGGCTGACCTCGCCGCCTCTGAAGGCTCGTCGGCGAACATCTATCTCCCAACCAAGATCAACTCATTACCGCCCGTCACTCCATCTGGGCTAATGAGCGTGTGCACATGTGCCAGAACAGGTGAGAGACTGTTTCTTTCTATTGCTGCTGCAGACAGAGAGGAAGTCTGTGTGCGCAGACACAGCAGCAGCACAGGAAATAGATCAGTGTTACATTCAAGCGCTCCAGTCCATCAATTAACAACGCAACTTTATCTTCTTGACTAAAGCGTTTTAATGGGGGTTTTTTTCAAGTCAAACAATGGTGATTTGATGAGAGAACCATCCAGAGTCGGTGCGACCGACAGACCTGAAGTCTGGGACCTTTCACTGCACACTCATGGTCCACTTTTTGCAGCCACGCATCCATTCTCAAGCAAAACAAAGCCTTTTTTCCCCCTCTCTCTCTCCCTTCCACTGCATACAAGCTCGTTTTGGACCAGCGTCTGCGCCCAGATAACAATCGAGCGCTGATAATATTGTGCCGCCTCCGTCACGAGTGAGCGCGATAAGAAAGATGGACGATACGACAGGGGAAAAACGAACCGCGCTTCATGTTTTAATCAAAGAAGCGCCAGGCAATGAGCCCTTTTAATTCCTCCATAACGTTTGCTGTAATAACGCCGAAGCATGCGTCGGAGAAGATGGATTTATCTATTTACATCCTGCTCAAATTTATTCCCAACATGCTGTTTTTATTCAGCCAATTTGTCCCGACTTCCTGTTTTTCCACCCGTTACGATGCAAAGAACGTAAAGTGAGATTTGGGGGAGCAGGCAGCGCCGTAAAGTGGGAAATACAACTACAGGACGTCAGCTGAGTAATCCTGGAGCGCCGAATAAATCGTGGCAACCTGAACCTCGCAGCACCACAGTCGCACTGTTGCGTTGGATTTATTCTGCGCTGGTCCATAAGTTTCGTGTCGTTCCAAATGTTGCTGAATGAATCGCTCATGTGCACCAGCAGAGGGAGAGAAGCTCTGCCAGTGGAGGGGAAAACAAGCGTGTTTACGTTGGTGGAGGTGTTGGGCGCTGGTGTCAGTATTGTCATGTTTCACAATCCCCTCGCAGTCCCACACAAGCAACACCTATCGAATCATTTAGGACGACTGCTGACGGAACAACAGGGTTAAGTTGGAAGGAACAGGACGAGGGAGAGTTTCCAAATCGACACTCGCGTCGGAAAATACATTTTCTGGCTTTTAGAATCCTCCGTCGGGCCAAGTCAGAGCGGCCTGCGACGATATGATTGGCTGTCTAGCACGGTGGTCCAGCATCGATGGAACCTCCACTCAGAGTTCAATCGACAACACAAACACTGTCATCTGATTATTGGTATCTGATCATTAGTCTCTGACTCCTATAGAGACACATCAATGCATTATGTGCTACAGTCAGTGAGGCTTCCGTGTCTCGTATTCACCGTAGACGCAGACATGTACGAATACGATGCACCTCTTGTTATTATGCAAATGCACTCGTCTGTGTCTTTCTGTGTACGTCCCCCCCCCCACCTCCTTTTTCTGCCACTCACGTCTCCACCGTCACAGAACATAATGGCTCCAGCGAACGTTTTCCGAGACGAGAAATGAAAACGCAGGAGGAAAGTGAGCAGGAAAGAACGGCGGAGATTTCAGAGCCGAGTGGGGGGGAGGATGGAGATTGATTCAGGCGCGCCGCCTCCAATTACACCTTAAAGATGAGAGATCTCGCGGCGCGGGATCCTTCATCGCGGCGCCGCTCGCACGCCTCACGCAGACGCTTCTCTGCAGCCGGAGCGGCTTCCTGTCTCACCTCATCCATTTCAACAGAAGGTGTTATTGACTGTTACTGTTTACAACGAGCAAACCAAGTGAGTGTCTCATTATCAGATGAGGCTCCTTGATTACCCGAGGAAATTAAGTTTTTGTTTGCTTTTGTTGTTCTGTTGTTTTTTTGTTCGCCTCGAACTTTGGGAGTGGATTCGTTCCCCGTCCAGAGAGCAGCAGAGATCAGTGGATCACTATTTGATTTGATGTTTTGTTGCAGCGGATGTGGCTGGAAAGAAACAGCGTCTGCTCGCAGCCAGACTTTTGTGTCAACAGCGTCGGAGGGAAGGGGAAAAAAAAAAGGCTCCGGGATGATGGCTGCAATAAAGCTTTTGTTGAAAAGGTGCACAAATCTGGGCTGACAGAGGAGAACTCGGAGGGAAGGGTTTGATGGTGGTCCCTGTAACGGGGCACTGAAGGGGGCTTTTAATCAAAAAAACAGTCGAGTTTGTGGCCTTAAAGCGAGATTTAGGAGCAGCTCGGCTCAAAGTGGCCCCGAAAACTTTACATCTGCAAACAACAGAATCTCACAAAAGAGATTTTACTGACTTTAAGTCAAAAAGATCTTATTACGCTTAGAGAAGAGTCACAGTCACTTTAAAAGGAAGCATTTCCTGTTTGTTTCAGGTCTTTTTTTTCCTAATTTCCACTTGTTTCTTGAAGATTCTTGATTTTTCCAAGCCAAAAAGGATCAAACAAGCTGCTTCATGTTTTAAATTAGCCAAAAAAACTCACTCTCAAAAACTAGAGAAATGTCACGACGTAATTAAGCTTTTTTGGATCCTTTTGAGATGTTTTTTTTACAGTGTTCTGCCAGTGACATCAAACACACAGATGTTCAGTTTAGCAGCAGCACGAGAAAGACTTTTCCCCTAACGGACATTTTACCTGCCGTCCCAGTCAGGAACCACCGCGCACAGGCCGTCTTCCAATCGACGTCCGACGCCGCCGCTACGCACCCGACTCCTCCCACCTGCGTCCGCTCCGCCTGCCGAAAAGCTCCTGTCTTTAATTTTGTACCTGTCCGTCACATATGGAAATGAGTGTGAAGATAACGTCGCGCGGCCCCCCATCCCCCCTCCCTGGGGAGCTCATTTGCTCCAACACTTGATCATCACCTCCAGATGTAAAAAAAAAAAACAGCCACAACATGAAGGCGCCGACATCGCTCCGTTTAAACGTGATGGTTTTACATCTCGCGCGTCGCTCTAATTGTGCCGTTTTAATTGTCAGCCGCCTGCGACTGTCGGCGCGCTGACATCAGAGTGATGGAGTACTCTTATCAGAGCTGGTGAAGGCAACCCCCCCCCACACACACACACACACACACACACCCCACCCCCTCATAAATAAGACTGCTTTCAATCAAAATTGAGATCTGAGCGTTAACAGTCATCAACTATTTGGACCAGACAGCCTGACGCCCCGGCCCGGGGGGTGGGGGGGTCACAATGTTTTACTCGCACGCCGATGGAGAGCGACGCGGGGTGGCGCCTCGCACAAGCACTCCGTTTATGTCGCGCGGCGTTCTCTATAAGGACAGAAAGAGGCGGGGCCAGGGGGATCGGGGGTGGGAGGGTGGGGGGGGGCGCAATCCCACCGTCTGGTTCCACAGGGCCCCCTGCAAAAGACGTCAGAACTCACGAGCGACGCTCTGATTACCCGAGAGGTTGGTTCACGGGGAAACTTGAAAAGGTGCTGGAAACACTCCCTCACGTGCCACACTTTCACCTTCTCGTTTCCACCAAAGCCGAAGCGCTTCCGATTCCCCACCTGCACCCCCCCCTCCTCCTCCACCTACCCACCCCCACCCCTCCTTTCGCTGTTGTATTTTTAAACCGAGCATCCTGGCTCAGGATGCCGTGTTTAAGTACTGCTACAAGGTGATTGTGCCGGGACCTCGGCGAGCTTGCCAAACGCGAGCCGGGACGGGATCCAGCCTCCTCAAACAGTCGAACGGGTGCAGTAGGGGGGTGGGGGGAGGGGGCAACCAAGCAGGAGAACGGCGCCGGCAGAGCGAGTGGGGATCCAACACGCCTGTGACGCCGACTCAAAGAGGTATTCACATGCAGACAAGGTGAGACATCACCGCCTGATTGCTGCACCTCCGTGCATTGTTTAATAGGAACGGCTGCATTCAGAGAGGATTCTGTGGTGGTGGGATTAAGCGCCGGGGAGGATGTGGAAGATGAAGGAGCCCGGCGTGCAGCAAGCACAGAGGTGGGTCACCTCCGGAGGTCCGTACACAGCCCACCACGCAACAAATGTATCATCTCCAAAGGGGGATGAATGGACTTCCCGGATTTCATTTGGATAAGAAATGAGGCGCGGCAACGAAAAGCCATCCGTCATCATTTCGGCGCGCTCAGGACAGGCCGTGAATGGCCCCTAAGAACACCATTTATTAAGGCTTGCGCTCCACTGTATACCCCTGGTCCCTCTTAAAATGTTCAATTGCACCACCGCCGGCCATGAATCAAGATATGGACTCTCAAATCCCTCCGGACGGAGTCTCGAGGAGGAAAATTAACTGCACCATCAGCCCACAGATCATCTGCTGATTTTTTACACAGCCGAGTGTGTGTGGCTGATTGAGCCGCCTGGTTAAGTGAGGATATTGTGCTTTCCTCTGCGAGAGCACCAGCTGATCTTTCTGGGCCGGCGTCCACGATGGCGAGAGTCCTGCGCGTGACTGAGCGAAACCCAGAAACAGCAAAAAATAGATGAGAAAGGATCGAAATAACAGTGATAATAATAATCTCTAAGAAGACGACGGTTTGATTTATACACATCATTATCACTGATTTTGTCTGGGATGATTTAGTGTCATAATCTTGATGCTTTTATTTGGCTTTTACACTGTTTTTCAGTGTGTTTGTCTATTTAGGCCCATTAGTTTAGTTCTGTCATTTTGAACTCCTCCTTCCCTGAACTCTGCTGTCTTGTGGCTCATATTCCTCCACTGTTTGTTAGGTTTGATGTCTCCCACCTGTGCCTTATCAGGCCCCCCTATGCTTCATGTCAGTGCACACACACTCACTCATGCTGTCTTGGGTCTTTAAATTGTCTG
>JAUESF010000057.1:1647118-1657297 GCA_032274765.1 Malacoctenus tetranemus
CTCAGCAGCACTCTTCCCCCCGCCGACCACAGCGTAACCTTGCATTCTGGGCAAATATGGACTATTTACATTCCCCGCATTCTTTGTGTCATTAAACAAGAGCCGGAGGTCTATTTGGGTTTCAGACCAGCTGAGTAAGACGCAGTCAAATCAGCAAAATCAGACCACGCTTCGAGGAAAGAAACAAACGGTCTGATTGAAAAACACTACGAGATTCAAGGAACCCACTTTGACATGACTTCTAAGATATCAGAGATTCTTCCTCCGATTTCTGAGCAGCTAAAGTGAGCAGAGCAACTGGCCTGGAAACATTCAAATGTCACCGCTTGCATGAAAATGACGGCTTGTGATTGAATTTGTGGTTCCGAAAAAGGCAAAAACACAATGACAGCCTGTGAACTTATCCGGCTAACTGGCTTATGACCAAACCGAGGAGGACACGGCTAACTATGTAGGTTGCTGAAGAGGCTACATTCAGCATGGATGCGTCAAACCTCCACTCAACTGTTTCTGCGGGTTTTCACTAGAAAATCGGGATCCTGCGTCGACGACGGCTGACGCAAATCCAACGAGGAGCCGCAGATAAAAAATCTGTGCGGCTTTGGCAGCGATTTTTGAACTTGACCTAATTTTTCCTCGGTGTGAAAACATGACTAAGAGTTGTGCCTGCCTGTTTATTTGAAACAGTGTGAAGACACACTACATCTCCAGAGAGAGGGAGCCTGAATCATCACACCGAGCGGTTTCTCTGATATACACAAAATTGAGTTGGGGAGTCTACTTAAAACTTGTGTGGTGGAAAACAAGAAAAAGTCCATTTTAGACACATTTTTCAGATCAGGAAAATTCTCCCAAGAAAGCGAGTGGGCGGATATGCTTTAAGGGCTTCTCATGCTCGTCCTGCACAAGGAAACGGATGCTTGTGCTTCGAAAGGACAATTTAGTGTGAAATGATCCTTTAGCCACGGATCCACCAGATGGCGCTGCAGTGAATTACAAACACCAGGGAGCGGAGTCGCCAACATCGTGATGGAAAAGGAGGCATTGCTGGCGTCCAATCGAACAAGTTCGCACCGCTCACCTCCTTCGAATCATCACCTCTCCGGCTTCACAACAGTGCTGCCGTCATAAATCCAAAGGCCACCAGATGGCGCCATCAAGTTTATCGTCTTGCTCCAGGAGGCTCACCTTGTGCTTCCAACCCCGTGACTATAAAACTGACCACAGATATGACTTTGGGCTGATAATGCATCCTTTTGTCTCCGTCTACTGACCTCAAAGAGCCACTGTTTTACGAATAAAACGATCCGCTCTCGTAAATCTGCTGCTCAGCAAACTTCAGTGTGGGAACGGGAAAACAGCCGACACACACACGGGGCCTCGGAAAACCAGCGTTGTCATCTAATCGCTCTGAGACGCTCAAAGAGCAGTAAAGGTTCAACATCTCGCTCAAGGACATCGGAGGAAACGTGCGAGCACGTGCACGCCGGCCGAGGCCGCCGCCCCCTCGGCTCCAGGACAACACGCCAGATGCAGGAGGCCGCTCGCTGCCTCTTCACTCTGCACCTCGCTTAATTATCTTTATCCCAGACGGCAGCCGCATCTCCATCCTTCAGTGCCTTATTCGAGGTATGTTATCTTTCCTCACCCAGGCCGACTTCTGCTGGGGAGGGGGGAGAGGGGGGGAGGGGGAGGGGAGTGCCTACAGGAATTCGTGCTGGGTCGATACGAGTGAGCAAATCCTGAACTGTGTTCTGAGAACACGCGTGAATTCAGCCTGTAGCCTAAAACATTTATGAGATCGAAATATCCATTTCCAGTCAAACTAATCGTTCCCTGTGCTCCCTCTACCTTTCTCTCCCCACTACCCCCGCCCCCCCTCCCAGGGCCCTGCACCCGTAGGCGAGGGGAGAATTCCAGCAGGGTGGGGGCTTTCCCCAGAAAGAACGGGAGCTTTGTCCCCTGAGGGACGAGGCCATAGGCTGACAGTCTGGCAACCTCTGACCAGGCAGCCAGCGAGAGCGCGAGAGAGAGAGAGAGAGAGAGAGAGAGAGATAGGGCATAATCATACTGCGAGAGATGTCAACTCACGGCGAAACCAGCACTCAGTCAGGCTGGAGTTTCGTCCTAGCTCGGGAGGGGGGCGCGTGGTCAGTTGTTGATTGAACGCAGGAATTGGGCAACTCGTTTGCACAGCAGCTCACAGCCGACGTTCGTGTCTTTCACCTCACTCAATGTGAGCGACAGATGAAAAACGTCCTCCCCAGTCGCACCTCGATCCGAGTGCAGGAGCTGGGTGACCAGCTCCAACACACCTGAGGCTGGACTGTGTGACACCGTTTGGACACATTCACCGTTCCTCTGAACACTCTGAATACGGAGCACCTGACCTTCCTGTTAGTTCCTATCAGAGCTGATGCATCAGCTGCGATCGGCAGCAAAGCTCAAGTGACACACGTAGAAACAGATGAGACCGCATTGCTCAGCCCAACGAACGGAAAGCTTCAGTCGAATTACAAATCGTCAGATGGGCGCGTGGATACAGGCGTTAACACATGAATGACGGTTGCGTGACCACAATAAATCAAACGATGAAACGAAATCGGCGGCCGGATTTGGACAAATGTGCTTCTGTCAGAAACAAAGCAAAATGCTAAACACTCCATATCACACACACACACAAGGGAGCGTTCTGTTTCTGGGCCCCCACATCGACACTGTCAGAGGGGGGGTTGTTATAAATGATTCCCTGTGTAAAGCCTCCTGTGCCAGGTGAAGGGCTGCAGGCTCCCGAGAGCCGTCACTGATTAACAAGCCTCCAGAGCTCATGTGTTGAAATTTAACCTTCATTAGTGACTTTTCCTTCAGAACCTGCGACAGGGGGTCTTTGCAGGTTGACCCCCGCCGGGAGGCTCCCGGGTCAAGGCAGCTGGAGCAGAGCAAAGCCTGTTTCTGGCTGTATCAAAGAAGTCGCAGCATTTAATGCATCGTTGCTGTGGAGTCATCCAGTTTGCATTGATCCATTAAGCTAATCAGTGACACTCAAGGTTGCGAACTCCATCTTTAAAACACTGCTTTTAGGCTAAATTTAAACTTATAACTCTGCCTCGTTTTGCTGCAATGAATAGTGGGACTCCACTGACAAAAGAATCTAATTAAACAGATCACATTTTTAATTGCACGCAGTGCTGAGCTGCTTCCTTTCATTATTAACAGGGTCGACACCAGGCATGATTGGAGCACTCCGCATGCCAACCGACCAATCGTATACATCCACCACGCTGCGAATCTGCGTGTTTTGAGTTGAGAACATCTCACAGAAAGTGACCGCGGCCGCTCTGCGAGCCCGCCCGAGCCTCCGCAGCGAGCCGGAGGTCACGAGTGGCGCGGAGGACGGGCTCTGCAGAGCAGCGCGGGAGGCCGGTGACGCCGCGTGGGCGGAGATGGACTGGCTGGCCGTGTCAAGAGAGGAGGACGCTGTCCAAGGTGCGTGTCATCCTGGACAGCGTCCTCCACCCACTCCATGATGCACCAGTGTCAACAGGAACACACTGCAGGGATCGGGACTGCACTCACTTTGCCAGAATTTGGACTTTTTGACCATTAGATTCGTATATTTGTGCAATGTGTCGAAATGTGAATGTATCTCTAAATATAGGTTGATGTAATGTGTGTGACCGCTGGATGCAGACCTCCAACGCTGAGTACAAGATCAGCTCCACCAACACAAATAAGAAGTTCTGGTCCTCGCTCCGTCCCTTCGTCCATCCTGGAGCCATTTGTCAACACTTTCTCACTGTCCATCCTGACTTCCTCATACAGCTCCTCACACTTCCTCTCTTGGCACGCTATGACGATCTCTCTCTGGGGCCACAAAGGCGCAGCAGCGCAGCTCCTGCAGACCGGTACTTTCTCCGTCACTTCAGTATCGTTCAATCAGTTACAGTCGAACATAAAGTGCAGCGGTGAGGACGACGTGGACACGTGAAAGCCTTCACTTTCCCCGCCGCAAGCCGGACTCAAACCAGCGACCTCTTGCTCACATTCTTCTCACCCCTCCACCAGCCCTCCGCCCTCAAGTCCAGTCATAGTTGCATCTCTGTGAAAGACTGTGAGAAACTATAACACGACCCAATTTCAGCATGCGAATTCCTTATCTAACGTGTGTTAATGACTGATACTGAACGCTGCATTCATCTCGATGCGGGCTGCCGGGCTGCGGACGGGCCAACAATGGGAACCAGCTCCCAGCGTTATTGTTCTGCGCCCGGCACACATCTGATATGTCGCCCGCTGATACAATTTGCGCTGTTGTAAACATCCTGCGGGCGAGCGGAGCCCAGCGCAGAACCAAAAAGAGCCTCGCGGACGTTGCGATCGGTGCTCATCTGCATGGGGAAGTTTCCTGCTTTGCTGGACTTTCTGGCCCTCCAATCTCTGCCTGCCCCCCCGCTCCCCCCCCACCCCCGCCCCACTCATCCTGCTCACAGACATGACTGAGCGTGGGTGTGCGGCCATTGTGTGGCGGCCTATCAGGTTGCATCCCCAGCACACAGACAACAGAACTTGTGACGACTGAGTGGATTACTGAACTTTGGTACTCAATTACAGTTACCCCATGTACCGAACTGAGGGGGGGGGGGTACTGAAGTCACTGTGGTTCAGGGGTGATGAAGTGTTCAATGAGATTTAAAGCACTTTTGAATTGATCTCAGTCAGTAAAACAAAAAAGATTGTGAAATTGTGCGTTCTTCCTTTTTTAAACACGAGCAGACTATTGAACTTTCGAGCTGCTGGGCCTCAAAACAACCAGAATGCCCCTGCTCCCCCCGTCCCATTCATCCTGGCTCTATGCTAAGCTAATCACACACTCTTGTCTTATCTCAACGCCCGAGGGAAAGCGGATAAGTGGCCGTCTCCAAAGCGATCGCCGTGGAATAAATCCACTCCTGACCTCGTCTTGAGGACATGAAAACACAAAACAAGACTCAACAGCAGGAGAAGACCCCCCCCCACCCCAAGAAAAATACCACTATCGGCGTCAGCCTTGGGAGACCCCTTTCCCCTTTCAGCTGATCCACGCGTGCATCTCGGAGACTTCTCGCCTAGAGCCCGTTCCCCAGCAGGGCCCCCCCCCCCGGATGCAGTCGGCCTCGTTGTCTTCTCCAAAATGCAGAATAATGAGGAGCATCGCAGCCAGGTCCTGGCGAAGCAGCACGCTAAGTCAGACTCATAAACCCCCCCCCCCGCCTTATCGTCCACTGACACACACTCAGAGCCGCCAGCGATGCAGCTGAGCTCTACCCCAGGTGACCCCCCCCCCTCCCCACCCACCCTCTCACCTCCGCCAGCCCCTCCACTTCCTGCCAGGACACCCCAGGCACCCCCTCGGATCTGCCAGTCAGCAAGTTGGCGGCGAGGACGCGGCCATGTTTATGGATGGGCTACTTCATGACGCGGCACTTTTCCCTGCCACACTTGACTTCTGCGGTTACGCCTTCCGCTGAATAAAAACACTTAGCATGTGCATAAATTTGCTCTCGCTTGGGTGAGGCGGATCAAAAAGTTGCGGGGGAGCCAAACGAGTCAATAAAAGTTTCGAGGAAGACTCTTAATTCGTTTGGAGTTCAGCGCAAGGCCGTAAACGTAGTCGTGTACATCACCGCAAAGCCAAGCACATGCTGGGACCGCCACACGGAAGCAGATCCCTTCAAAATAAAAGCACAGGGCAGGTTGATGAGAGCGCACGAGATGGTACGTTTGTGCTGAAATCTCAGTGTCGAGCCTTTTTAGCATAACGTTCAGGCATCTGGATCCTTTTGTCCACCGAGTGTACGTTCACAGATGCCTGCACAGAGGGCAGCTGGAGTGCACTGTGGTGTGGGGGCACTGAAGGCCCTGAATGCAAACATGCTGCTGGAGGAGATGTATCAGACGCTTGTCCACTCATGACAAGAAACAGAGAGGGGGGTGGGGTTTGGGGGGGGCATGCACAGAGAGAGAGAGACTTGTTGATCCAAGATCTAACTGTGGCTCCTTCCTGTAAAAAAAGGGGCCTGTGAGCTGCAGCCCAGCGAGTGCTTAGCTTGGCACTTTCCCCGCCCGCTCTAACTAAAGCCTCGGCTCTGTTTTATGGCGTGCGCCGATGCCTATAGCTGTTTTTGGATCTATGCAGGCTTTGTGCAGACGGCCGGCTACTGCAAGCACAACAGTTAGCTCTGGGAGGCTAACGCTGTTAGCAAGAACTCCACTGGTCTTGGCCTTCCTGACCCTCTTTATTTTATCTAACTCAGTGGCACTTTTCCCATTTTGAGTCATTGTTTTATAATCATGAATTATTGCACATTCGATGTGCTAGTTGTTGGGTCAGAGGCAGCAGACACCATGTTTGTTTAGGAGCTTGAACTGTGCCGTCGTCCAAAAGACAGGAACGACTGAGTCCTCTGGGACCCCTTTAACTCCGCCTCCTTTTCATCAATGATCAGCATCTTTCACCAAGAACTTCTAGCTGTTTAATCCATTAATTAATCGACACTAATTATAAGTGAGCTGCTTTTAAACCAGTTAGAACTTCCTGACTTCTCTCTCTCTCTCTCTCTGTCTTTGAAACTCTTCCTTCTTTCAGAGCCGCAAAATTTAAACAAAAAAAAAAAACAGGCCAATCAAGAAAGAAGAACTTGCGCCACCGTTGTGAGGAACTGACACCGTCATCTGAAGGCTGACCCGTCCGGCCCTCCGGTACATTTTGTGCCGTCCTCGGCACAATCTGCATTGTTTACCTCTCGAGGTGCTCTCGCACCCGCACGTTAAACCTGTCAGCGCCTCGATCTCCAACAAACCTACTGACCCCGGCGTCGATCGCAACCCCCCCCCACCCCTCCACCACCACCACCACCACCACCACCACCCCTCCCTTCCACCACCAAAACAGGATATTGCTCAGTGGCACAACTGGGTTATGGCTGCACGGAGGCATGCCGAGGCAGGCCAGGGGACGGAGATTGGGAGAAGAATTAAAAAACAAGAGGCAGAGGGAGGCGCGGGGGGCGGGGGGGTGATACCATCTATCTCGTGCACACAGAGAGGGATTGTGTTCGCTTTGGCCTGCCTCATAGACAAACACTGTATTACCATAACGGCTCCGTCTTGCGGGGCACAGCAGGAGACGCACGTCCAGCTGGGAACGAACCTGATATAACCGGGTGAGGAGAAGTTTAACAGGAGGGGGGGGGGATGTGAAAGACAGATGGAGGAGTGAACAACTGGAAAGGAGGAGAAGAGCGTGTGAAAAAGAGACCTCAGATCGAGGCAAGTCACTGCTCTCGATCCTCAATTTGAGGCCAAATAGTCGGAAATCTGCAGAAACGGGGAGATCTTGTTCTGTTTTGATGATGAGGATCTGCAGTGACGGGTGGGGGGTGGGGGTGGGTGGGGGGGGGGGGGCGCGTTGGGGGCTGCAGAGCTGACAGGGATGATATGCCGCATCACAAGAATGATAATAACGGAGGGGGAGGCTGCTGGAGAGCTCAGGTGGCTCCGACGCTGCGCTCTGCCTCGGCCACGCCGCCTTTTTTTTGTGTGTGTGTGTCGCGGTGACAAGGTCCACCGGCGTACGTGAGCGATACCCTGACATGACAGCGCCCCTCCCCCCTCTCAGCCCCCCCGGGTGGCATCAAAGTCCACAGCGCGAGTCGTGACAGCGTGTCTGGACGCACGGCTTCCTCCGTGCATTCCTGACCTTTGCTTGCCAAACTTGGCATTTTGGCCTGTCAACAATAAGGGCCCACGTCCGCAGGCCTCTTCCACTACATCGGTCTACCTTGAATTTGATTCCAACTGCTTCATCATCAAGTTCTAGTCAACATGAGACTTTGTTAGAGTCACCAATAGTGGATAAAAAAACAAAAAAATAAAGTAATAAACGCAGGGATTTCCTAGACTGTAATTATGAGCGTAATAAAGGGTTTATTTGGGCCGTTTGTTCTCGTGGTGGGCTAGTGAATACGTGGTGGTGGGGGGGGGATTCTCTGGGGAGCTTCATAGACTCCAGTACATCAGGTTCCATCACTGTGAGCCTGTGTTTGCTCACCGTAGCCCTGGAACAGGCCGAGGCCGCGCGGCCGGCTTAAAGGACTTACTGTTGTTGGACTTGAGGTCGCGGTGGATGACGGCCACGATGGCCTCGTTGTGCAGGTACAGCATCCCCTTGGCGATCTGCACGGCCCAGTTGACCAGCACGTGCGGGGGGATGCGGCGGCCCGCCAGCGCCCGGCTGAGCGGCCCCCCCGAGGCGTACTCCATGATGAGGCACAGGTTGGGCTCCTGCAGGCACACGCCCTTCAGGGCGATGATGTTGGGGTGGGTGAGCATGGCGAACAGCCGCGCCTCCTGCCTCACGTTCTGCGCCGTCACGCTGATGTCCTCGTCCGGGTCCTGCCGGGCGGCCTTCACCGCCACCAGCTCGCCGCGCCAGGTGCCGCGGTACACCTTGCCGAAGCCGCCCACCCCGATGACCTCCTCCAGGCTCAGCTCCCGGAAGTCCACATCCTCGGGCTCGAACTCGCCCACCACGGCCGGGCCCAGCTCGCCCACCACGCCGGCGCCGGGGAGCTTCCCGTAGCCGCTGGGCTTGAAGGAGCCGTAGTTGGACGGGAAGATGCCCACCTTGTTGTTGACCTTGCCCGCCCACCAGCCCTCGTCCCCTGATATCTCGGAGTCCAGGGAGAGGACCTCCACCAGGTCCCCTTTGCGCAGGGTGAGTTCATCTTTGCAGGACGCCTCGTAGTCGAAGAGCGCCGTCCACACGGGGTTGGTGAAGTTCCCTTTCTGCGCTTGCTCCAAGTTCTTCCAGTTGGACAGTGGGCCGCGGCTGAATATGTTTTTCAGCGGCTCCATGGAGCCTCAAGCAGATGTTTTGACTGGATCCGATTCTGCACCCCAAGGGTTTGGAAATAAAGTACAAAGGAGTACTTTATTGCGCCTCGCTCCCTTTCCTGTCTTTCTTGTTGGCTCATCAGGGACCAAAGAAACGTGTTCAAATGGTGGGACCATCAAGCGAGCACATCCACAGTCCCGAGTCTCTCATTGGCCTGCACGTCCAACTCGGAAGCCTTGGCTGGAAGGATCGGGCGTCCTTTTGTTCGACTACGGCCGGGAGCCTCTCCGCTCTAACCCTCGCTGCTCAAGTGATGTGGTGTGTGGTTTCCAACACATGGTTTGGGCACAATATCATTTCAGCGGCCTGTATTTAAGAGGCTCTCCAATCATCTCATTATGGCTGAACGAGCTGCTCCACTCCCTCATTCAAACGTGCCACCTGTTGAGCTTTTCTCTTTTTTTCTTTTTCTTTTTAAACGCGCAGCAAAAAACACTTCCAGTAACTCCCGTGTCGCTCCAAACTCGAGTTCCCACCGCGCTCAGCTCTCCGTTTGGACGGTTTTTTTTTTATGTATTTTTAGCCATTAAGTGCAGCGGTCAGCACAAGCAGGAAGCGCTGAGAAGCGGAGAAGAATAGCAGGAAAAGGAGCATTCAGTCCAGCCAAACAGTGTTTTACGACGAGCCGCGGCGCTCGCCACTTCGCATGACTTGAGCCTAAAACTCCAATAACTGCGTCGGACCGCAACTCCGCGGCGCTCCCGCAGGAAATCCCGCATCCCACTGCGCCACAGTGCCCATGCTCGCGGTGTGACGGGGCGCACGCAGTCGGCCGACTTTTTTATCCTGTCATTCAGGGAGAAAACGGGTCGAGCGCGGCCGAGTGTGGAACAGGAAGAGCTCCCCAAACCTGACCGAGTTACTTTCCAGAGAGAGACGCGCAGGAAGAGGAGGAAAAAAAAGCCCCCAAAAAGAGCTGGATCCCGTTAGATCCTGTCCGGGCTTCACAGCGTGGCCTGCTCCGGCTCTCCGCGCTCCTCGGTCCCGTCGGTGTCCAGACAGCGCGGCGGCTCCATCCCAGCCCGCGATCCTAACTCCGCTCGTCCGGGTCCACGTTCGCTCGGCAGGTCCCTCGAACCACTTGTACGTCGGAGCCCGCAGTCAGCGGGGAGGGTGGGGTTTCAAAACTTTTCCTCTCCCCACAGGAAAAGAGTCAGATGACACAGAGCGCGCAAGCCGCGCCGCGTGAACACGCGCGGATCCGGGCGCGACTGCCGAAATAAAACGCGCACCGGGCGACTTTT
>JAUESF010000057.1:1683661-1695517 GCA_032274765.1 Malacoctenus tetranemus
CTCGAAGGTTGGCGAGCAGCTGGTGGCGTGACGGCTGGAAACGGCGCCGGTTGGCGTCCTTCCGTCGGTGGAGAGCGCGCGCGTCCTGACAGGAAGTGACCCCCCCGCCGCAGCGGGGGCAACGGCGGCAACGGCCAATCAGACGCAGTCAGTCGCACGTGCGACAGTGCCGAAATCCCACTGACTTACAGTTGATGAACCAGATCGTGGCCATGGTGACGGAGAAGAAGCGGTCCGTCTCCATGGGCACCTTCACCAGCACCGCCGTGAGGATGAAGAGCAGCAGGATGAAGACCAGGCTGCCCGCGATGCGCATCGCCTCCGAGATCCTGAAAAACACAACACACACACGGTGGCGGCGCCGCCCGACGAGCCATGTGACAACGCTGCCGCTTCTTCGCGTGTGAACCTTAAACTTCAGCGCGTCACCGACCTTTGGTAGAGGAAAGAGTTGAGCAGCGTGAAGAGCAGCAGGGGCAGCTGGGACAGCAGTGTCATCCAGTTGTTGAAGTAGTACTCCTTCTGGGTCACCACCGTGCCGTTCCTCCATTCTGTTGTGTTCAGGCGACCTTGGAAGTACTGCGAAACACAGGACGAGAGACAGATAAGTACTTTACCTTCAAATACAGCTGCTGTGTCCACATTTATACTAGGAGCGTCCCAGAGGGGTTCATTTGTACCGTGTGTCAGCGAATCAATTGAAAACAGTGTCATCAGTTCATCAGTTCATCACATCAGTCTTTCTGTTGCGATGCACGGCGCTCTCTCTCCCTCAGCAGCTAAATATAACCGAGTGTGAAGTCGCAGCAGGAAAAATAAAGAGACTCTGCAGCGCGGAGGCAAGTAACACATACGTGACGAGGGAGATTTCGCCCGAACATGTGAACACGTGTGCACGTGCAGCGATCCACATGGTCAAAGTCATCTGATAAGAGCGTGCGGGCTCGTGGTTCCCCGCAGGGTCGAAAAGATCCTGAGGCGCAAAACAACACTTGGACGTAAACACGAGGTGGACTGGAGAGAAAACCAACGCAACGACGGATCGACGAGTGGTTTTACCAGCGAAGCGGTCATGAAGAAGTTCCATGGCAGCAGCGTTCCCAGGCCCAGAATGAAGAAGATGACTCCCACCAGGCAGCCCCTGTGGACGGCCAGTGAAGAGCGTCAGCGAGACAAAGCGCCGCGGAAACTTCAACGGGAGGGGACGATGGATCGGGCGGTGGCACTCACCGGTCCTGAGGCGCGTCCTCTCGCCCCTTCATCCTGATGTAGGAGGATCTGGTGACACTGTGGGCACACCAGCAGAGGAGGGAGGTCAGCCACATCCGGAGCGCGGATCACACAGCCAGGCCTCCGCTCGCCGGACGCCGCTCTGGTTCAACAGCTCGCTTATACACGAGTCCGCTTTGCATTTTTTGGCGAGTGGCTGTGAGGGGCTGAGCGAACGCACCGTGCTGGAGGCACGTTTTCTTACAGCTTGTGAATGAGCGGCGTCGCTCTGACACAGGGAGCCGAGACCTGAGGACGCGAAGACGTGATGGAGCCTCAACGAACGCTGACGCAGACCCTTTAAAGTGCAGCTTCAGTTTCATTAACACGGGCAGAGTTTGTGACCCGTCACTATGGGAACCCAACACGATGTGGGCGAGATAATGATCAGACATATTCAGAAGCAGGAAGCCAACCTGTCCTGTGAACAGTACCAAAGAAAACAACCAGTTTCACACCGTGTCCACAAAAATACACGAGCAGGAAATGCTGTGAGTCATCCAACACCACTGGGAAGTATTGAGCCACTGTGGACAGAAAAAGCAGTGTTTCCACCCTCGCTGTCGCCCCTGGCAGGAGACCGGGGCTGATCGAACGCGTACCGACTGCTGGAGTTCCTACCGACTCTGCTGCTTCTCAATCACTTCCTTTTTAATCGCTTAGCTGTGCTTCCTGAACATCCCAACCATCAAAACCAGCTTGGTTTCACAGACACGCAGCAGAGACAGCTGCGTCATTCCGACCACTGAAACAGCACACGTGTGCTTTAAGCCAGACACCCCCCCCCACCCCCACCCCCAACCCCACGTCACTCGTTTGTGGCACTTGTATGGCGCGTTGCTTCCCGTCAGAGTTTGTTATTAAAAAAATACGACACGCTGTCTCGTCGCTGAGGCGACAGCTTAAGGTGCCTTTCAAAAGGGCGGCCAAACCAAACAGCTTTACAGGCTGACTAAACTGCATGTTTAAAGCAGCTGAGCAGAACTAATGAGCAGGGGGCCTGTAACTCATGAATGTGGACGGCAGAGGCAGGAAGGTCGGTGCTCCTGTACATGAGAGAGGAGAAACTCTGAAAACAGACAGATGGGAGGGAGACGGGTTCACATGGTCACAGCGGATTGGCCGTGATCCAATCTCACCGGCTCCTGCAGCCACACAGCTCCCCTCATGTGCCTTTGTTCCTCCTAATCAAATGAGGAGAGCAGCATGAGGTTAGGTTGGGGGGGGGGAGGGTGGGGGGGGGAGTAATATCCCAGTGCTCTCTGTCCTGAAGGCAGGACTGCGATGGGGTGTTTGTGTGCTGATAGTGAACTGATATTGACACGACAAACACGTCCAGGGGTCGGCCGAGGTCAGGGCCCCGAGCGGCCAGGGCGAGGCCGCCGGAGGTCTCCTGCCGTGTCCCCCCTCCCACACACACACACACACACACACACACACCCCGCATCAACAGGAATGTGATCTGGTGGAGTCACACTTGTAAGCTACTTAAAGCATGTTTGTGTCCACTTCTACCAAACGCAGCTCAGCCAACGTGCAGGTGCGCAAAAGGACCCTCCCAACAAAACTGCGCAGGAAATCGTTCAGTTTTCCAAAAGAAAACTCGATTTACTGGCTCCTGAGTTCGGCAGGGGGTGATAAAGTTCCCAGTTACATCAAGTTTTGGGAGCAGTCTGTTCCAGTTTCTGCGCAGCTCCTGTAACGACCCCTCACGCTTGTTGTGTTCAGCTTTCAGCAGTTTACACTTGGAAAAGCCCCCGTTAGGTCTCACGGTGGAGCCGGAGCAGCCGCCCGGGTCGTCCTCAGTCTCCCTCAGTCTCGCTCCTCCACAGACGCTTTTAATTGTCCAGTGTGAAAGTAGACGCGGAGCCCAGCCCAATTGTAATTTGACACTCCGTCATGACGCAGGCTCGCAAATAAATCAAGATGTCCCTGACAAGCTGATTCCTGCTTGGAGTGACCTCCTCTCAACCCGAGGCATCCAGTCATCCGACACCTTGGCAACAATGACAACATAAACAAGGACGATGATGATTTTAATACGTTCTCACTGGCGTCTGGCCCTCAACAGCAGCGGGCGGAGAAAGAAATCCGGAGCGAGACTTGTTGTCAAGTTGGAGAAAGCCAAACTTATTCAGACCAGACGCAGCTTTGAAGCGCCTGACAGACGGGGTTTGTCCAAACGAGGAGGAGCCGAGCCCAACAAATCAAGAGGGCCGGTGGAAAGCGAGGCCCCTCAGGATAGCAAAGCGAGAACAGCCTCCCAGTGTTCCGCACCAAACCAGCAGACAAATAAAACACAGCTCGGAGTGAAAAGGCGGGCCCGGCTTGTTGATCATCGCCAAGCTTCTCTCGGTTACAAAACACACTAAAACCGGCCGGGCTGAGGAGTCTCTTTGTTCAGCGTGGAAACGCAGCCGCGCCGTCCAACGCAAACACGGGAGTCTCAGAAAGCTCCTTGTCGGCGAGCGACGCTGCTCAGATGTCGACCGGCGTCGAATCCTGCCGCTCTTCATCGGAGGCGTGCGCTCCGAGCAACAAAGCGAGAGTTATGTAAGAAGCGGTTGTAGCTTCAGAGAAGAAGGCCGCACCTCGGCACATAGTGTCTCCTGAGCTTCAGGAGCTAAAACCTTTCTTTTATGTGGGAAGGTTTAACAGCTGCCGCACCGCAAAGCCATGAAATGATTTGCGTCGCTCCTTTAAAAGCCACATCACAAAGTGTCGACTCAGGAAAGACACAAATTCTCCATACAAGCGATTCTATAAACAAAGAACTATGTTTGTGTTCCTCTTCTGACGTGTAGAAATACAGAGAAAACACAAGACACATTAAAACTTAATGTGTTTCCATAGAAATCTGAGTTTAAGCGTGCCTGCAGACAGGTAATATAAAACCTCAGTAACTCCACATAAGCCCTCCACGCCCATCGACGAGGTGGGAAGTGCAGCACTGATCAACCTGAAGCTCCTGAAGGACAAATGAAAATGGAGTCATATTTACGATCTGGAGGAGAATCCCCGGAAAGTCACCGACTGCATGAAGTCTTGAGCCCGAAGACGTCGGCTGAAGCTCTGAATCTCCCCCCCCGATGATGCCCCCAACCAGACTGAGTGCGTCCTGGTGGTCTCTGAGCTTTAAGCACAGTCTCCAACAACAGGAATGCGGTTCGTAGGACTGGGATCATGTGACTGTGCCTATGGAGGATATATCTCACCCCGTGCTCCCTTTGAAAAACACTCCTTTCAGTGGATTCATCAGGAGAAACCGACACTGAGTCTCTCAGGTGGAAAACGCTGACACGATGACCTCCTTTCACAGCTGCCTGCACCTGGTTTGTTTACATCGCCTCCACTTGTTTTTTGGTGCATCTCGGCACCACTTTATGGACTCGTTTTATACAAGAACCTCACATCTAACTCAGCGATCTCAGGTCACATTTCTGAGATTAGATCGTCCGACTCGTGAACTGGACGCCACATCGACGATAAGCATCTCCGCCGTCTTCCTTGAGAGCTTGCCTGAATTTGCAAGAGGTTTGTCTTTCTGTGATTGCATCAGCATGCAAACAACTTGCTGTGCACTTCCTGGTTGGTGCTGCTCAAGTGGCTCTCGGGTGGATTTCCTGGGTGCAGGTGCCATCGTTGGAACCAACCAGAAGAAGACACAGGAAGCTGACGGCAAACAGACTGAAACTATAAGGCAGCATCGAGCAATCCTCATGTATTATCCGAGTGTCCAGGTGTCCTGGTCCGACTGAAAAGATGGCGTCAGTGAGCTGTTGGTCCAGGAAGTGATGTCAGCACATCGCTCATCATTCACATGGATCGAACCCGCCAGATTGGCGCCTGTCACGTTCATATCAGTGTCATCTCTGAACAAAATAATGGCTAATGACTTCACTCCCATGTGCTTTGTTTTCCTGGTTGTATTCGGACCAGGAGTCTGTGCCCCCCCCCCCCCAGGCCCTAAAAAAGACATACACACCCCTGCTGAACAATGACAGGTCCATGACGCAGAGAAAGAGGCCAGGGTGTTCATTCCTGTGCGTCTCAACTCAGACAGAAGTTACTCTAGAATAATGTGTTTATATGACAGTAATAAATAATAAAACACATTGATCACGTGAAACTACAACGCGGTACAGTTGAGGTACTTCCACCTGCTCTGCTGCTCTAAATACAGGAAGCAAACGACAAAAGGCGAAATAAATGAGCGTAAAAATGAAGTGACAGTAATATAGTAGTTTATAAGCGTCGTATCAAAGACTTTAAAGATGGCCACATATCTTAGTGAGCGGAGGAGAGGGGTCTCGGCTCGGTTCATTCCCCGCTCCGCATCCGAACGCAACGTGGCCCCGCGTCGGCATGTGCTGCTCAAAGATGTTGGGAGGGCGAGAACGGCGGGTGTCGGTGCGACATCGCGCAGCGACACGCGCGATAGCGCTGCTCGCTGCCGTGATGAAGGACCGTGACTCTCACCTTGGAGAAACGTCGGTCCCCTCACCGCCTCTTCATGGTGGTCCCGCCGCGCCCGTCGATGCCCCCGCTGCCTGGCCACACCGAACAAAAGGAGATCCGTGGCGGACGAGGGATTTTTTTCGGTCCGACACGTGGTGCGGAGGTAAAGGCGGCTACAGCACTTCGATCGTGGTCATCATGGATGAATAACAAGAGGTGGATGCCCCGGTGGAAGCGGAGCTCCATTCATTCCTGCTAAAGTTGCTCAGTGGCGCATGCATTGGTTTATTCTCAGGGGGCATAATAAGGGGGGTCTTCGTGAACCCGTACTGCGCATACTCCGCCGAACAAGGGACGCTGGAGAGATTGCGCAGTAGCGCGTACAGACCCCGCCCACCTGCTCGTAACGCAGAGAACAACAAACCAGAACAAATAGACAGAGAAAACGTGTCAGTTTATGTGGCTACAAACGATGTGTACGTAGTTTACGTGTCTTTCCTAATCCCTTCCTTTGGGGGAGAAGTCCTTTATAGGCCCAATGGTCGCACGTGAGCTACGCCGTATTTGCAGGAGCGCTATTTGGCCAATGTGTTTCCTCTGCTTCTGTATCGGAGGGGCTTCCTGGGGGCTCGGCATAAACGCATCCATCAGTAACGCGGCAATTTTTGAAGCCAGGCGCCAGGTCAGTCTCTCACTGACCGTTACTGCGTTACTGTCCAACTCACAGTGAGTGCACGAGAAGAGTTAAAAAAAAAAAAAACACACACACACACACACACACACACACACAGCTTCAATTTAATCTGTTTTTGTAATTAATTTTAATAACAAATAATAAAGAAAAAATGAATAAAACTTTTTCTCAGAAATTAAATTATTACATCAGACAGATTTTTAAAAAATCAAAATACATTTAAAAAATTGGATGTAATGACAAGATAGAGTCAAGTCCGAGGCTCCTTTTTGCATGACTTACTGCCTGGCTGCAGGTGCAGCAGCGGGGACGGCTCCATCAACCATCAGGGGCGGTGGGAGCTTCACTGCGGACCCAAGCAGTGTCCCCCCTCTGCCTCCAGAGTCTGAGTCCTCAATGTCCCACTGACTGAGCACCATGCGTCGAGCACACTGGACTTTCTCTCTGCGTCTACAGAGATACGATACTATGGGTTTTTGATTCCTGAAAGCAATGGTCATTTACATATGAATGGTTAAAGCCAGAAGCACATCCCACAATGTGAAATTAATTGATTTGATATGTAAAGCTCCTTTGCGCACATCCACCGTTTGCAGCGTGAGGGCGCCCTCTGGCGCTAGCGATTTATATGACAACCAGAATGCTGGCGGTCTTTACCAGGAAGTGAAGGCACACAAATATGATATGGAGAGAATGTAAAATGTGCCTCATGATTTTCTCTCATCTTCTTATTTGGTCCAGAATTTATGTAAAGACATCCAAGCAAGATCATGTTTGAATACAAATGTCCATAGGATTGTCAGATTGACCCAGTGTCTGAATGATTCTGAATGTTTCAATCATTGAGGGTTTTTTTTGTGTCACTCATGCAAAGCTAGAATCATGTCATAATTCCAGTGTGTGAGTCTCCAGCACCTGGACTTTCAGTCATTGTGCAAATGTTGTCAAGCTGTGTTATTTCGAGCACCGATCCTACAGAGCCTTGAGGCGGGACTGGTGGTTTTCGCCTCATATTTGTATGGCAGCACCTGAGGCCTCTGTCAGGTCTGAGGGGAGGCTGAACACGAATGACTGTGCTCGATGGTTTTCCTGTTTCCAGTCCAGCTCACAACTGCAAGGCCGCTTTCATTGGGTACGAGAGTCACAATGTGATGCACGAGGCTGAAGTCACAAATGCTGGCAGCTGCAATGTGAAAATGAAGTTGCCAATGTGCCGTCAACAGGAAACAACTGTGGCAGAGATGATGATGGCTCACCAGACTTTTATATTAGAAGACTAATTGATCCAAATACCATATAACACAAGACAAAATATAACACAACCTTTGTATGGTTTAGTTTCAAGGCTTACTAAACATTATCATGCCAGCAAACTGTATCAAAGAATGGGCTTTCAAAAGATTGCAATTGTGTTTATATGAAGTGTAGCAATGAAAACAAGTGAACTATTTAGTTTTATTTGAAATAAATGATTCCAAGAATGTTGTGGGCCATCGTTGTGCGGTGTACTACACTTCAAAGGAGTCCGTCTCTGGGCTGAGTGGGAGAGGAGAAGAAACAGAGCTGAACTTTGGCAATTGTTGAAGAATCAGTGTGTCAGGATGAAGCTGGTGCTGAGCAGCCTGCTCCTGGCCTCTCTCTGCACCCTCTCATCAATGAGTGAGTACAAACCCGACAGCTCGACTACCACGAACACAGCAAGGTTCAAATTTCAGCTCTTCAATCAGATAAAGAGTCTGCTAATATTCGCGCTGACTGTGGTTTGTTCAGCCACTCTGCTTTCATTTAGCCAGTAAATTCAATGTCAGGCTAAAAGTACTGCAAACTATTTGAGGACACACTTGTGTTGCGGGAGATTTCGTAAAACAAATTTGCAGCTTTCATTTCCTGATCGGTCCTCCATGAGCGCCGTGTGACGGCCGACCTGATGATGCTTCGCCGCGGCTCGTTGCAGGTGTTTCATCAGGAGCGCTTGATGTGGAACAGAGTCCTGATGTTTCGGTGCAAGTTGGGGAAACGGCAAAACTGACCTGCTGCTGGACGAGGCAGGACAAACAAGTTAGAGTCGTCTGGAAAAAGGATCAAACAGTGATATCCAGTGACGTCCGTGTGAGGAATTCATTAGAAGAAGCAGACAAAACAGCCAACAACTGTTCCACTCTGATCTTTGGAAATGTCACAGAGGAGCATTCTGGGAGATACGTCTGCAAAGTGATAATGGAGATTCCAGCTTTAATTGTGAAGGAGGGAAACGGCACAGTCATCACAGTCGTAACCAAAGAGGACAAAAGTGAAGGTAACTTCATGTCCAACATCAGTAAAACATGTTAAATTTTCTTCTCTGTTCAGTTGCTTTTGTCTCTCTACACCTAGTTCCAGATGTATCTTTTAATCACCGTCCAGTGTTGATTGTTCGGATCGTCCTGGTTCCTTTGCTGCTCATCGCTATCGCCTGTTTCTGCGCTCTGAAATGGAAACAAGGTATCAACAAGAGAATGTCTCTTCATGGGAAAGTTGCTTGTTTCTTCTGCGTCTGTTTTGGTCGTCTCCTCGTACAGGTCTGCGCTTGTCATCCTCACTCTTTACCGACTCACTTCATATAGCGAATGCACAAAGTGTCTGTGAGACGAATAAAACCCGGTCACAGAAGCACCGATTTGTCAGATGTGAATTCAGATTTATTGATTCGAAGTCATTTTCACTCATTTTTCACTGTCTGATGTTTTGTTGGAGCAGGAAAAACCACTTCGGTCCCACAAGGAGAAGAGGAAGGAGAAGATGGCAAAGGGGCGGAAGACCGAACATGGACAGAAACTGTGTGTTGTTCAGTCTAAATACACTTGAAAATGCCACGAAACGTACAGAACCTATTGTGAATAAAAACAGTCTGATCAGATACAGGGTGTGCAGTTTTGGTGGAAAGTGCCTTGTGTTGAACACACAGAGGTGTGAACTACCAATCTATGTGACTTCCTTCCTTCTTGTGTTTCACAACAGCCTGAATTGATTTCACAGCACACAGGGGGGTGAAGTCCTGTGGCAGCTGACAATGTTACCCTGTTGATGGAGCCCAAGCTATTGGCAGGTTGTCGTACGAGTCTGTGACCGTGTCAGAGGAACGACTTCAAGTGCATGGTTCAAAATGAGCGTGAGTCAACGGATCCACCCTCGGTGCTGGCGGGCTCCAGGTTGAAGCTGGTTTTGGCAGGACGAGCCAGAATAGAAGAATGATCAGTGGGGAGAAAAAGCTCCCCGTCAGACCGACTCTGATCACTGTCCGGCGTGGCTGCCAACCCTCAGCTCTCCAACAAGGCTAAATTAGTCCACTTCCTTATTTCGTGTTTGGAGGGACACTTGCAAAAAGGTCATCATGAAGGTCATGTTCAAAATATACGAATTAACAAAGCCCAGGCTGTAGAAAGTGGAGCAGATGTCATAGCCTGATGTAACTTAAAGCTCGTCGTCACTTTGTTGTCAAACGTCTTTCTTACCGAGCTCTGGAGAAATGCAGCGCTTTTAAATAAGTACAACTTGAAAGGAAAGTGGTGGATTTGAGTAAGCATTGATTGCACAGATGGCCTGCCTGCTCTTTATGTGTGTAGGAGGAAGGAGCAGCATTGTGGTTTTTTAACACGTCGCAGAAAATGAAGAGGAACTCAAAAGGACAGGATGATGCGTACCTCAGGGCTGAGTGCGACAGCAAATGGTGGGAGGGGGCTAAAGACAGAGATGAGCGTTCGCATTCATTGAAGAATCAGTGTGTCAGGATGAAGCTGGTGCTGAGCAGCCTGCTCCTGGCCTCTCTCTGCACCCTCTCATCATGGAGTGAGTACAAACCCGACAGCTCGACCACCACAAACACAGCAAGGTTCAAATTTCAGCTCTTCAATCAGATGAAGAGTCTGCTAATATTCGCGCTGACTGTGGTTTGTTCAGCCACTCTGCTTTCATTTAGCCAGTAAATTCAATGTCAGGCTAAAAGTACCGCAAACTATTTAAAGACACAGTTGTGTCGCGGGAGATTTTGTAAAACAATTGCAGCTTTCATTTCCTGATCGGTCCTCCGTGAGCGCCGTGTGACGGCTGACCTGATGATGCCTCGCCGCGGCTCGTTGCAGGTGTTTCATCAGGAGCGCTTGACGTGGAACAGAGTCCTGATGTTTCGGTGCAGGTTGGGGAAACGGCAAAACTGACCTGCTGCTGGACGAGGCAGGACAAACAAGTTAGAGTCGTCTGGAAAAAGAATCAAACAGAGATATCCAATGACGTCTGTGTGAGGAATTCATTAGAAGAAGCAGACAAAACAGCCAACAACTGTTCCACTCTGATCTTTGGAAATGTCACAGAGGAGCATTCTGGGAGATACGTCTGCAAAGTGATAATGGAGATTCCAGCTTTAATTGTGAAGGAGGGAAACGGCACAGTCATCACAGTCGTAACCAAAGAGGACAAAAGTGAAGGTAACTTCATGTCCAACATCAGTAAAACATGTTCAATATTGTTTCATCAGTTGCTTTTGTCTCTCAACACCTTCTTCCAGAACCTTCTGATACTCACCTCCCAGTGTTCATTGCTCCGGCCGTCCTGGTTCCGTTGCTGCTCATCGCTCTCGCCTGCTTCTGTGCTCTGAGATGGAAACAAGGTATCAACAGCAGAAGGCCCCTCTGCAGGCCTTTAACGGCAAAGCTGCATGATTTTTCTGTGTCTGCGTCGATCGTCTCCTCGTACAGGTCTACAGAGTATGTTTTGCAAGCTCATAGTATTCGAGGTGCGCTCCATGAAGCGTTCAGACTGCCCACTAAGCCGCCGTTCATCTTGTGTAACCAGCTGCTGATGAAACGGCACAACGCAGTCTGTGTCCCGTACCTTCAGCACCATTTACCTTTGGAGACAAGTTTGGCTGGGATTCTCTGCCCCCTCCCTCTGATGTTTAGAGACAGTATTTGCTTTTGGCTCAAAAGTGACACTTTAAATACTCTGAAAGGTTTCACAGGGACGTTTTTTTACATGGGAGGAAGTGGTTGAAGAGTCAATCAGAGTTATGAAACATGCAGCACGCAAAGTGTCCTCCCTAAGAAATGTTGCGATATAAATTGTTGAAATATCACAAAAACGATGACCTAACATGTTCATCACTCTTCCTGGTGCCCAGAACCAGAAGGTCCTCAACCCCCGACACCTGGAGACACAGCTTCTCTCTCAAAAGTCATCGACAAAGTCAAAACTTGTCATATTGTGCCCTGCTTGAAGTAATCCAACAACTCCGCGAGTGGCGTAAACAAGTAGAGACAAAAGGAACATGAATGGTTGATAGAGGCGTAACTCAAGGACAGTTGGTGAGACAATCTGCAGATCATTATCTTCCGTGTGTGTGTGTGTGTGTGTGTGTGTGTGTGTGTGTGTGTGTGTGTGTGTGTGTGTGTGTGTGTGTGTGT
>JAUESF010000057.1:1699987-1722612 GCA_032274765.1 Malacoctenus tetranemus
CACGCTGCCGAACACATGACAAGGAGACTTTGTCCTCCTTGACTGTCTGCAGCCCAACAGGAGCCCTTCAGTGCTGACACATTGTTGCAGCTATCAGGGCGTTACATCACTCCAGTGGCGAGCACATATTTGAATTGACCCACAACCATCCGTCCTCAACTGTGAGGATGAATTTCTCAAAAACCTTATTGAAATCTCACCGAGCTCAATTGACCGACCTTTGACCTGCTTCTTGATCATTTTCTCTTTGTTTCATTAGTTTTTAAAAATAGAAAAGCTTGGATTTGAAGCCTTTTTTAGCACATAAAGCAAGAATAAAGGGCGAGGGTTACGTTTCGGGTTAGCGAGCACAGAAGCATTGCCCCCGCAGCCCTGTGCGACTGCAGGAAGTGACCCGGAGCCGACAGCCGGATCAATCGGCCCTGCCGATCGAACTCCCTGATGTGATCACTGAGTGCTGCGAGGGAATCAGCCCCTCCGGATCATGTGCTGGTGAGTTGGTCAGAACAAAGAGCGGAGGGATCACACATTTGCCACAGAGGCCGGCCGACCTTTGACACGAGCACGGCCGAAAAACAGTCTGCCGCTCTGCAAATAGTCAGACGGCCACTAAAGAAAGAACTGGGTGACCTCAGTATTCACGGCTGAAGACTTTATCAGCGGCACACTTGTTGATCTAAAGAGAAAGATAAAGGTGTTTTAACGCAAATATAGTCTGGGGTTTCTGTTAGACTGGCTGGGAAATACAGACAAAAAGTCAGTCTTTGGTTTGGTTCAAAAGCGAATCAAACTGCCAAATCCTAAATCTGTCCAAATGTGAGAAAGAGAGTCTGCCGTGGAGCTCCACGAGTGCAACATTTTCCAATCATTTCTCCACCTGTCTGGAATTTTCTTTGTTGCTCTGCTTTAAAGAAACACACCAGGGTGAGTTTTTTTTCGTCCAGCCCACCTCACTCCTGATATTTGCACGAGGTGTGTAGTTACAGACGCACATTTGCATGCATCATCGGCTGCTTGGAAATCCTGTTTCCCGTTTTTAGTGAAAGAAGAGCGTTTGGGTGTAATTAGCGCTGCAGCTTCCACTTTGGAGGGACTTCTTACAGGCTTGCGTGCCGCAGACTGACAGCTTTGCATAACTGCGAGGAATCCTCTCCCAGAGACTGCATACCTCAGTGCTTCTGTCAGTGTTTTGGCTCCCGATGCAGATTTGCAGCCTGGTTACCCCTGCAAGACGCTGCATGCCTACTGTAGCATGTATCAGGGAAGAGGAAGGAGAGGGGCACTGAAAGGCATGTCGTGCATTCAGAAGGGCTTCTCGTCCTGAGGTGACATGTGCCGGCAGGGGTGGGGTGGGGGCGGGGGTGGGGGGGGTGGATGCACAAAACGCAGTGCAGGCAACAAAACATCAGCCACCTGAGTGCGCCTGGTCCAGACAGGGAGCAGACAGCGAGGTCCAGAGGCGAGAAAACCTCTTCCCAGAGTCATGTGGCCGTGACAACGCTGGAGGAGGGGCGGGAGCTGCGTCGTTCCCAAACGAGCCGATTGGTGTCTTTAATTGCTGCTTCCAAGCTGCGATTGGTCTCCTCCAGGCTGGGTATTTAAAGCGAGTAAAAAGGATTAGCATCATGGGAAGTGTGTCAGCCCAACAGGAGGGGGGGAGTCACTTGCTTGTGAGCGCACACATGGGAGCTGCCACATGTGACCCGAAGGAGGCGACGATAAGGGTGATGCGTGTATTTCAGATGACCTGCATCATGTGGGATTATTCACGACGTCTCCAATGAGGCTTGTGTGGTCACATGATGGCTGACACATCAGAAGCAGATGAAGTATCAAAAAACTTCAGCTAATTTTCTCGTTCATGGACAAGTGCTTGTGAAGCTTTATCAGCATTATTTTCCTCTGAAGGCTCCGAAGCATCACTGTAGCTTCGTCCCAGACCGCTGTGTAAATATTGCGTTCATTTCTCAGCATTCGGTCATGAATAGAACAACGACGACAGAGAATCCTTCACCCTCAGTGAGTTGTCTGCGTCGGAGGGAAACTGTGTCAGCTCTGAGTCGACATCATAACACCCGTGAGGTTAGGTCGGGACGAAAGACACGGGGCGTGCGCGCTCCTCCGTGCACGGCGCTCCGGAGCGTGTCTGGGGCTATCTATCTGCTCGCGAGCTGTGACTAATAAAGAGTTTTACCTCGGCGACCCACCCTGCAGATGATAACCGGGCTCACCTCAGATGGCCCCTTGAACCCGCTGTGAGGATGGAGAGGAGGAGGAGGGGGGGGGAGCGGCGCGGCGCGCACAGCCGCGCACGGCCCAGAGAGAAACGTCTGGCTTTGGCGGGGCTGGAATGAAAGCACCCAGAGGCGCGACGCCACCCCACTCCTCCTCCCCCTCCCCCGTCGACACCCCCTCCCTCCCCCTCTCCATGCTTTCTGGAGGGGAGGATTAAGGGGCATCTTTTAACTCTGCCATCTGCTCCAAATTGACTTTTAATTAACGCCGACAAAAAAACGGCCGTCAGAGCGGCGAGCCGGGCAGAGGGAGACGCTGGTGCTTGGGCGTTGGGTGGTGCAGGGTGGTCACCGCACGCTGGCTTCGAGAGAAGGATCAGAAACATCGGTACTGCTCCTGTGGGACGGCGGGACCTGTGCTGAGCTTATATAGTGGTGTCTGAATGCATCAGCTGCCTGTGCAGGCACACTCCTGTTTCACTGTCCTCACCCGCTTCTCATTCACCTCAGGTAGCCTCCGACGCAGCAGCAGGGGGGGAGGAGGAGGGGAGGGGGTGGGGGTGTCTGGGCTCCCCCCTCTCTCTGTCGCTTTCCCAAGACTTTCCGTCTCGCGAGCTGCGACGCGTCTCCGTGTAGACTTTTCTGCACTTGTCCTCACTACATTTCGATTCTGCGACTTCCTCGTGTTTCCGACTTTAACGGACGGCTTTTTTCGTGTACATTCACCCCCTTGAGGCCAGGTGTATGTACTGCAGCGTTTTAAAGACTGCAAGTGCTTCTCGGTTGCGATCTTTCTTGCGACGCCAAAGCTCCACCAGAGAAAGCAAAGATGCACACGTCTACAACTTGTTTTCTTGTGTTTGAAAAGATCAAATGATTTTTTTTGTGTGTCATTTAGTTTTAATTAAAAATGCTTGGGGGCTTGATAGTCAAACTGGAGCATGGGCTGCATGTACAGTCTGCGAGCCGGAGACTTTGCGAGACTTGAAAAGGTTGCTGGGTCATGTTACAAGATCTCACTGTACAACGCTGGGAAGCAGTGCCATTATAAATAGCTATGGTAACACCACAGCTGTAGTAGAGGAGCCAGGTCATGTAGATACAGTAACAGTAGTATGACCAAAAATACTGTCGGTATTGTCTGTGGAACCAACAGGTCAGAGAAGTGTTGGCCCCTCTTCTCCAATCTGAAGAAGACAGTAAACAGATCCCGAGATGCTGAAATGTTTTTTGGTGAATTATCATATTACAGTAAATACTTTTGCGTGTGGTTGGAACATGGTGGAAGTGGTTTAAGCAAATAAGGGCACAGGGTTGATATGAGAGAAAACTTCAATAAGGTGTTTCGAGTTGTTTGCTGTGGTTTTGCACCAGTTGTTCTTTTATGTTTCACTGTTTCCCCAGGTGTTAAAGCAGTGGTTTGTTTTGGGGGCTTAAATTTCCTTTTGATTTTGCATTCGCTTTTTGCATCAGGTCAAACATCATCGGTATCAGCACTGGTCTAATCCCCATTTTGCATATATTTTAGATGCAGCCATTTCTTTACAGGTTTGTATTACTTTTTTGCATTTCACTTTTGCTTTCTAACTTTGATAATCTCAGTGTAGGTCAGTTCAAAAAGCATTCTGTGAAAATACCAAATCAGACATAGACCTGTAATTTTAAAAACACAATTTATTACAATCCATCATCGTCAGATTAAAACTTGAATAGTTGTATTTTTTATCATTACATCTGAAAGATTTTCCGGTTTGCCCCTTACAATTTCTAAACAGTAATAGAGTAGTAATAGAGTACTAGTTGGGCTTCTGATGCAATACCGATGCGGCGGAATCTCACTTACACAAGCAGGACGGCAGAGGTTCGCCCTGTTGCCTAGATACGAACGCGGAGGGTGGCGCATTCAAGTAGTTCTCCTGTTAATGAAACTGGTTTTTGATAGCGGACATTGTGGCTCTGCGTGCGAGGCGTCATTGAGGAATGACCTTCCTCCTGCGGGAGCCCGAATGTCGCCGGTTTCCTTGACGCTGTGGAAGAAGCGCTGGATGTGAAAACAGCGCCATTTCTGTCGGCGTCCATGATACGCGATGCTACCGCAGCGGATTCCAGAGCTCGAAACGGCAGCGGGAGAGAAATAGCCGCTCCCCTTTCGCCGCTTCTCTCTACTTCAGCGCACGGCAGGTAAGTGAACGGCAAACGGACACGCTGATTTTCACGCAGCGCAGTGCGATGTCGTCCCCGTTAACTGCTCGGCGAGCCTACTGTTTTGCTGGGTGACGAGATGGCGCACGTTTTTGAAGGCAAAACGTCTGACAGTTCTCTGGTAGCTACCGGCCAACCGCTCCTCCTCCCCTTTGGTCACAACAACAAGCGGAGGGACGCAGAAGCTAATACCACATAGCTTTAATTCTAACGCCCAAACCAACGCTTCTGCTCCATTTAGCTGACTTCATTCCATTCAGTGCACTGTGTTTACGACTGGTTCACACATTTGGCCGATTGTGTGCGTGTTACTGTGTCCAAGCGTAGAGTTTACGGAGAACCGACCAAGCTTTAATGTCACCGTCCAGAGACACTCTCCATTCACCTGTTCGTCTTTTAACGACTATTAACAGTCTTCCCATTAGATCTAAGACATCGTAATTGAACACATCCATTTAATAACACTGTTGTAACTGGTTTACGAACGATGTGCGGGGTAAAACAAGCCTCTCGGTATATGAACCGGGCAGCTCTATGTTGCTACCTTGGCTAACTTACTGATTAGCTAAAGGTCGGTGGTCCAGCTAACCTTGTCGCTTGACTGCAAAGTGGCGTTAACGGCACGGAGCAGTGCGGCGTTGCGTAGAGTCCAAGATTTGACGGTAATTCTGCGTTTAATGGTGTCATCGGTAGTAGAATTATTCATGGTTTCTCGATTATTGCCTGGTCTTTTGGTTGTTGCTTTGCCGCACTCTCGCATAGCGATGTGACGTTCGTGTGACTGTAACGTTTCTGCACGTAAAACCACCCGTCGAAGTAAAGCATGTTTTTTTCGAGCAAGTTAACGCCTCATGCTTGGTCTCTGTGACGGAAAAGTTGTCCCAAATCATGGGCTCCCGAGTAGAAGTCTGCGTGTTGACAGTCGGATCCGGGAGCTAGCCGCCGGGGCTAGTGAGCCTCCAAGAAACAGCTGGGCTGTAGACACTGGTCAGCCATATTTAGCATTATCGAGCCGGGCTAACCTCCCAGCTCCAGTCCGCCTCTTATTTAACTGGCACACTGCAGCACAGAGTATTTGACAGGTGAAATGCTGCTGAGGAGCGCCGCAAAGCTTCTTATCGTGCCCTTTTGACGTCTGTAACGGGGTAACTTCATAACATGGCAGTGGTAAATGACGAGCGGGCCAGCCAATCGCATCGGCGCAGCCTCCATTTGCTCGTCACGTCGTTGTCCTAATCCACCGCTGCCATACGAAACACACGCACTTGACGGCAGCCGGTCCGTAGCCACTTTCCACGCTTTTGTAGCCGTGGGCGACCTGTCTTGTTGTATTCGTCATCATTAAACGCTGCAGATGTTGCTGTGCGTGCCGGTCATGGAGGAGTCGCGGACTTTAGGAATCGCGTAAATCGCCCGTCTGCTTCGGGAGCTTTAGGAGGCTTTACTGTCATTTAGTTGCCTCATTAGGACTTCACCTGGTTCAGAGGCACATTGCATCACACGTCGCTTTGTCCATTGATTGGTCATTGATTTCTTCTTCTCGGTGAAACACAATGGGGTTAAAGATCAACGACCAGACACATTAACTCTTGTATGCACTGGTCCAGTCTTTACCAAACTGGTTTTCACAGCTAACTTGGCATTATGCTCTGTCCTCAAGTCAATCAAGAGTGAATGTGGAATAAACTGCGTCTAAAGCTTTCATTGGCCTGATTGTGATGTTTCTATGTACCTGTTGTAGTTACTTTTTCTCACCCAGAAGTTACTGTGATGATCCAAATTCGTTCTCTGTCGTTCAGGCTCAAAGAAGTCTCTAACTTTCTCGAGCATGTACCACATTTCGAATGTCACTTGCAATATTAAATGCAATTTATGAGATTGACTGGTAATAAAACGGTCCATACGTGATTATAATGTGCTGAGATTGTAGCTGCGGTGTGCACTGATGGTGCACAACACTCTCTGTGGGGCCCATTAGTCTGTCAGTGAACACGATTATAATCAGCCATTAAATCTTGTCCTTTGGGGTGTGCAACTAAATTTGCCCAGTGTGGAAAAATCTACCATAACATTGTCATCATGGTAGTCTCTGTTTGTCTGCCCTGAAAATGAAAAGTGTGGTTTCCACTCCTCAAAGCAGTGACCTCGTGCCTTCATGCTCCTTTTGAGAAAGAGAAGACTCCTTGTTTGTTGGTCGGCTGTGCCGGCGTGTATTGAACTTTTGAAAAATGTCAGGATCTGATGCATCTTTCTTTGCCCTCCTCTAGGTTGTGCTGATGAAGTAAGAAGTAACACCAAAATGGCCCACTCTGACTAAGACGCAAACACGTCTTGTGTTCTCCTCAGCAGCTGAGATCCATCAGCAGCATTAGCCATGCCTGACGAGTAAAACCCCCCTTTTTTTGCTCAAAGCAATAAAAAAAAAAAAGAAAAAAACCTCCTACATGCCTCCCCATGTAGAGCCCCTTCAGTGCGTCCTGCTGGAGTGACAGTCCCCCCTCCCAGATAGGTTCTGCCTTATCCTCTCTCCCCCCTCTTCTCCACCGGCCGCCCTCCAGTAACTACCGTCACCATGCTGTTTTACCTGAGAATGGCCTACACCTGAGGTCCCATGCGTCCAGTGAGCACCGATTCAGACGGTCCTGCTCCTCCTGAAAGCCTCTCTTGCCCCTACCCTCTTGTGGGCCCCCTGCCTGCCTCAGAGATGTCCCTGCTCCAGTCGCTGGGGCCAGTGCAAAGCTGGCTCGGCCAGGAGCTGGAGAAGTGCGGGATCGACGCCATGATTTACACCCGCTACATCCTCAGCCTCCTCCTGCATGATAGCTACGACTACGACCTGCAGGACCAGGTTTGCACGCCGCGAATATTGTTTGTGCTGATTGTACATGAGTTTTAGAGGAAAATGATTCAGCTAAACGCCAGCTAATTTTTTTTTCTCTGTATGTGTCTGTAAAGGAAAACGACATCTTCTTGGGATGGGAGAAGGGATCTGGAAAGAAATGGGGCAAGAGCAAGAAGAGAGGAGGGACCGACCTGAGTCTTGAGGAAATGAAGAAGCAAGCCGCTGTGCAATGTCTTCGTTCTGCATCTGATGAAGTAAGCTTTGAAATCCAATGTTTCCTAACAAGTCTGGAAGGGGGCGTGTTGAGATTTGTTGGGTTTTTTTTCTTCCCTTGGCTTCAGTTGAATCGATTTATAAATAATCGCTCCGGCACCGACTGCAGCTTTTTCCTGTAAGTTCTGAATGAAACGCATTCGGACTATATTTGGCCCACTGATGTCATGTGTCTAATTGTGTCGGGAATTTGTGACTGTAGTAGTCCTTGCTGCTTGATTTGGTGCAGCCATGCAGAACTGATTTGCATGAATCACAGTAGAAAGACATTGAATGAGGCCATGTGGACGTGGGGAAACACTGAACAACAGAAGACCTGCTCTGAAAACACTTCATCACCCTCTGTGTTGTCCTCACTTTGTCGTCCTCAGAGGTGTTACACTGAGTTCAGCAGATTAGCAGGATGGATTGCTGTAAAGACAGACAGTCACAGGGAATGTCCTGTGTGGAACCACCAAGGTTATCTCGGAAGAATAAATCCCTTTTTTTTGTCAGCGTTTCCTAAAAAGCAGCTGAAATCTGCTGACATGTTCATGGAGGCCAGCTGTAGTGAAGGGGACGTGCTTTAAAGCTGGACGGGTGGGAGGGTCCACCGCCTCGTCAGGAGGAGCGGACTCCGCTCGCGGCACGGGATTGCAGCAGAGTCAGTCGGCCATCAGCTGATCGGCATTAGCACAGTGATGCAAGAGGGAAGCCGGGAACTTAGCTGTGCTTACTATACAGAAGCATGGTAAGGAATGCTGCTATCCAGGAGAATGAGCCAGCGACCACGGCTGAACTGGTATTGTGGGGCAGCCCTGTTTGGCTTTATTTGAATGCATTGCCTGGTAACTGTGGTGTAATATAGTGTTCCTTTATCAAATTGCTCAATGTATGAAGACATGGACTAAACAAGACATGTAGTAAGTGGCTGCCTTAGAAAACACGATGAGGCAATTGCTCCGACTGTTGCACAGCCATTTTTTATTTATTTGCTTTATGAATGCTTTTCTGCGCCACAGCTAAATATAACACGGTCGTGGCTGAGCATGTCTAAGCTCTTACCAGTCAGCTGGCTCCAGTTGTGTCAACCACGTGCCTTTCATTCTTTTTTTTTTTGGGTCATGCTTGGGGGTCAGAGCAGCTGTTTGGAACTTTACATTCGAATCGAACGCTACTCGACCTTTCTGCGTCAACCTGCGTTGCATTAAGAGCTGGAAAAACTGATCCTATTTTTTGTTGGGCTCTATTTAGTCACAGATTATGCCATAGATATTTCGATTCATTTTTGCTGTTGGTAGTAATGTGTTGGTAGTTAAGACTTTAAAAAATTAGCTATCAGCTGTTGAGTGAGTGTCTGTAGGAGCTGAGTTGCTGTATGAAGGTTTTCATTCAAAAGATATTTGCTGTTTTTCTGACTGAGGAAAGAATCCTGAACATGGAGCGCAGTCATGGAAGTTCAGCCGCAGCACTACTTTTTCATTATAACAATGAATGAATCAATTTTTCTCACACGTATCCTGAGTGGAATGAATCACAGGACTCACAGTTGTGAAATATCCGCTTTTAAGTGTTTGAATGAGCTGAATTTGCTTTGTCAGAGAAAACCAGAGTGGCCGGTGTGAAACAATCTTTTATTGACCCAGGAAAACAGTGCGTTCAGCTGATGACTGATCACTTGATGAGTCATGAACTTTAGCACATACAATAGTGGATGCTGTCTTCGTCAGCTGGCTCTGTTTATGCAACTCCTTGTTCAATATCCTTCAACATACTGCACTGAACTTTGTTACATGAGCTGACAAATTTTGCTAGAAATATGCAGCTCCCCCCGCATGGGTGGATGACTGGCGTATGCAGGTTCATGGCTTGTCGTTGTAGCTCCAGGTTGCTCGTCATGTTTGTTGGTCACTTTGTTCCACAGAAGTGCTACTCGTTGATGGAACCACATATATATTAAACCTCCCTCTTGTTTTTTTCTCCCGCACAGAACTCTGGAATTGAGAGCCTGGTTGAAGAGCTCTGCTCTAAACTAAAGGACATCCAAAACAAACAGAAAGGTTTGATAGTTTTTGTTGACGCTATCTCGATTAAATCAAACACAAACAAATTGAGTGACAGCTCTTCTCATGAGACACTGCTGTTTGTGTAATGTCCCTCACAGAGGAGAAGCAGATTCAAAAGAAATCTGATGGCTCTCAGTCTCCAGAGCGAACTGAGTCCCCCTCTTCAAAGGACCAGGTGGAAATGTAAGCTCCATGTTTGCATGTTATGCACTCAAAAATTGTGTTTACAAAAAGTGACAGTGGAGCACGTGTTTTTGTTTGCTGACATGAGCTGCACGGCTCTCTATGCGTTTGAACCATGTCTGCCTGTCTTTCTTGTGGCTGCAGGTATTATGAAGCCTTCCCTCCTTTGTCAGAGAAACCTGTTTGTCTCCAAGAGATTATGACGGTGTGGAACAAGGCTAAGGCTTGCACATACTCAAGTTCCTCATCCTCTGCAGCCCCACAAACCAGCACAGACACCTCTTCCCCCAAAGATTGCAACAGTGAGGGCGAGGCTGCGAAGGAGCGAAACCTGGAGGCATGCGGTACCATCACTACGGTAACCGAGAGAGGGCTGCAGCGGCGGAGCAAGAAGGAGAAGGAGAACCGATACCACAGCAGTGCAGCGGCAGACGAGAAACCCACCTTCCACTCCAAGAGGCAGATGAGACATAGATCTGAAGGCAAATACCGTCCCAGGTCCTGGTCTTCTGGCTCCAGTGAGGCTGGATCGAGCTCAAGTGGGAACCAGGGTGACTCCAAGTCATCCAGAGGCAAGGCAGTTAGAATAAGGCACAAATCCAGGGAGGCTGCAAAGAGCAAAAGAACACGCAACAGTGGGCAGGTGAAGTTGCAGGTGAAGGTTATCGACAAAGATGAGCGAAGAACTGCGGGAGGAAGCAGTAGCAGCGCCACAGGCAGCGTTGCCAAACAACCACAGCTTTACAAAAAGGGGAAGAGACCGCTGAAGGAGATTCGTAAAGATCCATGCTGGGTGGAAGCAAAGGAGTCCGCAGTTGAGGGCAGAAACAAGAAGGAATACATGGAGGAGCCTCTCTGGTACACCGAGCCCCTTACAGAGTACTTTATACCATTCAGCAGCAGACAGAGCAAGTTGGAAACAAAATATCGAAGCAAAGTAGACTCGCTTGACGGCTTCGCTTTGCCAACTGAGCTGGAGAGGCTGCCGGAGCGAATCCAGGGAATCTGTATTGCCAATGAGAACTACCAGAGAGCGTACCTGACAGCAGGCTCGTTTGTTGATGGGCACTTCGTGGAAGGGCCTGGCGATGCAGAAGAAGACTCTGCTGAACTCACTGGGACCTCAAGCTGCCCTCAGCCAGAGGATAGTAGAAATTTAGATGACAAGCATCTGTCCGAATTCACTCACTTCTATGAAGTGGACATTTATCAATCCATATTGGATACTAGTGCCTCAGACTCCATACAAGAGAGTCGGATCCTAAGCATGATCCGACAAAAAAGCAAAGAGCAAAGAGACGTTGAGGCAGATTGTTGTTTAGTGTTAGATGGCCTTGAGCAGCAAGGGGAAAGTGCAATACGGGCAGACTCACAGGAAGCTTCGGGATCTGTTGGGTTCCTAGTGGAGGATCTAGAAAACATGGCTCAAGTGTGGGGATGCTATTCTCCATCAACGTCCGAGGACATAGACGGAGACAGCTTCATCGGAGACTCTCCCATTCGGCTCTCTCCTCTCCTCGACAGTGTCTCCTTCACGCTGAGCAAGCTCTCTGGAACTCTGGAGGAGCCGCCCGTTCCTGAAGCCACCAGTGACCGGTCTGGTTTGAACTCATCCTGCTTCTCTCTTTTCGAGTTGCAGTATGACAGCCCCACTTTTCCTTTTCCCCGCGACTCACTCTCCGTTGGTCACGAAAACAACACCGACTCTAGTAGCTGTCTTGACCCACATTCAAACAAACAGTCTCGTTTGCTAATATGGACCAAAAATAGTGCCTTTGATGAAACTGAACACTGTTCGAATCTATCAACACGAACTTGCAGTCCGTGGTCACATTCAGAGGAGACGCGTTCAGACAACGAGCAAGGAAACGCTCTGGCAGAGGATGTTTCTCAAATTGGCAATGAAGAAATCGATTGTATCATCCCTCCTCTCTCCGGTACATATCTAGAGGACGAACTCTTGGATTTTTTGCAAGACAACTCGGGCCGCAAGTGTGAGGAGATCAACAGCACATCGTCCAATCAGACCTTCACCAAAAAATCAAAATTGGAGTCCGTCTGTGGTATTGCTTTGGAAGAGGATGATAGTAAACGGTACACCACTGGCATGTTTTCGGACAACACAAACCAACAGAGTGATGACTACAGCTCAGGGATTATAAAAGACATTTGGACTGCGATTGGAGACGGCAAACCGGCAACATCAAGGCAAGGAGCAGAAAAACCAAGCGAGGGGCTCTTCTCCGATGATTTGAGCAGCTACCGCTGCAGCTGTGTGGAGGTGCAGGCGAAGGGCGCTGAAATGGAGGGGCCGCAGAAGAAGGCAGTGCAGCGGTCCGAGTATCACCTTTGGGAGGGCAAGAAAGAAGAACAGGACTTAGCCAAAAACAAACTCTCCAAGGTAGATGGTGCTGGGGATTACATGACTCCGTCCAAGCCCTGGGACCTGACCTCTGACAAGGAGAGCACGTCGTTCATCCTCGGAGGCGTTTACGGAGAGTTGAAAACACTAAGCGGTGATAAGAATTGGGCTGTCGTGCCGCCCAGCGACACCCAAGACAGCCTGCTGCAGTGCGCCGCCGCCGCCGCTGCATCCAGCTCCGACATGCTTACCATAACTGGCACGGATGTGTTCATGAACACGGGGAGCTGCTTTGCTCCTGGACACCGGCCCCTGTGGAGGCCCCTGGTGTCTTTTGGGCAAGGCGACCACTCCATCAAAGGAGGCGGAGAAGGATTAAACAAGGGATTTTCTTTCATCTTCCATGAAGATTTGCTCGGCTCATACGGAGGCTTGCACAGCGAGGAGCAAGGTTTAGAGTACCCGTTTGCTTCCTTCAACCTGAACAATCCCTTCTCCCAAGTCCTCCACGTGGAGTGCTCCTTCGAGCCAGAGGACATGGCTTCTTTCAGTCCAGGATTTAAGCCCAAATCTATTCTGTGCTCGGACTCTGAGAACGAAGCCTTCCACCCACGAATATACGGCATCAACCGGACGCAGTATAGGGCCATTCGCATTTCCCCCAGGACTCATTTCCGACCCATATCGGCCTCAGAGTTGTCTCCTGGTGGAGTGAGTGATTCGGAAGCCGAGACTGACAAGGAGGAGATGAGTTTTCCCGTCCTGGCGCCAGTGGACGTTTTTGACGATCCTCAGGCAGACCTCAAACCTCTGGAGGAGGATGCAGAATGTGAGGGCCCCTATTACGGGAAGTCAGAACTGGAATCTGGTAAATTTTTACCCAGATTAAAGAAGTCTGGCATGGAGAAGAGTGCCCAGACCTCTCTGGATTCACAGGAGGGCTCCAGTTCCCTTCTGCCAACCGCCGGGCAAGAGATTTGCTTAGACTGCAAAACGGCAGCAGCTGCACCGAGTGCAGGTGGAAAGCCGGATCTCTTGGTCGGCAAGGTTCAGAAAGAGGAGTCTGCAGGAGAGAAACAGTCCTGCCGATGTTCACCAGCAGGTCAGATCCCCAAGTACGGGATTGCTTATGACTTTGTTGGAGATGTACCCGAGGTGAGGAAAAGTCACGTCGTACTCATGCCACTGTTCACAAGAAAAAACAAAACATACTGGTCTAAACATGTACACACTAACCGTCTGTTGTTGTTCTTGTCTAGTTCCCTCTGTTAAATATAAGTGGACAGGGAGGATCTGGCAACCAGCAAGATGAATGTTGGTGGCAGAACACAATCTGTTCCCCTCTCTTCCCTGGATCTCAGTGTACAGGTAACCCATCGACAGGATCTAAAGGCTCAGGCCAATGAAGTGATCAGATGCTGCTTCCACGTGCTCACCAGTCACTCTGCCCTTTCTTCTTCCCGCAGGGAGCAGCAACATTTGAATACTCCAGTTAAGCAGAGGACGCCCGTCGCTGAGAGAGGGGGGCTTCCTTCTCCTTTTGTGACCGGACCTCTACTAGCGACAGATTCAGGGTCATCTCAGAGCTGGGGTGAAGAAAAACCTAACGTAGGCAAATTTTCTGAGACAGCCCCACTTTCAAAAACCTCCCAGCACATAACCCTTATTTTTTGTTTTGTTTTTTTGTCATTTACTAACTTACAAAAAGCAAAAAAAAAAAAACAACTTGTGTAATCAACAATCAGATCAACAAAATGCGAATGAAAATAGGAAAAACTCAAAACATGTGGTCTTGCAGCGGCGTCGCGTGCCAGCGTGACGTCGCCGGCAGCGTTAGGATTTGTTTCAGTTGATTCTTCTGGTCGTCGGACTCGTCCCACAGTTCAGTAGTCGGGACGATCTTTGTGTTCTCTCCTCGTCCGTTCTGTTCGCACCATTTTTTTTGCTTTTCAACTAGGATTCTGGTAGTTGGTTGGTGTCTGAATGGTTGTGCATGTATGTTCGTCCAGCCAGTCTCACTCCTGTCCCCCCCCACCACCACCACCACCACCCCCCCGACACCCCAAAGTTGAAACCTGTTGTGTGAAACAAAGTGCTACTTCAACCTCTACTTTCCCATCTCGTGTTCAGAAAGATGATGCAAGGACGTGGAGATTCTTTTCCTGCGAGTTGTGTAAGAATTTGAAGAGTTTAATTTATATAGTTTGTTTGGACAACTTTCTGAATGTGAAGTAGAGCGTGTGAAGCCTCCTAAGTATCCATAAACCCCCCCCTGTGTGTGAAAAGTTCAGAAGTCCAATTTTTTTTGAACGGTGATACTCTTTCGAAAACCTAGTAGTAGACATAGTGTGGTTTGTGAGGCTCAAATGATAAATAATAGAAAATAATCCAAAAAAAACACAAAAATAACAAGAAATCAAAAGGAGTTTTGTGGCAAAATCGTAATAATCTCCATGCAATACTGTAAGAGAAATTAGGGGGGATTAAAAAAAAACAGTTTGTGGTTTCGGGTAACCGGAAATACTACAGCCATCTCTGCAGACGCTCGTGCTGCTACCGATTGAGACTTTGTGTCATTATTTTTCTCTGGTACAGACTTTTGGTGCTATAAATACATTCAAACCCCCCCCCCCCTTTTGATTTTTTCTGCAGTTGCAGTTCCAACGTTTTGACTGCGACTCGCAGGTGGCGCAGCCGAGCTCTGTTCGTAGTCCAGATTGTCAAACTCCATGAATCTTTTATTTTGCGGAAAAGGAAAAAAAAAAGAAGTTGTGAAGAGAAGTTTATTGCCTGATCGCAGTTCTTGCTTATTGTGGCTTTGGTTTTTATTTTATTTTTTTTTAATTTTTGTTTTATCTCTTTAAGTTTGTCGGGCCTGTAACAACTGATGCAGAAGTATGCGCTCACTTTTTCCACACAGTTCTGTTAAGGACAGAAATCACCTTCACCTGTCCCGCGTTAACTCAAATATAAAACTTAAAAAAATAAAAAGAAGAAGAAAAAAATAGAGGCGAGGGCGAATGACAAACCAAAAAACAAAGGCGTAACTACACTAAGGTACAAATGCTTCTTTTTCTCCATATGAGGTGTGTTTTTACTTGTTGGTTTACAATATTATCTTGTTGAAATATCGAGTTCGGTCCCACTGCGTGCGCGTGCGTGTGCTGGTTTAGAAGCGATGAACCTTCAGAGCGAGTGCGTTCCAACTTTATCTCAGAGAAACGTGGGCGTCTCTGCTGAGACATCCACGAACGTGCAAAAGCATCCTCGATCCCCCCCCCCACCCCTAAATCTGCAACACCACCTCCCCGCTCATCACCGATCAGCTGGAGGAAGCCTGAGGTTTGCTCCACCTGTATTCAGGGGAAGCTTGTGAGAAAACCAAGCTCCTGTAGGAATTCAGTTTCACGTGAAGGTTCTGTCACTCGATGCCCCCCATACATCTCGCTGGACACGCCCACTTCACTGTCACTGGTGGGCGTGTCAGGCCGTGACACATTTAATTGGAAAACGAGTGACTTCAAATTTGGACCTGCTTGCATATAAACACTTTAATTAAAAAAATATAACTATCTTGTTTCCTGCCTGGTTAAAATAGTGACTGTGTACCTCATTGCATATTTGTGTTGCTACACAACTATGTGGTGCACCTGCTTGAAGTGTATCTACCGGCTTTGTTTGCTTTCTTTTTACTTTTAAAGGCGGAAGTGAAACTTTAGTATCGACACTCTAAATCATAACGGCGACTTTCCCAGGAAAAACCCGGAACATAGAGCGCGAGTGGAGCCGAGGTCGTGCCAACAGCGGTGCGTGATACCCGGGTGTGTGGTGAAATACCTGAAAACAGGCTTATTTCTACAGCGCACCCTCAGATTGGAGCACAGGTCCGTTCAGGAGCGTCGACCTCTCCTGTGCACCGCTGCACTCATGCTCGTGTCAGAGCAGACTGAAGGCAGCAGTTGGAAATGATACAAAGCGTTTCTCACACTAATTATTTGTTAGTTGAAGTCCATCGTTAGGCCCTGTAAACGGTGCAGGGTTTGCACTCTGCAGGATCCCGTCATATAAGCTCGATGCTGGTGTTGCAATGCGAGTTGCTCGTGCGTATTTTTCGTTGACAATTGGCCCCTTCGTGACGACGGTGTGTCTGGTTGCAGAGCGGGCGTGGCCACTTTCATCTGCTACTCTTCCCAAATTAAGCATGCTCAGACCAGACCCCTCCTCATGATATTATGACCTGATGGACGACATCAGCTGAGCGGCGTCTCAGGTGGACGCGTCGTCTGGCGAGCCGCCCCTCCCGCCCCTCTTTCACTTCCCCCTCTGAGTAGCAGAGCTTTCAGGGTCTTGTCACTTTTTTCTTTGACGGTCATCAAACACTCAGGAATTTTTTATTCTACGCAGCATCACCTCCACTCAGACCTGTGACAGTGCATTGATGCATTCATGTCAAACCTTTGATTGTAGAGCAGAAATTACTGACAGGACGTCTTTCCAAGCAAACCGCAGAGGACTGTCATTAATTTAGAGTTGTAGTTTTTAGGCAACAAAAAAAGAAGAAGATCTAAGCCATTGTGGGTTGCATACACAATGTGGTGGGGAAGTCCTAAGCCCTGAGTCCTATGCAATACCTTGGCGCATGAACATCCAAGAGTCTATGGAGAAAAGTCATCCAATTAATTTTGCATGTTTCTTCTTTCTGAGTGAGGGACGCCTGAAAGAAAACAGTGGAATGTCTGGAGATAAAAAAAGAGGCATGAAAACATCACACTCCATCTTTTTCAGTTGGATGAAAACGAAAGACGTGTTTTTGAGGAAAAAATACGAGTGAAGTTTAAGCGGCGATCGTTCGATCGCCGCACAGTTTGTGTGCGTGCGAGTGTGTTCGATTGTGTGCAAAAAAAAAAGAAAAAAGTCCCAAAAGCACCGACGTCAGTCGAAAGGAAAGCGTCACACCTTTCCCCATTGAAATCTTCCATTTCTTTTAGTCAGTGTGGTTAAAAAAAGGAAGAAAAAGAAGTTTAAAAAAATCAAATAAAAGAGCTAAAAGCAGCATCTTTGACGAGGGCGTGGCTTCAGCGAGGGCGTCCGTGTGCGAGCGGCGCCACCATGGTGGCTGCTCTGAAGAGGGCGTCCTGCGCTGAAGGCCCGAGCTCTCCTCGTCTTTCCATTCCCACATAGATGATGCCCAACCCCACCCACCCACCCGCCCGCCCCCACCCCCTCTCCTGTGTTCCCAATCCCCCATTCGTCCCCAGTAGCTGTGTTCTAATTTCATGTACACCCTGAGTAAATTATTTTGTTTCATTGTGGATTTTTCTTAACATCTAATAAAGGAATAAACCAAACCTCCTTCTGAGTGATGATGCTTCTTATTGACACTGCATCAAACTCAGTGTCGAGTCCTCTGCTGGGGGTCCCATGAAGCCTTTCCAAAGGACGTGAGAGAGACTTGAACTGACAGCAGGTGCAGTCTGCATCATCAGAGCAGTGGGACACACGATGACCTGGATGACCTCCTTCAGCCTCACCTTTGCTTCAAGCCTGAAGGATTTATAAAGCTACCTTCTGACAGTCTTCACTGCTCTGTTTATGTCTGCTTGATTAAAGGCCTTGTTACTTTTCTGGCCTTGGCACCTCGTGGGGGCGCTAGAGAGCAGAAGGAAGAGGCAACTCAGAGAAATAATTTCCACTTGTCAGACCTCAACTTTACTGTTCAGGGTGAAAAATAAAGTTTTTTTTTTGGGGGGGGGGTTCTATGGTTTTATTTAAATATATAGAGGGAATAATGGAGGTGGGATAGAAACAGGTGTTCACTTTCTTCTCCACACGATTTACAGAGAACCAACAAGTGTGGTTTGAAAAAAGTTATAGTATGACCTGGATTTGATGTTCAAGAATTTATTCCGCTCATACAATTAGAAATTCAAACAGCAAATGTGTCATTTTTAACAAAACACACAGGAAATATGACACACGTCGTAAAAATGTTTGACTTTCTACTCTAAAATGAAGTAAGCCATCCACACCCAGCGATTTTGCCGTCGGATTATTGTGAAATCCCTCACAGGGTTCACGGTCGATTATTAATGCCTTCAGGTCCCACAGGTGAATCTATCGACGGGCAGCGTTCTTGCCTCGACTACGTCGCACTCTCCGCTTAACTTTGTTTTAAAATGGCGGCGGAAGCATCGACACAGGTATGAAACGGTACCAATCCGGGATAAAGTTGTGACACGATCCGGCCCAAGTCGCCGCCTGGAAGCCGGACCCCCGCTGCGTCTCCAGCCGCGATGCCGTGAGCGCGACCGCGGGCTTCGTTCTCGTCTCGACTCGGCGCGGCTCCACTTGAGGAAGAAGCTCCGGGGATATTTGAGTGAGTTGGCAGCAAGTGCAGCCGGGAGCGAGCGCGGTCAATCGGCGTGTCCGCGCTGACCGGCCGCCCCTCTTCCTGGTTTGACCGGCTGCATTTTCCCCACGTCAGGTGTTTGGAGACCCGACACCTGCGCCCGCTGGTCCGCTGGCTCTGCGTGTCCGACCTGCGCCGAGGAGGGGCGGGGGGTGACGGAGGAGCAGCAGCAGCAGCAGCGGCGGCGGAGGAGGCGGCAGCAGCATCACCATGGACCACTTGGGCCGACCGCTGCCCCCCACCTACCTGTAGCGTCTGAACGGCGGTCATGGCGAACACCACGAACGGAGACCGGGACCGGAGCGACGGCCGTTGTGGTAGGTCGCCGGTGTGCTGCCGACACTTTTTCCGTGTTCGTGAGCGCGTGCCAACGTAAACTCAGTGACACGTTCACCTAAGACTTGTCACGCTGCACGTGCTGTTCTCGGCTCCAGCCAAGCTCCATTCAAACTCCTCTGAATTTAAGGAAACACCTCTGAAACTACCAATTTATTCAACTGTAAGACCACAGCCAGAGCTCGTCTGTGTCCACCTGAAGCCAGATTTTAATACGGCGCAGAAATGCAACAAGTTCGGCCCCAGATATTTGCACACACAGTTACTCTTCAAGGGTTTCTTGGAAGTTTTGCTCTTGTTTTAAAACGTCGCAGAGACAACAGAGGAGTTCGTGACACTGTTTGAAAACAAGCTTACGAATGAAGTCTTTGAAGTTTCCCGTTTGCTCTTCCTCTGCACCGACATAGTAACAATGTTGTAATAACAGACAGTGATAGTTTCCGTTAGAGTAACAAATATAGGTCACAAGAAGCATTCTGCGAAGAAATTTAATGTTTTTAAGACGTTTTTAAAATGAGTTGAGTGTTAATCTGTTATCGGACGTCACAAATAATGTACATTAGCTGCACAGTAAAGATGTTTTAATAAAGAATTAACATAAAACCAAAGAAAGAGGCGATCATAATGTGAAAGTCCAAAATTAAACGTGGCATTAAACTGCTCCATGATGCTTGTGACCGGTGTTATCGCCTACAGAACTACATTTTTGTGTGTGTATTCAAACGGGTGGATCAGCATAATGACAGGCACCTTGAACAAAGAGCGGTGTTGATGTGGCTCCTTTGCTTTAAGCTGACACCTTTAATTTCCTTGTGGTTCAACCCGCGCGGCTGAGACTGCCAGCAGGACGCGGTAACGCCAGTCACAGACTGGAGGAGGTGGGAGTGTGTGTGTGGTTGAAGGTTGTCCCCCCGGTCGGGCACAGGAACAACCTGTCGCTGTGTTTTGGGACAAAGTCTCGGCGGGCTCACATGACCGCCTGCAGGCCGGGATTTAGAGCTCTGGCTGAGAGTCTGGCTTTGTGTGTCAGCAACACCTCACTACATCCGCCAGGGGGGAGTTCTGAGGGGGGCGTTTGACAGAGAAATGAAAGGGAGGTGTGGGATTCTGGTGTTTGGCTGCTGGGGTCCTAGAATGTCCCAGAACGTCTCCGTCTGACAGCTGTGGACCGTGAAGGGACAAGCCCACTTTTCTTAAAGTTTGGGATGTTGCTGCTAAGGCAGCTTAGAGCTAAGATACGGTAGCTTAGCCTTCCAGATGGTGTGCTGGGGCCCTGTTACACCGCACGCTCGGGTTACTCCGTGCTGAGTCAGGTTTCACCTACCAAGGCTTGTACCCTGAGCCCAGTGTTCCCAACAATCAGGAGGGTGGTTTCTAATGAGTTCCTGGTCTGAAGTGCACCAGGAGACGCATTTTGATATGAGTGCCTCCCTGTTTGAAGGTGTGTCTGGAGGAGTGATCCAGGAGAACGGCTGCACGGTCAAAGAGCTGACGGCGTCCCACCTCCATGATGGCACCAATCACCACTGTCAGGAGAGCAGCTCGTCCCCGACCCAGGAGCTCGCCGTCCTGCCCCCTCTCAGCCCCCCCTGCTCATCAACCCCCATCTACTACAGCAGCCCCCAGAAAGCCTACTCGGACCTCGACCCCGACTGCCACAGCTTGACCTCCCTGGACTCTGGTATCCCCACGCTGGAGATCAACCCCCCCGAGCCCGTCCTCCGGCACCACCAGCAGGCCGACAATGCCGCCATCAACGACGCCCCCGCCACCTTGCCCCTGGACGACAACCTGTCCAGCGCCAACGCCATGTGCAAGTCCTCCACCTTCCCCCGCAGCGGCTTCGACTCCGTCCGCCTCTTCAGCCCCGCCCTCAGGTTATCCTCCGCCTCCGGGCTGGGCGGCGGCGGCGGCGGCGGCGCCTTGAACCGCAGCGACGACATCTCGGTGTGCAGCGTGTCCAGCATGAGCACGGAGCTGTCGGTGTCCAACGAGGACATCCTGGACTTCACCGTCACCTCGGACTCCAGCGCCATCGTCACGCTGGAGACGGACGAGAGCGGCACCATCCACTTCTCGGACGTGACTCTGTCGTCGTCGTCCCCGACGTCCCCCCGGGACCTTTGGAGCGCCGCGGGGCTGCATCCGGGGTCTGGAGCCGTGACGCTGCAAGGAGACGGGAGGAGGAAACTGGGACCTCTGTCGGGTTTATTCACAAGGTCAGTCTCGCTCTTTGTCGCGCTTCAATGTGTCGGCAATATTGACTTTATTTTCTATGCAAGCAGAGCAGGAAATCCCTCAATCTGCTCTCTGATTGGCTGAAATGCTTTCTGTTTTGTGAGGAAAGTTCCTGTGAGTGTGGACAGAGACGGGCTGTTTGATATGATGCAGGACGCCCCTGGTGCTGCTCTGTTCTCCTCCTGTCATGAAGAAGTCCCTCCCTCGCAGATAGCTCCTCACACCCACTTCTCCTCCTCCTCCTCCTCCCTGTTCGAGAGGCGTCCCAGCTGGGGGGGAGGGGGGCGGGGTCGCCGAGGCGCAGCTTGCTCCTTGCCACTCGCACTCTGACGCTGTCCTGCACAGACACGAGTGTCGAGCCCAGCTCCTCCACAGCTTTGTCGCACGGCGAGCGTGAGCTTCAGAGGAGAGCTTTGTCGCGTGCTCGCCGCTCTGAAGAACTTGATGTCATTTATTGCTTCGTGCTTTTTACCCCGTTCGTGGTTGATAGCAGAATGGCAGCACCATCGCTTCTCCTGTACATCGACAGGTAGGGTCACAGGCGTCACCCTCATGACATTCCTGGGCTCCAGCGGCCCGTGGATGTACTTTTTGACGGCTGTAATCTGGCCTGGAGCAGTGATTTGATCACAAGTGGAACAATGTGACCGTGGCTCTAAACAGCCTGTTTGTTTGGGACTGACTGCTCACTGTTACTCAGATTATTGCGATGTGGTGGTAAAGTTGCCTCGTGCTCCTCAGTTTGTTCTGTACACTCCTGTCTTTTATGGTTGGGGAGGGGGGGGGTGACGTCCCTCTGCTCGGTTTCTTCTTGTTCTGGCTTGTTTTTGGTTTTCCTGAACTTGATGTACTTGTTGATTGAAGCGCCGGCGCTGCGAGCACTCTCTAGCACTTTAAAGCGGTTATTTAGAGTCACTCAGCGGAGCTTTGTGTCACTCAGGACTGAACAAGCACGTCTGCCGGCCCTCTCGGGCCCTCCTGCCGTTCCGCTTGAGCGCTTGAGCGTGGCCGCAGCCATTCACATGTCACGGCGAGGCACATTCACGCCGCGCTGAATGCAAATCAAGCCGGTGGTTTTTGTGGATGTTTTACCAGCAGAGCTGAAAACACTGCTGCGTAAATGAGTGCAGGTCCAGGCCTCAGAGGAGGGTTTGGAGGGGCCACACTGTTGCTGTGTGCTCTTTGATCTCCTGTTAACCATGTTTTATGGCGCCTGACTGTGTTACTCCAGGTCATCGCTCCTTGAACACACGTTTTTTTCCCCCACACATTGTTTGCATGATTTTATTGACGTTTCAGAGCCATAAAAGTTTGTGTGGACAAAGCTTAAAAACTTATTAATGCATTTTATGGTTTTTATTGGCCTTATTTTTTGTTGGTAAACTCATGTGATGTAACAGGAAGGCGGAGTCACAGTGTGGGGAAGCTTTCCTTCACTGTGCAGCCCCTAACAGCTGTGTTGTCTTTGTTGATAAAGCTTTAAATCAACTGTAGCGTGAGG